>ML682009.1:234401-431416 GCA_007922195.1 Podocnemis expansa
CTGGGGTCCCCGGGTCTGGGACGGGGGGCGGTGGGGAGGGCTGGGGTGCCTAGAGCCTTTGACATGGGGTCGGGAGAGGGTCAGGTCCCTAGGCGTGTGACACGGGGTCGGGGAGAAGGGTTGGAGTGCCCAGGTCCTGTGACATGGGATTGGGTAAGTACCGGGGTCCTGGGGCCTGTGGCACAGGGTGAGGGGTGGGAGAGACAGCCATTGGATGCCCTGGCGCCTGTGACAAAGGGTTGAGGAGAAAGGGTGGGATCTGCAACAGAAAGGGCAGAAAGACTGGAACAGAGAAGTCTGCAATATGATGAACCTTAGACATTAATGCCAGGTGTGTCCAGCTGCTTTTTATAGCTTTTGATCTGGACATTCTTGTTTCTTGCTGATTGGTTGCTGCTTCCTTTCCCATCTTTCTCAGTCTCTTCACTTCAGCCTCACTTTAGCTACATTACAGAGTTCATCCCCCACTTTTTTCTTCAGCTTCTTCTTTCCTGTTTCCCTTACCTCCACGCACATGCTCACATTGTTCCTTTGCTATTTTGTTCCCTACCAGCAAAACTCAGTACCCCAAAAGGTTTGTAAAACTAACATGACGTGCATCTGCCTACTCTCTTCCACTTTGCTGGTATGTTTACTGATTTGTGCTTTCTAAACACCACACAATGGGGTCCTGTTTCCATTTGGAGTCCCTTGAGGTTTCTAAAACAGAAATAATTTTTTGTTCTCTGAGGACAATCTAAAACTTTTAATGACCAAGCATTCAACCCATTAGTGTCCCCTTGTCAGTGCTAACACCAGTTTTAAAAAAAAAACTTCAGCTTTATATTGGACAATGAGTTGATGGGGGGAAAAGGCATCCAGTTATAGAATACTCTGCAATGGACAGAAAATCAAGTCAATAGGAGAATAAATCCTTTCCTAAAGAAAAATTACTTACCTATGCAATGTCAAACAACCCTGAGGTTTTGGCAAGTTATTTGGGGATGTCAGGTGCTCAGAATCTTGCAGTGAAGTGGTGTTCTTTCGAAGAAGTGAAAGAGGCTCATGATATTTACACCAAGCACACGTTAGTCTAGCTGAATGGCTTGTCTAAAAACTGATCTGCACTAGACAGGTAGCTTGACATACTGCAGTTTACTTTAGTCTAATTACGTCAGTGTCTACACAACAGCCTTTGTCTCTTTGATGTGAGTGCCCCACTACGCCAAGATTATAATTCCACCTCCATTGAGAGGTGTAAAGCTCAGGTTGGTGTAGTTATTATGGCAACATAGTATTTGCATAGAAACTGCCTTACTTACATTGCCTGTTCACTGTTTTGTCAATTTTAAGGCAGGAACCCTGAACCTGACAAGAAAACAGGCTGCTAGAGCACCAATGGCACCTCGGTGACTGGACCTGCTGCTAGAGCCAGGCCCAGGAATTTGCATGGGCTGCTGCCCAGCAGCCTTGTGAATTTCAAAGGTCCCTGAGCCATGAAGTTAACACAGCTGCCTGGGCAAAGGGCATGCGTGTGTGCGCGCGTGCGCGTGTTGAGAAGCCAGGGCAGCTGGACCCCCGCTCTGAGCAAGGAATGGGAAAGTGAGATGCCCTGGAGTGAGGAGGTGGGAGAGAACAGCCCATTGGGAGCATGCGGGCCAGCCGGGCTTCCATTTCCACATGCACCACTGATTTAAGGAGGAGGTAGCGTGGACATGCATCATTGCAGTAATTACTGCAGTGGCTGTAAGTCGACCCAGTATAGGACTTGCCTTTCTAGTGGAGACGTAACCTGGGTTTTTGTTGTGCTGTCTGTAGCAAGGAAGTGTGATGTGAGGCATTGATGGAATGACTTCTTGACAACTAACTATAAGAGTACTTAGAATACTGTTGCCAAGTTGGGATTTGTGTCTGATCCCTAAAATGTTTCCAGTATGTGAATAATTCTTTTCCTCTTCCCTTAGGTTACCAAGTAACAGGAGTATTTATGAAGAACTGGGACATTCTGGATGAACAAGGAGTTTGTTCTGCTGACAGAGATTGTGAAGATGCTTATATGGTTTGTCAGAAACTGAATATACCTTTTCATCAGGTTTCCTATGTCAAGGAGTACTGGAATGAAGTGTTCAGGTAGGAGTGTTTTGGAGGCACTGCCTTTGAAAATATTGTTTCTGATAAAATGTCAGTATGATACCTTTAGATCAGAGGTCTCCGACATGTGGCCCACAGGCCACATGCAGTCCCTAAAGATATTTCCTGCAGCCTGCCACAACACTGTTGTTACCAATATTTGCAATATCATTGTATGAAAAGGTTTCAGTGGTGCAGCCCTCGGGCTAACATACTAGTCCTAATTGGCCCTTGTGGTGATTTGAGTTTGAGATCCCTGCTTTAGATTATTGTGAACAGTGAGAGGGTATTTTCCAGAGGGTTAGATGTGTTAGTGTGTGTACAGCAAAAACAATGAGAGTCCTGTGGCACCTTAAAGTCTAACAGATTTCTTCGGACATAAGCTTTCATGGTGTCCAGCACACTTTGTCAGATCTGTTAGTCTTTAAGGTGCCACAGGACTCTTGTTTTTTCCGAGAGGGTAATGTTAACAGAGAATGGCAAAGGACTTACAAGAACAACTTACTGTTCATCAACTTACTGTTGCACCTGATGAAGTGGGTTGGAACCCACGAAAGCTTATGCCCAGAGAAATCTGTTAGTCCATAAGGTATCACAGGACTCTTGTTGTTTTTGCTGTATGCAGACTTAACACGGCTACCCCTCTGGATATGTTCATAATTTGTGTCTGTGGAATCATAAGGCAGTACAGGAATTTCAAATGATAGAAATTATTGTTCATTCCTTGTCTTACAAGTCTGGGATCAGGATTCATGCACAAGCTAAGCTAGATACGGGTCAGTTGGTGTTCTTAAATGCTCTTATTCTTTGATTTTATAAGATGTGATTTCTCTGGAATTAGTTTAATACGGTACAGTAGGTCAGCATCTGAGATGACATTGAAGGAAAAAAATCTTCATATTAGGTGACTTTTACTCTGAACCCAGCTAACTGTCATAAAATCTTTCTGCTTCTTTTAGTTTCTTTTGTGCTTTGTAGACCAATTCCATATTTATTATAAAGATAACTGTTGAAGTTTTGATCTTTTCCTGCACCAAGTGCTTTATTCTGAAACGGAATAGTATTCTTCAAAAAAAAAACAAACAAACAAAAAAACAAACTGTGTGTCACCTTTCAATTTCCCTCGATTTCAGGGCTCCCTACACTTCCCCTCAATTCCAAGGACCAGACCGGGTCAGAGAGAGGTCTTACGTGGGGTTTGTTCAGCCCAAAGTTCAGGGTAACTGTACTCTGCCAGGCGGTGTCAGGAACAAGTCAGAGGGGAATAGAGTGCATCCATCTGGTTAAAGATTGGCAAAAACCCACAGTGCTTTTATCCCATATTCCTTTATTAGTTCTCAAGCACATACAGATATGCAAAGAGTAGAGTCTTCTCAAACAAGAGTTACCCATGGTCTGCAGGGCTCTGTAGTTTTCAAAAGACAGGGTTCAAGTGGCCAGCTGTCCTGTTGCTGGGGATTCCAAGAGATGTCCAGAAGGTCAAATAGAGATTCCTCAGACCTGTCTACCCATTGTATGTTAGTAACTGCTACAGTTACCTTAATATGTCAATCGAAAAAAGCCATTAAGCCAGGACTTTTGAGCCATTAGTCCTGCAGCTGTATTTCCACACAACAGCAGTACACGGATATAGCTAGATTTCCTGTTCTGATTTTTTTTTTTCTTTTTTTAAAGACATTGACTCCAGCAATTTCAAAAGAGAGCTTAACAAGGAAGGCAGCAGGATCCTGCTCACTTCTTGTGGACATCCCCTCTCCTCCTGGCCTGCATAGTAATGCTAAGACTATTGCAAAGCCCTGCTAGCTTAGCTGCTTTTGGCAATAAGTATGATGTTTGGTATTCCAGTTGCTGGCAGCGATCTGGGCATTTTGATGCATTGCCAATGTTTCCCTTTCCTGAGGGACTCAGATGACACCACCTCTCCCATCAGCTCCAGCTGAATTCCAAGGACTACCTGAGATGACAGTTAATGCCATCTTTGGTCCTTTCTTAAAGGCTGTCAGACAAGGAAATTTTTCTTTTCAAGGTTGCATTTTAAACAGCAGCAGCAATAGCAATTAACTTCTGCAGCTCATTTCATCTAACTTCTCTTTTCCCCAAAAGGACTTGTATTACCATCTTTGAAACTGTCTCAAGAGACTGTTGAGCAACTGGGAGTTTCCTTCTATAGCTGTCTACAGCTTTAGAAGAAGAGGGGAGAGGAACAAGGAATGCGGTTAAATTGAAAGCCTTGTTTAAAACTTGACATTTCAATTTTCCTTTCTTTATCTTTTTAATAGAAAGTTAAAAGAATTTGGGAACTAAGCATTTTGTATACCAAGCCCTTATAAACAGTGTTCAATGTTGGACAGTGTTTGGGTTAACATCCTTATTCCATTTATTCTATCTAAATTAACATAATACTCTACTCCCCTCTCCTTTCTCTGACTGTGGGTCCCTGCTTCTTTCCTTGCCATCACTCCTCATGTCTCCATTCCCTTGTGAGTCCCTCCTTAACTCCACTCTTCTTACTTTCATGCATTTTCCTGTCCATTTCCTTGCTTCCCTCAGTCCTCTCAACAGAGAAATACCATCAGGTTAAGCATATGGGGGCCTCATTTGCTCATCACCATTTTCCTTGTTGATGCGGGAGAGTGAAGGGAGACTTTCTTCTCTGTCTGCGTGAGCCTGGGACATCTAAATAAGAGAGAGTGGAACTTGAGGATTGAAGCCCACACTTCTTTCTTCGGGCATTTCCTTCTCTTGCTTTTCTTGCATCTTCCCCCCTTCTGTGCAGAACTCACATGCAGGCTTTTATTTCACCAAGCATCTTGCCCTTCCCTAGGGCTTCCTCTTCTGCCCCTTTATCCAATGAACTTGCTTCTTCCAAGGGTTCCTACCTTTCTAGGCCACCTCTTCCTAGGCCTTTTTAACCACCAGAATCATTCTGGTTTGGCCTTCTTTATAGTCTCTGACAAATGTTGGAGAGATCCAGCAGCCACTCTTACTCTCCTTTCTGTCTGTTTTCTGCTTCCCTCCTAAAGACCCTGCTGATTGGTTTTTTAAAATAAAACTCCTACTGACTGACATGACGGGTTCTTACATAGTTCTGTCTCTTACCCAGCAAACTTAGCTTCTGCCTACTTTACGGGCTCCCTCTGAGAACTATAGCCTTCAAAATTTCCTCCTTCTGGGTAACACTCAGACAGGGGCTGTAGTTCCTAAGGGACCCAGATATACTTACAAGTAGACTGCCTGTTTGGCAAAAAGGAAAGACAAGAAATGCAGGTGTGTGTAGACCAGCTGGCATAATTGCCAGTAATTGCCATAATTGTAAGTATCAGCTATTAAATTTACAGGAAAAGGTAGTAAAGGAAAAGCCATTTTGCTTAGTCTATCAAATGTCAGAATGTAAGGCACAAGTATGAGATGTGGTTTCAGTTTATGATGAGTAAAAAATTAAGAACACTTTTTTTAAAAAAATACCTTTTAGCACGGACTGTTTGAAGATTGAATCCTGTGCTGTCAGTTTCTATTTATTTGAATGGGAATTGAGGACATGAAGCACCTTGCAGGAGCACACCTTAAGGTGCTTCAGTTCACATGCTCATCACCATAGTATTTAGGTGCTATTGTTAGTTAGAAACTGTTTTAAGCATTTTGAACATGTAATAAAGCATGATACAAGAGGTACTCAGATACTGAGGTGATGAGGCAACTTTTGTCCCTAGCTAATAATATAAATGTCAAGCGCTTTTTTCCCTTAAAGTACAAAGGTATTGCAAATTGATTTGAGAAATTCTAATATGAGTTTAAGTATGAAAAACTGTAGTTTAATCCAGTCAGGGAAAATCTTAAATGAGTGCTGTCTTACTGGTAAAATAAATTTTAATGACTCCCTCATATATATTGTGCAAGAAGCAAATATATTTAGTACTATTGAGCCATAAGCTCTCAAGATTAATAAATACTTCTCCACATTTGAATTTAATTATGTGACATTCATAAATGTTTGTAGTCATTGTATCTTTCTTTCACAGTTACTTTTTAAACGAGTACCAGTATGGCAGAACTCCCAACCCTGACATAATGTGCAACAAGCATATCAAATTCAGTTATTTTCTCCGTTATGCTCTGGATAACCTTGGTAAGTTTTCTTCAGATGTGTTTGTATAATACCCTATACTTTGAAAATGCTAAATAGGGGCAAACTCTTTTTCTAAATCTGGTACAAGGAGCCTGATGTCATGTGCAGTCACAGTTTAAACATCTTTGAGGCGTTACGCCAGTATTTGTAAAGTATTTCATTTAATTTTGTTTTCAAAGTTGTAAGTTTTTATTTCAAGGAGTTATCCCTTTTGTGAAGTTCAAAACTTGCATGTGAAGGTGCTCCTTGAAGCACAAAATAAATGGAAATGTGGTATGTCAGGAAGTGTGATTTTTTTGTTAAATACAGGGGCTGTGTTAAGATTAGAACAGCACTGATTATTATGTAAAACTTCTCAAATATCATTTATCTAATTTTTGTTCATTTGTGTTTCTCTTAATACGGTGAAGTTCAAGTGTGGTTATTTTATTTTTAAAAAAATCATTGTATAGGAGCAGATGCAATTGCAACTGGGCATTATGCAAGGACTTCACTAGAAGATGAAGAAATTTTCCAGCAGAAACATATTAAAAGACCACAAGGACTTTTCAGAAACCGATTTGAAGTTAGAAACAGTAAGTGGTTAATATGGATCTTACACAATCATATTAAGGGCAACATGACCTCCTTGGGTTAGGTCTCTTAAAGAACTTATCTTCTTAAGATTAACTTTCCTTAACCACAGTTGTATTTACAAACATTAAAGACCTAGATTCATTTTAAGGCCTTGAGCTTAATATTTTCTTACACAGTATTGCACTGATCCCTTGGCATTAGCTTATGGTGTTGCAGGGGTCTTGGGATCCAGTGTCCCCTGTAATAGCCTATTTCTGTTCACAAATTTCACCTAATCTGAATCCATTTCAGGATAGTAAGAGTCCAGACATCACAAACAGCCACTCTTGGGTTACTCCTCAACCCATGCTCTGGGTTCAGTTTTCAGCCACATCTTGGGCTCAATGATACTTGTGTCGGACCTTCTATACACTCTGTTTGTGGCAGATAGGGGAATTCATATCCAATTTCTGCTTTGAGTTGCAGCCCAAGGAACCTATGTTAAGCAGTCAGGTGTGTACCTCAGACATGTTGTTTTTCTGGCCCCCTTCTTACTTGCAGCCCCTTTTTGTTATTACCGTGTCTTCTTTGGTTTCCAGCCTTGTTGGGCTTCTTCCCAGATCATCCCAGCTCCTTGTTCCTTCTTTGTAATGCTGACCCTGGGATTGCTTCCCTGGATTTACTCCTTGTCAAGAGCCTATCACAGCATCCA
This sequence comes from Podocnemis expansa, assembly GCA_007922195.1. Taxonomy (NCBI): domain Eukaryota; kingdom Metazoa; phylum Chordata; order Testudines; family Podocnemididae; genus Podocnemis; species Podocnemis expansa. The sequence continues at coordinate 241,904 of ML682009.1, forward strand.
AATCCATCCGCTGCCTTTTTCAGCACATCTTTGCCAGGCCTTTTCCCAAGAGAAGGGTCTTCTGGTCTTTATTTTCTGAAGGCATCCTTCTCTCTCTGTGTAGTCCCCTAACCCTATCTTTGTAGTTTCCTAACCCTTTCCCATCTGGGGTCACTAATGGTAATCAAGCCATCAGATCAGGATCAGAAGGGGAATATCTGTGATATTGCTGAAAAGGCTGACCCTGACTCTCCTTAAAGCACCAGTCAGCTATGACAGTTGGTTAAAACAGCAGTTCTCAGCTAGTGTGTCAGTTCACATTATTGTGTTACCACACAGTGGTAAGTGTGTCAGAGAGCCCAGGAGATGGCTGGACTCAGCTGTGGAGGCGGGAGTGGGTGGTGGGCTGGTGTGTCCTGTCGGGTTGCAATACACCTCTAAGTGTGTAGCAACCCACAAAAGGTTGAGAAGTACTGAGTTACAGTACTAAGATGGCTTTTTGACATTATTAACTTCAGCTGTCAAACTTCCTGTTTTAATACTTGCTTCTTTTTGAAGATCAAAACAAAATCTTCTTTTGTTTAAGAACAGAAGTCCGGATCCTATGAAAAATAATGTTGCTCCCTTGTCTTTGGTGTAGTTAAGTTGATATACATTGTCTATTTGACCCAGAATCTTTAAGTAATTCTGTTAAATCTAGGCTCTGTTCTCTTCAGATATTAGAAGTTGCAGAATTTGTAGAATTCCAAGGAAAGGATAATCTTGGATAGGCCATTGAGGATTCATGTTGTTATAAAATGAGAGATGAAGACCAGAAGTTCCTGATTTAACTTCTCTGTGCTATCATTTTTATATAATTTTTTTTATGACCCAGCTTATTTGACTCCTTATTCATCTGTGGTAAACATACTTTAGATAAGAGGTTTTTTTGTGTTCCCTTCTTTATTCTTGATGATCTTTTAACATCCTTTTTCTTTTTGAGATGGGGTGACTAAGGTTTGCATTATACTGTACATTTATTTCTGAATGGACTAGGAATAGTCTTCTCTGAGCTGACAAAGATAAGTGATTCTGGGTATCTAATCCACTGTAAGCCAAATAGGACTTCAAATGTGACAATACAGCAGCATTTCTCAATAAAAATGTTGGATTTTCATCAGAAAAAAATTTCTTTTGGACAAAATGATGTCTGTCTCATAGAGGTAAATGGAAACAGAAGGAACCCACACTACAGCTCCTGTGAGGCACCATGTTCACATTTCCAAATTGAAAGTTTTCAGCTGAAAGATTTCAGGTTTTGATTTCCCTACGAAAGTCAATATTTTCTGGCAAATGGAGAAATCCTACTTTCCAACAGTTCTGGTTGTGACACCTCTTAACTATCTGTCACCATGAATGTGTTACTATAGGTGTGTTTCCAGGCCTGTTGTGGAGATGTTCTGTTACTAGGTATGACTAACCTGTATCTGAAAACCATTTCTCAGTCATCTCAAACAAAAGGTTTATTGATGTGTTAGCCATGAAATTCCATAGCTATGATGGAGACTAGTTCTTCCAAAAGGACAAGCTGGGGCTGAAAATTACATATATATACCACACAGGATCAAGTTATCTGTGCTGTTGGGAAGCTAACACTCTGTAGATCATTTTTATGAACAAGTGAAATTCTGGAGTGACTCCAGTGATTCTAACATAGATCTACATCAATATGATTTTGAGCAAATTGGCCTACCATTTTTTCTGAAGAGTAAGATACAACGTTGTTAGCTAATATTACTTATCTCTACATTTACAAACTGCAATTTGTTACTCCTTTTCTTACCATGAAAATTCATAGTGATGTAAAAGAAACAGAGATTCAGCAAAATTCAAAATCAATATGTAGCTCTTTTTGCAAGGAAGTACTCTTAAAGAAAAACATTATGAAAATATTCCAGAATCCTTGAAAAAAATGTTTCATTTTATTAAAATGTTTTAAGACCATAATAAACAGGCAAAACCAAGTGTTTGGAATGTTGGGTGTCATAAATTAAACAACGTGATTTTGGACGGGGTTTGTTATTCTGAGTACTTAGTTTTAGCCCTTATTTCTTTACGTAGAGTAAAGAGAAATGGAGCAATGCCTAGATTGTAAAAAGTACCTCAAATGTCTTCTGTTGCGTGTAATGAGGAAACTTGCTAAGATGTGCTTATAGTAAAAGTTCTTAATACAGGCAAAATTTTAACTAAACTTGTATGTAAATAGTAGGGGTTAAGCTATGTAACATTGAAACCTCGTGTATGTTCTGCAACCTGCAGCTGTAAAACTCCTTCGAGGAGCTGACCACTTAAAAGACCAGACCTTCTTCCTCAGTCAGATTTCACAGGATGCTTTGAGGAGAACCATTTTTCCTTTGGGAGGATTGACAAAAGATTTTGTAAAGAAGATAGCTGCGGAACATGGCTTTGATCATGTGCTAAAGAAAAAAGAGGCATGGTAACACTTTTTGATTTATATTTCTCTTGAAATCCTTCTTTTACTGATTATGTAGTATTATAAACATTAGCGTTTGCTAGGTAAACATTAATTATAGTCATAGCTTTTAAAATTACAGTGCATCAAATGAGTTGCATCAAATAAGTGAAACTATTTCTGAGTAAAATCATGGAATATATTTGGATTATACATTGGTTTTTGTGTAGATTAGGCAGTTGTTTGCCTGTCCTAAAGTATTGCTAAGTGTGGTGTTTGGCTTGGATGTTTTAATATGTGATTTTAAAAAATATTTCTTAAAAGTTCCTGTACCATTGCAACTTTGAGGAACTGAGATGACAGATGTGGTCTGCAGGAACACTCACTCTTAAAAGTGTGTGGTTCCAACCAAGCAGTGATTTGTATTTCACCATGGTTCTCAGTGTCTCTGACACAGTATAATTGTGTTGCAGGGTGTATTGGTACAGATTGGTATCTGATTATTTTTTCCTAAGTCATTTTTTTCCTACAAGGCTAGTTCTGTTTCCATAGCTAAGGAACTAAAACTTTCAGATGTAATCTCTTGGAGTACAAATGTAAGCAGCTACTGTGTTTCTGATGTGTTTTTCCTTGCTTTTAGTATTCACACTCATCTCATAGCAAGCAGTTTTTTGCTTTGCAGATGTCTAAGGAAAGTGTTATAGCATTTTTAGGTGAAGAGGTTTCAGGGGAAAAAAAGGGAACTGGCTGTGCATGAAAGGATTTTCAGAATAAGGCCAAGATCTGCAGAAGTACATAGCACTGAAATCCTTTTCCACCCTGGCTAGCAAAATAGCTAGGGGCTTCTCCTATCTTCAGGATTAGGTAGTAACCAAGCAGGAGTTTTGTGGATCAGAATGGAGTGTAAAACTGGTATTTTAAGTCATCTAAATCTAAGGTTTAGGTGTCTAGGTATCTTTAGTGGATCTAAGCCTCAATAACTTGTCTTTGTGTTAGTATTGTATGGTGAGGTGAACAGCAGGTCATGCTGTTTAAAAAAAAAAAATACAGGCAGCAGAGTCATCAAAACATGTTTTACTGAGTAACCATTTTGTCTTTTTCACCCATATGTTTCTCCTCTTTCTTGTGCTTATGGCTTTCACTTACGTTGGGTTTACAATAATTTGTGTGCTCTTGAGGTACCCAGCATATTTCTTGGTGCATGGGGGTGGAGAGAGCTTCTCTGCTATACTGAGAATAAATGTTTTGACATGAGGGTTTTCATATGATTTATTCTGCTTTTATATAGTGTTTATAGTGTGCATTCATTTACATTCTTTTATTTAGAGTATGGGAATCTGTTTCATTGGTGAAAGAAATTTTGAAAACTTCATTCTTGAGGCAAGTAACATTAGCTCTGGAAAAATCTATAAACCTGTGTTCTGATTTCCCTTGTAATTCGACCTGGGAAAAAGTCTTTTACACAGCTGTTTCTTACAGTATTTAGAACCTCATCCAGGTAACTTTGTTTCCATTGAAGATAACAAAGTGGTAGGAACACATAAAGGTAAGCAATTGCTTCTCCTATCTAATTGATTTTAAATAAATCACTTATGTCATTTACAACAGTGCTATTTTATTTGGAAAGACTAGTTCTGTAAAATTCCAAAGATCTGAAATCTTATGTTTTGGGATATCTAATGGGTCATAGAAGACCCAGTAACTATGGTTTGGTCTGTCTCTAGTTTTATATTGCAGTGAAATGAAAACCCATATGTGTTGTCTACAACAACTGTTACTCACAATTTACATTGTTGCCACTAGGTTGTCATTAATTCTGTATTGAGAACACTGTCAATATGATTTATATGATTTTTTTATGTGACTGAGTTTCAGTTCCATTTTCTGATAAAGCACCATTTAATTGCATGTTTAGAAATCTTAAATTCCTTTAAAAATTAAATTAAATTGGGTTAAACCAATAAGAGTCCTGGGGCACCTCAAAGACTAGCAGATTTCTTTGGCCATAGGTTTATGTGGGCTCCAACCATATGGCACAACAAGGCCTTTTGGGCAGTTACAGAACAGCAGCACCAAATATGTCCAGGTTTACTTCTTCCTTCCTTCTTTTTGGTGCACATCTGCCTGTTGTCTCTTCAGTTTCAGCTCCTAATACTGATAAATACTCTTCCAAGGCCTGTAAAAGATCCTGCATCTGAGATCCTCAGGGCATTGCATCCAAGTTTGTCATCTTAGTCAAGTGAATGAAGTGCAAAGTGAAACTGACTCATTAAAATTGTGAAACTGACCAGATGCATTTATCAAATGCACAAACTAAACAAACTGAAATACTGATGGTTTTTCCTCTAATCTGTTTCAATTATAGTAGCCTTTGAATATTTGTAGCAACAGCTGGTACAAACGTTTTAGATAAAAACTTTGAAGATTCTGGGTGTTCATTTAATTTTAAAGATGCAAGAAAATTAGATGTGGGTTTTGCTCAGTGTTGTACTTACACTTTTGGAGAGAGATTTGCATATTTGAAATAATTTGATTTCTGAAACTAAAGAGTGAAGGGATGTTACCAATGTTAAATTTTCATATTTCTTTAGGTTGGTTCCTGTATACGATAGGCCAAAGGACTAGGCTAGGAGGCCTCAATACATCTTGGTTCGTTGTTGAAAAAGATGTAGTTTCAGGAGATATCTTTGTGGTAAGTTTATTTACACTGATGCTTTGTGTGATTAATTCAGACATTGTATAATTCCTGCTGAAAATAATGTAATTTTTATCTGCATAGAAGTCTTGGCTTTTCCACTAAAATGAGAGGCAAAAGCTGCCAACTGAGACAGTATTAACAAGTGTCATACATTCTGTCCACAACTGATTAATGGGAAGTTGTTAAAGATTTTGGCATGAAGCATGTTCTTCTTTGATGGCTTGCGCACATTGATTTCATTGCACTGCGCACAGCTACTGGAATTTGTACTCAAACTGTGCTGTAAGGCGGCTGCTGGTCCTGCACCCTCGCAGTTCCTTCTTTCCTCTGGTGACTGTTGCTGGAATTCTTTGCTCACTTGCTATTGCAAAGTTCCAAAGGGGCAGCCATGTTAGTCTAAAGACATAAAGTTCCCCCCTCTTCAAAGCATCCGCTGAAGTGGGATTTTCTCCCATGAAAGCTCATGTGAGAAATAAATCTGTTAGTCTTTAAGTGTCACAGGACTCCTTGCTTTTGCTGAACTAGACTAACACAGCTGCCCCTTTTGGAACACGTTTGAAGTGTGCCTGGCTTCTTTTTGCCTGAAGTTGGGAATGGGCAACAGCAGATGAATCACTTGATGATTATTACCTATTCTGTCCATTCCCTGTGAAGCACTTGGTGTGGGCCACTGTCAGAGGAGAGGATACTGGGCTAGGTGGACCATTGGTCTCTGAGCTACTATGGCTGTTTTTATGATGTGACTAGTGAGAGTAAATCAGTAGTGTGAAGAATGGGTGAACAAAGACACAAGAACAAATCAGGTTTCATCATTATAAGCATGTGAACATCTCGATTTCTCAAGTCCTTTTTTTGAATGCTGATTTTGTTTTTAATGGCTATCCTGGAAGAAGTGACCCTCAGAGAGGGATTCTGATGGAAAAAAAATAGTGGTCTTGTTGCATCAAAATAACAAGGACAGTACTGCATATGGTTCAGTATGGAAAAAAAAACCTGGGCAGGATTGTGGGAGAAGCACACAAATGAACTGGCAGAACTGTGGGAGTGAAGGGAGCATGACACTGAATAATAATTCAGACTTGCTGTGGCAGATGTTTTTGTTAAAGGCTTGAGGAAGCTGGTTCAAATCTAACACAGGAGTTGGCAAGGTGCAGCGTCCTGTTCTAGCTGCCGATACTCCTGACAGAAAGGGGAGGAGATTCTAGACCACTCGCTGGTACATGACCAGTGTGGGGATCTGCCCACACTCCGGCCACAAATGGACCTCCAGAATGACCCACTCCCTGCTGCCAGCACTGGGAGGGGGCCAGGAGGAGATTTAGGCATTACCCTTAATAATGGTTGCCAATCCTTGACTAACATCTACTTACTTCACTAGTGCGTTAGCTATTGTTTTGATATACCTTGATGCTTTTCTGAGGTCTGTGCTTTCTTTCACAACAGTTATGTAATATCTGACATAAATGTTGGTTTTAAACAAAAACATTATACTTTTAAGGCACCATCTAACAATCACCCTGCACTGTATAGAGATCTGATGCGGACAAACCGTGTGCACTGGATTGCAGAGGAACCTCCTGCAGAGCTAATTAGGAACAAAATGATGGAGTGTAATTTCAGATTTCAGCACCAGATGGCACTAGGTAATCAAAGTTTCGTTCATATAAATCTATTTACATTCTGCTAAAGGTGTTGGTGCTAATACTACTTTTCTATTTTTGTAAAGACTTTAAAAAAAATTATTTTTGGAGACAACTTGACTCATTAGATAAGTCAGTGAAAAAGTGGATAATTTGTGAATAAAAGGTTGAGCTGGCTGGGTCTATAACAACTTTTTCTTTTAGTGCCTTGCATGTTAACTCTAAACCAAGATGGAACAGTGTGGGTGACATTAGCCAAGCCACTAAGAGCTCTTACAGAAGGACAAGTAAGTGTTTTCTGACTTGGTTCTTTAATTTCTATTTACTAACTTCCTGTGTCGTATTAACTTCATAATACCAGTTAGAAAAATTGGTGAAAGATCATCCATCAAATTTTACAGAACTGTTGTTTCAGTCTATCAAAGTCATTGCTCAATTATTACACACACATTCAGAAAGTTTTCTCCATAAACCAAAGTGCAAAAAACTTGATGTAGAAACTGTTAGACCCATTGCAATATATAAAAAGATTCTCACGAACATTAGTGGACTTGGGTTGGAGCCATCCATGCAGAAACAGAATCTTTCATAGTCTGAATAGATATTTGAATTGAGCCATGAGTTTGCTTAATAATTTGCTTATTAGAAACTTTGTGGTATTGACTTTCAGACTTAATGTTTGACTGGGGTAGGCTCAGTAGTAGTAGTAGTTTAAATATGTCTGGAAGATTATCTGTTTCTGACAGATTCACATGTCCCAGCATAAAACTGAAAAGAAGAATTACATATTGACAGATAATATTGTAGCCTTTCATATCTGCTACTTCAAAAGAATTCATTGCCATGCTCTAGATGGTATAGCTTGTTTTTTTTGAAGACGCTCCTGTGAAATGATACATTCTAATTACGTGACTATCAACCCATTGAAAAGCTTTTCAAATAAAAAGTTCTACTTTTTAGTAACTAAAGGGAGATTTTTGTTATCAAGAAAAATAAATTAAAATTACTGTCTTACACACAGTTTCTCATGTAATGTAAAATTTCTTGATGGAATTACCATTCTGTTTGTTTACAGTTGGGTAAGCCAATAATTCTATCCCTTCATCCACTCCCTTTATGCTGCCATTTTAAATAATGTGCTCAGGCCATATGCAGGGAACACATTTATTACTAATTGCTGTATTCAGGGACATCTATGCTCTTTGCTGTCAATCTCTCAGGATGCACTTTACCCGTGTTGTTGCTGTGTTTGTCTTCTAGTTTGCTGTGTTCTACAAGGGTGAGGAGTGCCTTGGCAGTGGAAAAATCGTGAGGCTGGGCCCATCAATGTATACCTTACAACAAGGCAAAAGTAGAGCGCAGGATTCAAGGCATGTGTTAGAAGACGAGATTAAGAAGTTAGAACCAGCAACGTAACTCATGCATTTTTCTTAATTAAAAGACTGTCAGGAAACTGGAGCCTTAAAATTATGAGAGCAATAACACACACACAAAAACATGTTTTCCTAGAACTTTCAGAAGGTAAATTGAAACAGTCCTGTCATAGTATTTGACTGATGGTACCTGAGGGGGTTTGGAGCAAAAAACAGTTTTGATAATGGTTTCCTTAAAATAAGTTGGTAAGATGTGTCAAAGAACTAACAGAAATGTTAGTATACAAAAAGGTGAGCATGTATGGATGTGAGAGACACTGACTGTTTCAAGCTCAACATTTGCTTGTTTTCAGAGTGGAATTAACAGTGAACCACATATTTAGTGTCAGTCTTTCTAATATAAAAACATTGTTTTGTGTACTACTCAGTTCTAGACATTTATGAAAGTCTCTGACTTGAAAAAAGCTGATTTTTTTTCCCCCTCATTGTTTTGTGCAGTGATGTCAGTCTTTTGGTAGAGAACTCATTGTTAGTCAATTTGCAATATGCAATAAAACTGTTGATTTCCTAAAATTGATCTGTTTCAGCAGCAGGATATAAAATTATTTTAATTGTTAAGAGGATTAAGGGTTTCACGCCTTTTTTTTTTTTAGGCACAACTGAAAGTATTTTTAAATGGTATCTATCTTTAGGTGTAATGCATATGTGATTTATGTTAAATTTGTTTGTATGCATAGGGACTTTGGGAGAAGGATGTGTTATGTGTCTTGCATTCAGGTTCAACACTGCATTGACAGTGGGCAACAGATATTAGTTTTTCACTTGCAGCATGTTTTACAACATTTATTTTACCCTTGTTTGAATCTTATGCTGCAAGTATTTACGGTTTAAGATTTTACCATAATTCAGGTTTGGAAATTATTGATACATCTAGCAACCTGTCATAAAGCTGAGTACTTGTATGCCATTTTATGGTAGTTTGAATAATTTTGTAAACTAATCAGGGCAGGGACTGTGAGTTTTGTGTTCTTGGAGCACTGAGATTACATCGTGAGTGTGTAAATAAAACAGATAGTGAAGTGTGTGAAACTTTTTAAAAGCAAAAAACCCAGCTAAGACTTTTTGTTCCAGTGAATTGGAGCAAGCCACTGTATCCTGAAGACCCTCACAGATGTGGCTATTTAGTTCCTTTATTACAGGGGTCTCAAACATGTGGCCCTTAAAGCTATTTCCTGTGGCCTGCAATGTCACTATTGTTACCAATATTTGCAATATCATTGTATGAAAAGGTTACAGTAGTGTGGCGCTCGGGCTAATATACTCCTCATATGGCCCTGTACTAGTCCTCATGTGGGCACTCATTGTGATTTGAGTTTGAGACCCCTGCTTTATTACAATGAGTCTTATCAAAAGCCAAGTTCTATAGTTAATGTTACTGTATAAATTAACTATCGTTAACATGCAGCTGCACAGAACTAAGACTTTTCACATGACTGTAAAAGTCTGATAGGTGTAAAATTCTTTCTTTATCCAGTTAAGGAGAATCTAGAAAGCAATACTACAAATAAGATTCTTTTGAAAATGATATGTAACCATGTTGTTGTTCATACCCCCCCCCCCGCCCCCCCAACCTCCCTTTCTATATCCTGATTGCCAGTTTGGGCTATTGTTCTCTGCTCAGAATAAGAAGGAAAATAAAATTCCATCCTCTTCAAAGAAGGGAGGTGAATTTACAGAAAACCCTCCTTGCTAACTGCTATTTGCCCGTCCGAGGTTTTGGTAAGGATGCTTGTGCTCTTGTGAACTGTGTTAACCAAATAAATTGCCCTTTCAGTCAGAAATCTGCACCACTTGTAAGAAATATCAGTTGTCCTATTTAAGGGGGAGCAAGGGATGTCAAAAATACAGCCACTTATGATTGACATGTAAGGCACATAAGCACAAATTCGGTGGGGAACAATTATTCCTTTGATATCCAGATGGTAAAGAGTTCTATAATGAGGTTTGCATTTGACTTTGTGAGTATGCTCCTCCTTTATTTTGGTTATCTTTCCAGTAATGGATCCAGATGATGACTTTTCATCATCTTAATCCCTTCATTCCTGAAATATTAACTTTGCAATATGGAACTATTAATAAGGGATGTTGATCTGCATTTTTATTATTTAATTTGTCCAGTAAATATGAAATAAGTAATAAAATCTATTTTTATTTGTGTTTGTATTAGTGTGATTTGCTGCTGTTTCATCTGGAAACTCCAGAAACTCCATAGCTTTATTTGCTCTCAGTCATATGTGCTGGATACTTTAAATTTGGCCAGTGGAAAGTATTTAACCTGAAGAAAAGTGGAAAGAATTCAAGTTCAAGGAAGACATTTATTTCCATTTAAAAATAATTACATTATCCTTCTTCTTGGATTCTCAGAGTGCTTTCTGTACTAATGAAACTACATCTTTGCTTTTATTTTTATTTGGTGAGCATATACTATAAATCTGTTGCAGAAAATATAGCAGTTTAGTTGAAGATCATTGTAATTACTAATTCTGGTGTTTACTCTTTTTTTTTTGTTGTTGTTTTGTTTTTTGTTTCTTTAGTTACTATTATTATTGGTGATTAAGGAAAGCATCAAGGAAAGCTATTTTTTCTCGCTGAGTTATTCTTTCTCTGGCCCAATGACTTTTTGTGCCAGGGAGAGAATGGAAATGACTGTGTAGTCCAGTGGTTAGGTTAGGGTACCCACCTGGGAGCTGGGACACCCCAGCTCCAGTCTTGTGCATATTATTTATCCAGTGTTCAAAGACTTCAACAGGAGAAAATGAGGGAGCATAGTTAAAATAATCTGTAGCTCAGGGCTTAGAGCCCACAGCTGAGAGGTGGGAGAGCCCAGTTGAAATCCTTTCTGGTCCTCCAACTGAGGAGGGAAACTGAACTTTGGTCTCCCACATCTCTGACGAGTACTCTAACCAGTAGCCTGAGATTTATAAGTTGTGTGGTATTCAGACTTGGGCATTGAGTGAGTTTAAACACTTATGATTCAGGATTACAGTGGAGCCAAAATTGGAACCCTAGGTGTCCAAGTACCTTTGTGGATCCCACAGATAGTTTTTACAGGCTGCTCCCTGGTTCTGGCCAGCGTGCTGCTGTGACCCCCCCCCCCGATCTCTTTTCCTGAACCCTGATTCACCCCTCTTTGCCGGGTGACCACTCCTGAGTCAGTCCACACCAGCCCCTTGTGTGTAGTCAGTCCCAGCCCATGAGTGTGTGCCCTCTGGCCACTCAAGCCATGGTCACCAAGTGAGTACCCCCAGCCCTGATACTACAGTGGGAACGTCTGTCATACAAGGATTGGGGTCCTCCCATCACCAGATGCTCATGTCCATCCATTTAACATTGAAATGAAATGAATCGTGCCCATTTTAATTGCTGTGAATGCATTTGTTTGTAAAGTCAGATGGCCACTGTATGTGCTACAGTGGCCAGCCGACCTCTTGCAAACAAATGCATTCCTGGTGCTTAAAATGCCTTGTGCAAGAAGTCTGACCATTCTGAAATACTTCTGTACTTGTTTTCTCCACTTTAGTGCATTGGTTTTAAGGTTGTCTTCTAATAATTGTTTTTATATTATATTTTAATCAAGACTAAAAGTGTCAAATCAAAACCTGTGAACGCCAGTTGCCTGAAACATAACCTATAATCTTTGTGGCATCTCCGGGAGAAAGAAGAGAAAGCACAGTGAGTACAGATGGACAAGATGAAGCAAAAGTTAATACAAAGGTTGTCTAATAGTAAAAGAACATGCTTACTACACTATAACACATTTTAGGCTCACATTTTAGCTTGTTCTCATCCTTCTTACCCCCAAGTCTGTCTCCTGTTGGTGTTTAGCCAGCTTACGCCCTTCTGACCACAGGGTCGTCCTAAAAGCTTTCAGTTGCTTTTCAGATGGTGTTTCCTTGGTCAAAAGCCAGCAGCTTCTCATAACATATCTGAATTCCTTTCAATCCCCCTTGGCCATCAATGCTTTCTACTTTTACCTGAGTGGGGCAGCTAAATTTGCATTTCCTTTGTCATGTAATTCTCCAGTCTGAGAGGGGGAGTCCTGAGGATCTGAGCCATGCAACATGCTCCACCTGTGCACGCATACATGATGCTACAGGGAACATACCATAAAAAATCATGTAGATTATTTTATGAGCTTTCATAAAAGAACCTTGCATGGCATAACAGGCATCAAACGATCTAATTACCTTGCAAAGGTGAACAGGAAAATTAGAGATCATAACTGAGGGGTGTGTGGATGAGCATCTCGTGACACAGTGTCAAGGTCAATGAACCAGTTCTTCCAAACATGGTTTAATTGAATGTGACTCAAAGTTGTCAAGATACGTTGTGCATCAGCTCTTTAGGAAAGTGCATCTATGGTGCAACAATCATGTTTTGTCCCCCTGCTACAAGAAATTACTGTTGTCTGCATTTCTTTTGGTGATTAAAAAAAATCCCTTGCCAGCCATTCATGTTTTAATGGACAAAACCCCCAGCTAGTCAGCTCTTTTTATTTTTTTAAAAAAAAGAGTATGAGAACTCCATGCATGTTGACTTACAGTTTCTTAAACATTTTGATTCCCCTGTTGTTGTTCTAGTTTTGTCACCTCTGCTAATTCTAGCACTTAAAATGTGAATAGAGATAAGGTGGTGGTTTGCTGTAGAGAACTCTAGAATCACAAAATGAGCTCTGACTTAGTTTGTCTGGTATCACTTGATTAAGTTAAATGAAAATGGAGCTAAGGTTGTGCTATGAGTGGCTATTGTCACTGGTCCTTAGTTATTCTGTAGATGTGATGCTGGCATCCAGGCATCAGCTCTTGCCAAGATGGCAAGCAGTAGCTAAGAACTAACAAGCTCATAGCTGGAGATGAGACCAGTTCAATTGTTAGTTTTGGAAAAAATAGATGTTAATCTTAAAACAATATATTTAGTGTTTAGATTTCTATGAAATGTTTGTAGGTTGCTGTATGCATTAATTTCATGTTGTGGTGTCTATATTCCATGGTAGAGGAAGATATGTAAGTTGTGCTTTACAACTTTGAAACTTTTTTTTCTGAACTTGTGAACCCTGACACACAAACCGTCCTTGCTACCCACTCAGGAGACCTAGCAATATGTAACTACACTGACCAAAGCTTTGTTAATTGTCCCATCTATCCAAGATGAAGGACACAGACAGGGCCTTGTCTCATTGTTTTGAATGCTGAGAGAGGGAAATAAACGTGGTTGCTGTGAAAATTTTTCATGCTGTTTAAACGCTTACACCAGCAGACACACCAAACTGAAGCCAGAGCTCCACAGGACCTGCATCCTGGAAGACACTTGGAATTGACAGCTCACTTAAACCTCTCTGATTGCAACATGTTTCTTGCTTTAATCTCTAAATAACTCATTTTCTCTGTCCTAGTTAATAAACCTTTAGATCAGCAGTTCTCAGTGCATCATGACATGTTAGTATGTCATGACGTGGCTAAGTGTGTTGCTGGGCCAGGAGTCAGCCCTTTGAGAAACGAGCATGGCAGTGGACTGGGACTGGGCTGGACAGTCGCATGGGACTTTGCTATGGCTTTTCAGCAGGGTAGGGGGGAGAAAGGATCTGCCATGGGAGCAAGGCAGCATAGAGTGTTTTGTTGGAGGGGGAGGGCAGGGGAGAGGCTGTGGTGTGCACAGTTGCCCAGACCACCAAGTGTGTCATACCACAAAAACAAATTAAGAACTGCTGCTTTAGCCTGGCTACTGATGTTGTCTTGGCTGTAAGATCTGGGCTACCAATTGATCTGGAGTAAGTGACTGGTTTCTTGGGAATGGATGCAACTTCAATATTGTGTGACCGTTTTTGGTGTACTGGTAGGTGACCATTTATTGCTAAGTCCAGTCTGGCTGTGTCACAAGCTAGACTGGAGAGCTGAGGGATGGTCTGTGATGCCATGGTAAGTCTGTTACAGTGAGCCAGGTGTTTTGCATTCATTCACTTGCTTGGTAAAAAAAAAAATCTAATTACAGCACATACAACCAGTTTGTGGTATCTGCTGTTTTTGACAGTCTGCCCAGAAGTTGGCATGCTTGATTGTAAGCCATTCCAGACAGCATGACAAGAGGCATATTCTAAAATATGATCCCTCACTCTCTCAAGCCTTGGGAGACAGACCTCCTCTCGCTTACAGACAGCCCCCTAACCTTAAACAGATACTTACCAGCAACTACAGATACAGATACGTTAAAGCAGGCACATCCCTCTGCAACAAACCACATTGCCAACTTTGCTCACATATCTGCCATCATAGCTGCTCCACCAAGGGCTCATTCACCTACTCATCCACTAATGTGATTTATGCCATCATGTGCCAGAAATGCCCCACCCCATACATTGGAAAGACAGGACAATCTGTGCAAAAGAATAAATGGGCACAAAACTGACATCAGAAATCACACCACTCAAAAAACTAGTTGCTGAGCACTTTCATCTTTGTGCTCACTCTGTGACTGACTTGTTAACAACTGTGCTCAAGCAACTTAATGGACCATCAAAACTTCAAAGAGAAACAGCTGAACTTGAGTTAATATTTAGATTCAATTGTGTGGAAGCAGGATTAAATCATGACTATAGTGTCCTTTCTCAGTACAACAAATTATTTGACTTCACCTTCCCCTACATGCAGTTTCCCAGTGTTTGACACTTAACAAGTGCTTTGATTTGTTGTTACACTATGAGCTGATCCTATGTCTTAAACTTCCCTGCATTTTTCCTCCCATTCTGTAAATTCCCCCATCTTCAAAGCAGCTGATGAAGTGGACTTTTCTCCCACGAAAGCGCATGTGATAGATAAATTTGTTGGTCTTTAAATGCCACAGGACTCCTTGCTTCTAGAAATGGAGTTAGATGCTGATTAGCTCCAAATAGCCTCTACCTTTTGGGGCACTGGTGGTAGAGAGTAGAGCAAGGCAGCTGCAAGAGTTTAATGGTGATAACTGGCTCAATTAATCACTGTAAGTGGGCTCTAGTCAATTTTATGAAGTAGTAACTTGTCAGATCCAAAACTTTTGGAATTGTGGAGAGTAAGTCATTGTTACTCCTCTTTTTTGAGTTGCTACAGAAGATTTAATCTTTAATGTTCCAGGCATATATTTGACCAGGTACTCCCATTGGGCTGGCAAGAACATGTGTTTGAGGATGCCCAAGGGGCTGTTAATGATTGGGGTAGGGCGTTTAGTCAACTTTAGTGAGCGTGGTGAAAGAACAGATATCCATGCATGTGCCTGACTTGTATATGAGATTATCACACTTGCATCTGAGACAGGTTCTTCAACAGCTGGATTGGATCTTGGTTTCCATCTCCTTTCTCTAAGGTTCTCAATGGAGTTGATAGCTACTAGGCTGAAGCTAATGCTACAGTGCATGTTGGGCAGCAGCTTAATGCTTAGAGTACATCTCAGGCAGGGCATTTGCTGTTTCTTAGAACCCATATTAGCTCCTCTGAAATAAAATCCAGCAACATTTGGACTATTAACATAGCAAACATTAGTATGAATGGGCTAGGATCTGATATTAAAATGGCAAATGAACAAAGTAAGAATTATAAAGACAAAGTAGATGGCCTCAAGTCAGCAGGCCCTGATAAAATACTTCTTAGAATACTAGAGGAACTGGCTGAATAGATCTCTAGGCCATTAGTGAGCATCTCTGAGAATTTGTGATGGCTGGGAAAGATCCAAGAGGATTGACAAAGGACAAATACAGTATCAATAAAAACAGGATATGGACAACCTAGGGAACAATAGGCAACAAGTCAATTTAATTTTGGCACCCAGAAAGACAAATGGAGCTAATCATTCAACAATCAATTTGTAAGCACCTAAAAGATAATAATGTGGAAAGTATCAGTCAGCCTGGATTTGTCAAGAATAAATAATGTATAACCAGCCAAATATCCTTTGACTGGATAACAAGCTGTATGGGTGGGAGGAAACGGAAGGTGTGGTATATCTTGACTTTAGTAAGGCTTTTGTTACTGTCTTATGTGACCTTCTCCTAAACAAATGAGGGGTGTATAGCCTGGACGAACCTACTGTAAGATGTCCATACAACTAGTTGGAAAACTAAGGTCAGAGAGTAGTTATCAAAGCTTCATAGACAAGTTGGAAGGGCTCAGTCCTGGCTCTGGTTCTGGTTCTGTTCATTACCTTCACAAACCATTTGAAAGACCAGCTCAGAATTCAAAATATCTTGACAAACCAGCTAAATGGGATGAAATTTAATATGGGCAAATATGAAATACTACACTTAGGAAGGAACAATCAATTGCTCAAATACAAAATGGGAACTTGCTGCTTCTGAAGCAGTACTGCAATAAGGGACCTGGTGGGATATAGTGAATCAGATGAAATATGACTTAACAGTGTTGAAAAAAATGAACATCATTCTGGGATTTATTAGCATAGGAGTTGCAAACAAGACACAAGAAGTAATTCTTCTATTCAACTCAGGAACGATATGGCTGCAACTGGCCTATCGTGTCCCATATTGGGAATGATAGTTTGAAAGATATGGACAGGTGAGATAAGGATCAAATGGAGAAAGTTCAGAGGATAGCAACAAAAATGATTAAATGGATGGACAGAAAATATGATTGACAAGAAAAGAATAAGAAAAACCTGGATTTGTTTCCCTAGAGAAGGAAAGAGTGAGGTGGCATTAAACAGTTGAGTATGTAAAAAATTGTATAAAAAGGAGAGCTGTAAGTTGGTCTCTCTAACCCCTGAGGACAGGAAAAGAAGCACTGGGCTTCAATTGTAGCAAAGGATATTTAGGTGGGACATTAGGGAAAAACTTCCTAACTGTAAGGGTAGTTAATCACTGGAACAAAGTACCTAAGGAAGCTATGTTTTAAGAACAGGTTAGATCAATAGTTCAACCTATTTACAATTGTGGGCCACATATGCACATCGCTCTATGTTATGTGGGTCACATCTACACAGTATATGTATGTGCTGTATGGGCCTGAGGATGTCATGTGGACTGCAGCTGTGTGTTGATTGGGCCACAAGGGGCCTGTGAGCCATGGATTCAGAACTACTGGTTAGACAAACACCTTTCTGGGATGATAGTTAATCCTTAGTCCTGCGTTAGTGCAGGCAACTGGAGTAGATGATCTCCTGAGGTCCCATGCAGTCCTACATTTTGATGATTCTATGAATGAAGTGTAAGGAGGAAAGACACTCAGCTGGTATCAGCCATAACTCATCACTCTTTATTTAGGTAAAACTTCAATTGACTTCAACAGGAGGCTTACCTGAGAAAGTGGTGTAGGATCACCCTCCCATTTAGATGTCTGTTTCAGCATAGCATATGTGTGTTAGATAGATGGATTAATATATGGTGGGATTTTCAGAATTATCTAAGTGATGTAGGAGCACAAATTCCTCTGAAAGTCACTAAGGGGGTATGTCTACATGTGCAAGTTAGTTCAAATTAAGGAGGCTTAATTTGAGCTAACTTAGTACTTGTCTACGCTAGGCTTTAAGGAATTCCTTAATTAAAACTAATGAAAACTTAGTTCGAACTAGTAAGCCCTGCCAGTTTGTTCAAACTAAGCCTTTAGTTTGATCGAAGGATGATGTAGGCATTGATTAACCCTAAGTTTGAACTTAAGATTTAACTAAGAGCAAGTTAGTTCGAATTATGAACTAACGTTAGTTTGAATTAGTCCACGTTGCTAATTCAAACTAGTAAGTTTGAGTTTTGTTCGAACTAAACTCAAACTTATTAGTTTGAATTAATAAATTGATACTAACTTTTCCTGGAGTAGGCATAGTCTAAGAGACTTTTGAAAGTCAATGGACCCTGCATTCCTAAATCAATCAGGCACTTTTGAAAATTCAACTTGTTTAGTGGTCTAATTTAGTAAAACTACAAAGTTTCTCTACCTCAGTGGCTGACCATGAGAACTCAGCACTGAAATAAAGCCAGGCCAGCTTTATTTACATGAGAGCAACAAACTCCAATTGATAAGGAATCCACAATATTCAGTGAAGAAGATATTTATCAAACTTAAGCATGGTAATACTTCATAAACTTGCAACGAGGGGAAGATACACCCCTGTAAACACAACTCAGACAGGAAGTCACATGCCTTCAGTACTGCTCGGGTGAGCATTTTAGCACCCCAGAATACGTAATTTGGTTTTCATTTTCTATTTTGATTTTCTTTTTATTAAAAGGAGGAAATGAGATTCATAAGATTGAGTAGATGTGTGGAAATGACGACTCTAAACACATCTGAGTATTTGTGTTGTTTCCTTTTCTCCCCACATTTTAAACATTTTTAGATTTATATTAAATGTTTAATATAAAAAGCACTACATGTAATATAGCATTGCCTTTGTTCCTGCCCATGAGCTAAAGGCTTTTGCCAGCATACTCCACTATGATTTCAACATTTACTTTAGTTTCTCCTAGGCAGAGCTCTGTATTCAGTTCCCTAGCCAGCTGGCAGTCCTCCTGGGTATACTTGGCTTGCTACAATGCTTTCAGGGCTTGCCCTGCCAATGTTCTGCGCTGCCTTTATGTGGCTGCTGTTGTGAACAATAGGACTATTGACCACTGCTGTTTTATTCAAGAATGACTCTCATGAGTGCATTTCAGCACCAGTGACCTAAGCTGTCCTTGCTTGAACAAAAGGGTGTATTGCCACCCATCATTTGTAAAGAAATCTGAACCTACTCCTAATCTCTGCATTCAGTACTTTGCTGAGCTTTCCTCTTGATCAGCTGATGGTGTTAGACTATATTACACCCTGTCCCATACAGAAGAAATAAACAGCCACAGGTAAAATAAACAATGTTCAGAACTAGCCAGTGGTTTGAGAGTTCCTTGGGACAGGAACCACATCTTTCTCCCTGTTTTTTACAGGCTGGAGCCTACTGGACGTGTTCAGGACATTATAACTTTTAATGGTCAAACTACAAAACAATTGACACTGCTAAGCTGTCACACAGCTCTTCATGATCTCGCTAGTTCTGCCATTGCATAAACACTCTAACACCTAAACCGGCAAAAACATTTAGTGTCTGTTTCCAAAATTCAATAGAATCAGAACACTAACAAGATCACGCAAAGTCCTATGAAGAGGTACTCTAGAATGACAAAAAAAGCAACATGTTTTGGTAACTATCAACTTCAAATGATATTCTTCAGTCTCTCACATTTGTAGGAAAAATGCTATTAGTTACTGTTTCACTCTAAAAGAAACCCATCTAGTATTTGACAGCTGTACAAAGAGAGTGTCCGCATCTAGAAATGAGTTCTGCTTAATTTGGTGTTTCCTCTTCATGTGATTAGTTGACTTGACCTTGAACAAAGAAACAGTCTAACTAATGAATTCAGATAGCACTGAACAAAGTCTGATCCTTTGGTTTGTTGTACATTCTGTACACTAAAGGAGGAGTGTAGGATATCATAATTGCATAGGCCAAATCCATAGAGCTACTAAGCACTCATTGATTTTTCACAGAAAACCAAAAACTGTCACAATACTTTTCAGTCAATCAGCATCTTTCAGGATTTGAGCTAGAGTTTCTGCGAGACAGGGACACAGCTAGGCAATAGCCAGAGATGTCATGGAAACCAACTGTTAACCAGACAGTTGAATATAAGTGTGGAATTTCACTTAGTAAAGCAGCAGGGAGGGGCCAATTGAGCCACTGTGGCAACAAAACAAACGACGAGTCCTGTGTAGGGTTACCAGATACCAAAGCATGGAAAGGAGCAGGGGCATCGCTGGGGCGGGGAGGGACCCGGGGCATGGGCCCAGCCCCCGCCCCCCAGCCAGAAGGCCACGCCCCCTGGCCAGGGATAGAGCCGGGGGGGCTGCGCCACTGTGGGCAGCTAGGCTGCGTCGTGGCCCGGTCCAGCCTGGCCAGAAGCGGCTGCTGGAGGCCGGGGATGTGTACGCAGCCCTGGATCCCTGGCTGGGGATGGGGCTGCCGCGGCTGTGGCCGCCAACAGCCAGGTCCCCGATCACTAGCGGGGGACGGGGCTGCCTCGGGCGGCTGGCCGGGCCCTGGATCCCCGGCCAGGGATGGGGCCGCCGTGGCCGCAGGCGGCCAGCCAGGCCCCAGATCCCCAGCCGGGGATCTGGGGCCTGGCCGCTGGTGGCCACGGCGGCCCCATCCCCAACTGGGGATCGGGGGCCTGGCCTCCAGCAGCCGCTTCTGGCCAGGCCCCACCATGGCCTAGCTACCCGCAGCAGCACGGCCTCCTCCTGGGCCTATCGCTGGCCAGGGGTGGGGCCTGCCGGGTGGCCAGCCAGGCCCCGGATCCCCGGCTGGGGACGGGGCCGCCGTGGCCGCGGCTGCAGCCGGCTCAGGATTGGGCCCCGGATCCCCGGCCTGATTGGGTGGGAGATCCGGGGCACTGGCATTGGGACTCGGGGCACGTGCCCCAGCGTGCCCAATGCCAGCGATGCCACTGGAAAGGAGGACAGGAATGTACGAAAAGGATGACATCAGAGGACACATGGAGAAAATACAGTATTAATGTAATATTATTCTGTTTTAGGGGGCCCTGGAATGCCTCCCCCTAATAATAGGGTGTTCTAGGGTGTTTCCAGCATACTTTAATGCCTGTAAGTAAAAAGCCAGAAAAAAATCATGTTTTTAAAATGCCTGCTGGATGGAGGACGTGAAGGTAAAAAGGAGGCCATATCCTTCTTTTGTGTGACATCTGGTAACCCTAGTCCTGTGGCACTTTCAAAGACTAACACAATTATATATCGCACAAGCGTTCATGGGAGAAAATCCCACTTCATCAGACAGTTTGACGCTCTTGTGGCAGCAAAGCAAATCTAGTGGGAACTTCAGGAGCAGGGCTCTCCGCTGCCAGTTGTTTCCTCAACATGTGAGCAGGCTGACATACCTGTTATGATGGATCTTTGGACCTTAGACTTGGTAAGGAATTTATCTAGAACTACATTTGATATCTCAGCAGCTTTTAAAGGCATCCAGAATCACTCTTTGCAATTTTCTAGCAAAAAATCTGCTTATACTTGCTTGCTGCTTGGGATGTTCTAGAGAAGGAAGTACTAGAGGAGCTAATTAAAGGTGTGGGGCAGTGTCAATGTAGGGCTTATAACCAAAACGGAATGGTAAGATGATCACATGGTCAAACTCGCTTGCTGCAATCCCTGGCCCTGACTTATCTGCATGGAGAGATCCCCTGTGGCTTGTGCAGAGCCCCATTCCACAGCGAGAAATAGATTCACAGATTGCAGCATTAGATAGGCATCAGGTCTCAAGACAGGGTATCTTGGGAGAGTCTGATGAACAGGTAGCATCCAGCTGGCAGATATACCCACTGGCAATTTCACGTGGGTGGATGCTACAGGGTGATGATGTACAAGATAACTTAGTTGCTGTTTCCCTTCTCTAATTTCTATACTCAGCAACCTTCCTCAGAAGCTTAAATGGAGGTTACTCACCTTGGTGCAGTAGCTGGAGTTCTTCGAGCTGCGTGTCCCCGACATGCTCCACTTCAGGTGTGTGGCACACCCCACACCTAGCCTGGAGATTCTTTTAGCAGTGTCCCCACGCGGGGGGGAGGAGGCGCGAGCCACTGTGGAGCGTGATTTTAGCACCACCGGCAGGCGCATGCACTTACTCCCCCTTCCCCCCCCCCTTCCCTCAGTTCCCTGTCTACTGCGGAGACCAGATGATGGAAACAAGACTCCGAAGTAGAGGGAAGGAGGGAGGGTAGTGGAGCATGTCGGGGACATGCATCTTGAAGAACTCCGGCTACCGTACCAAGGTGAGTAACCTCCATTTCTTCTTCGAGCAGCGTCCTAACTGCTCCACTTTAGGTGAGTATTTAGCAGTGTCCCATGTAGGAGGTTGGGACTTTGGAGGGCTGAGTGAGTGAGGCTGCCAGTACTGCTCTACCCAGTGATGTGTCTGTCTGGGAGAATTGTTCTATGACATAATGTCTCACAAAAGTGTCTGTGGAGGACCATGTGGCAGCTTTACAGATGTCCAACAGAGGAACATTCTTGAGAAAGGCAGTTGAAGTGGCTACTGCTCTGGTTGAATGTGCTCTTATATTATCAGGTGGTTCAGTTTGTGATAATGTGTATGCAGTTCTAATGCAGGAAGAGATCCATTTTGACAGTCTCTGTTTGGACACTGGGTTGCCTTGTGAGCACTCTGCAGTGGATACAAAAAGTCTTGGGGCTTCCTATATTGTTTTGTTCTTTGCAGATAGAAAGCGATGGCATGCCTAACATCCAGGGTATGGAGGGCCACCTGGTGTTTCGTGGTATGCGGTTTTGGACAGAAGGTAGGTAAATGTATAGTCTGGTTCATGTGGAAGGTTGATGTGATTTTCGGAAGAAATGTAGGGTGGGGTTGGAGGGAGATTTTGTCTTTATAAAAAATTGTGTACGGGGGATGGGCCATGAGGGCTGCTAGCTCTCCAACGCGCCTTGCAGACATTATGGCTACAAGGAATGCGACTTTCATTGATAGATTAAGAAGTGAGGCTGTGGCTAGAGGCTCAAATGGGGGTTTCATTAATACCCTTAGAACCTTTGAGAGGTCCCATGGATGGGGAAGTGGACACCTCTGCAGACAGAGGTTATTCAGTCCCACCATAAATCTCTTTACTATGCGATGTGAGAATTTAGATGACTCATCTATTGCATTGTGAAAGATAGAGATGCCTGCTAGATGAACCTTAATAGTGTTAACTGCAACTTTTGTCTCTTTAAGGTGATGAAGATAGTTGAGGATTTCCGGAATGGTAGAGTGCAAAGGATTGATTGACCTATGGGAGCACCAGCTGACAAACCTGCACCACTTCTGAAGGTAAGTTTTTCTCGTTGCAGGTTTTCTGCTGTTTAGCAGGATGTTTCTGACTTCATCAGAGCATTGTACTTCTAAATTATCAAACCATTGAGGCTCCACGCTGTTAGGTGGAGCTTGTGGAGGTAAGTATGCGTTAGGTTTCCCTGCTTTTGTGAAAGAAGGGTTGGAGTGTCTGGAAGAGTGAGTGGCTGATGAATTGACATCCTGAGGAGGTAAGTATACCACGGTTTATGAGGCCATGGTGGGGCTACTAATATCACCCTTGTTCTGTCTTGGCGAATTTTCCATATTATTCGAGGTATCAAGGGAATCGGTGGGAATGTGTATAGAAAGGTCTGACTCCAATGCATGGTGGATGCGTTGCCTAGTGATCCCCACCCGATTCCTGCGCTGGAGCAGAAGTGTTGGCATTTGCTGTTGTCTTGTGTCGCAAAGAGGTTGATTTTGGGCGTGCCCCATAGCTTGAATATGTGGGACAGAATGTCGTTGCATAGTTCCCATTTGTGTGTTAGTGGGAAAACCCTGCTGAGGTTGTTGGCAGTAATGTTCTGATTCCCTGGCAGGTACAGTGCTGATACATGAACCTCGTGAATAATGCACCACTTCCAAAGTTTCATTGATTCTACACAAAGGGATGGGGAGCAAGTACCCCCTTGCTGATTTATGTAGTACATACATGCTATGTTGTCCATTCAAATCGTGATTGCTTTGTCCTGCTATGAGTGAAAGGAATCGATGACATGCATATCGTACTGCTCTGAGCTCCAGTAGGTTGATATGAAAGGATCTTTTGTGGGGAGCCCATCGACCCTGAGCGTTTAGGTGTTGACAGTGGGCGCCCCAGCCCGTTAGGGAAGCATCTGTCATGATAAGAACCTGCAGTTTGGGTTGGAAAATGGGATTCCCTGACAGAGAATTGACTCTAGCGTCCACCAGGTAAGGGAGTGCTTGACCAGGTGTGGAATTGAAAGTGTGTATTTTAGCATCCTGTGATGACGTTGCTGGTTGAGAAACCATAGTTGTAGTGGTCTCATTCTGAGTCTCGCATAAAGGACTAGGTAGGTTGTAGCCGCCATGTGGTCTAACATTTGCATGCAAGCCTGGTTTGATGTTGTTACTGAAGCCTGCAGTGCGAGTGCCATTTGTTTTATTGTGAGGTATCTCTGCTGAGGTAAGAATGCTCTTGCTAAAGTTGCATCAATCCTGGCTTCTATATAAAGTATTTCCTGAGTCGGTACTGTGACTGATTTGTTGTAATTTATAGTGAGGTCTAGTGCTAAGAAAGTTTTCTCTGTGAGTTTTGTTACAGTTAATGCTTCATGGTATGATCTTGCTCTGATAAGGAAGTCGTCGAGATAAGGGAGTATCATGACTTTCTTCCTGTGTAGGGATGCCATTACCACCGCCATGAGCTTCGAGAAAACTCTCGGTGCCGTACGGAGGCCAAACGGCAGCACCGGGTATTGATAATGCTTGTTTTGAAACTGGAAGTGGAGGAATTTTCTGTGGGCTGCGTGTATTGGTACGTGAAAATAGGCATCCTTTAAGTTGAGGGATGTCAACCAGTCCCCTTTTTCTAGAGAAGGAATTATCATGCCTAGTGAAATCATTTTGAACTTCTGAGGTCTTATGAGTTTGTTTAACTCACACAAGTCCAGTATTGGTCGCCAGCTGCCTATACGTTTTTCTGTTATGAAAGAACAGGAGTAAAAACCCTTCCCAATAAACTGGATCGGAACCTCCTCTATTGCTTCTAGTTGTAACAAGTTTTCTATCTCCTTCTGGAGGATGTGTATGTGATTGGGGTTCCTGAATAGGGACGGGGAAGGGTAATGGGAAGAGGGTTTTGATGTAATGGGGATGGAATAACCCTTGGTGATACTTTCTAAAACCCACTTGTCCATCATGATGGTGAAAAAAGGAAGGAGTGTGCTGAGTTATTGATGGCATGAAGGTAGGGTGGTCGAGCAACCCCTCGATGATGGCATCAAAATTACTGCTTAGAGGTATTTGTATGAGTAGCCGTGGTTGACTGGTTCTGCTCTCTCTTCCTGTTCTGGTTTATTTGTCTGGGTCTGCTGTTATCAATTCTTCTGATAATTGGAATATCTATAATTGTATGGCTGATATCTGTTGTATGATCTGCAAGGTAGAGGCGTATATATGCCAAGCATGTGAAGGGTAGCATGCAAATCTTTTAGTGTGCGCATCACTTCGTTCGTCCTCTCACAAAACAGTTTGTCTTTATCAAATGGGAAGTCCTCAATTGTACTTTGCATTTGTCTAGGTAGCGCCACAGCGTGAAGCCAGGAAGATATGCGCATGACTATGGCGGTGCCCATTGTTCTGGCAGCTACGTCTGCTGCATCAAGGGCAGCATGGAGTGCTGTATGAGCGACTAACTGATCCTCGGAAAGAACATTTTTGTAATCGTTCCTCTTATCCTCCGGAATAAAATCAACAGAGTCCATCATCTTGGTGTACAAGTCGTGACTGTAATTGGATAAGATTGCGGTGTAGTTAGCTACTCGCATTTGGAAGGCAGCAGATGTGCATACTTTCCTGCCTAAGGTATCCAACTTTTTGTCATCCTTCTCTGTTGTGGCCAACTTGTTGTGGTGGTGTTTGATCCTCTGGTTTGCAGCTTCCACCACCAATGAATTTGGCTGTGGATGGGTGAATAAAAATTCATTGCCTTTAGGGGCAATAAAATATTTCTTTTCGGATTTTTTATTTGTTGGGGCAGAAGAAGCTGGTGTCTGCCATATAATGTTAGCAGGCTCCATGATACCATCATCCATGGGGAGAGCTACCTTTGTGGAAATAGATGACTGTAGGATTCTATAGAGCTTATGTTGCACTGTAGATGTATCCTGAGTAGGGATGTCCATCGATTCTGCCACCTTCCTAGATAGCTCCTGAAACTGCATAATATCATCGGATTTGGAAAGGAGAGGTGGTGTGTCAAGGGAATCCTGTTGCTGAGCTTGAGGATTTCCAGCAGGTATCTGATCTTTAAGCTGATGAGGGGTGACTGTAGCAGGCAGCTGCACTGGCACTGACATCTGAGAAGTTGAAGGTGGCGGTGCCGATATCTGCGGCTGTGGCCAGGGAAGCCAAGGCATATATGGCACGTTGAAAGGCAGGTTGTGAGGCCATTGTGGAAATGGCCATGTAAAAGGCATATTAGGCACTGCACTAACATGTAGAGGCTGTTGTAGTTGCGGTGTTCTGTCAGCAGAGGGAGCGTCACTGCTTGCTGACACAGAGCTATGGTCTGATAGAGTGGACTGTGGAGAAACAGACCCAGGTGATGAATGCGACCCAAACGGGGATACCGGAGAGATAGACCCTATGAAACTGTCCCTAAGATCAATATGATGGGACTTTTTCTCATGCTTCCTGTGAATGTTTGTTCAGGAAGCATTCTGAGCAGCAAAGGAAGGCAGCGCTGTGGAGTCAATCATGTCGGCTGTTGCAAGAGAAGGCTGCAGCAGCACGGGCTGCAGCTGTTGAAAAAATGCAGGTGCCGGTGTCGGTGTGGGCACAGGTGGCAATGGTGGGTTCAGAGCCAGTTCTGTGGGCGCCATTGGCGGTGCCGGTAAAGCTGATTTCGGCACCGCAGCGCTGTGTGCGACCGTTGACTACACCGGTGTTCCATTTGCCGGTGCGGAAGACAGCCCGCGCTTGAAAGGAGTGCTGTGTGGGCGTCAGGGAGCATTGGGGGAATTTCTCCCCGAATCTGATTTAGAGTCGAGGGAGCCAGCATTAGAAGCTGAGCTCCTCTATCTCTTAGGCGCTGGTGAAGGCTCAGCTGAGCCTTTTATCTCTGTGCCGTGGCTGCGGGGGTGGACCGGGATCAGACTCCGGTCTGAGGGAGCCCTCCATAAGCAATAGCTTCAGCTTCCTCTCCCTTTTCTTATATGTTCCGGAGGTTAGGTTTCTGCAGTGGCCACATTTTGATGTTATATGTGCCTCTCCCGGGCACTTTATGCATTCTGAATGGCCATCCAAAGCCGGCACTGCCTCATGGCAAGAGGCGCACCTCTTGAAGCCTGAGGGGCTCAGCATTGGCCGTTGACAGGATTCAGGGTTTTTTTTGCTCTTCCTGTTCTGGTTTTTTTTTTTTTAAGGCAATTGGGTAGTTTTTGTTAGGAGAGCGTGGGAAGCTCTGAAATCTCTGTCTAGTGTTAGAGCGGTAAGAATAGAACTGATGGAGGGGGGGGAGTGAGTGCGCACGCCTGCCAGTGGCGTGAAAATCATGATCCACAGTGGCGTGCGCCTGCTCTCCCCACCCCCTCCCGTGGGGACACTGCTAAAAGAATCTCCGGGCTAGGTGCGGGGTGTGCCACACACCTGAAGTGGAGTAGTCGGGGACACTGCTTAAAGAACCAAAGATTTAAAACCTCACGAACAGTGCTACTTTGGTGCTAGCGTTTTTTTAACCTTTCTGTTTCACAGGAAAGTGATTGCTACTTGTGTGTGCATTTTCAAACTCCTCCTTTACAAATCATAGAAAATACTACTCAAAAATTCCTCCATTTCTATTTCAACACTCCACAGGAAAGAAACTTCCAGAGCAGGAATACAAATTTAAAATCTTAATTTATTCTCCTTTCATCTGTGCTGCAATTCCAGTGTTCTGCACAGTAATAAATACACATTTGTTAAAAAACCTCCAGTGTCTAATCTTCCATAAAGTTTTAAAAAGTCATTAAAAATAGGTTTTAATTTTTCTATCATTAATACAACTGACACATTTACTGAAACAGTTCTGATTGAAATAAAAACTAACTACAACTCACTGGGGCAAAATATACATACACAAATACAAAATTATTCACTCTGGTTGTACTGGCTGTCTGAGCACACAGTCAAGAATGATAGATACTTAAAACATACAAACTTTTTTCAACCAGAAAATTTCATACAGTATGTTGCATTTTTTTAAGAGACAATATCTTTTACCCTTTCCCAAGGCCTCAAGTAGATTTTAAAATGCATAAAAATATAACAAACCTAAGATGACTACCTGCTTTTTCTGTTATCATTAATTTCCTGCATTTTATCCAGCCTGATATATTGTTTCTATTTATTCTTTCTCATTCATATAAAGGAGCAGCTAATATCATTCCAAAATGGGAGCTATGAAAAAATACTACAGCATGAAATACATAAGCAGTAAAGAAAAGTAGGTAACAAATGTATCATTTTCACAAGTGGAATTCTGAGGACTCATTTTGAGTCATATATTCAAGCCAAAAGGAACTGGTAACAGAAACACTTCCCTAAATACTTATTGTGGATACAACATATTTTCCTTTTTTTCTTTTTTTTTTTTTTTTTGTAAACCTTGGAAAAAAGATGAGGTTCGTAGCTACTACACACTTAAGTTTCTTACATTTGTGAAAATATGTTTAGTGAATACCAAACATGAAACCATTCAATACTTGTGTCTGTTTTGCAAAACAACAGGATAGTCAGGAATTTCCCAAACAGTTAAGAAATGAAACACAGATATCCTTAAACGCTCATGTTCCTGCTCTGATTGGCAAAATGCTGACCCAGAATAAAAAAAATAAAAAGTAAAACAAAGCAGCAAACGTCACACAATATTTGTCCAATAGGGGAACTGTACTAGTCCTCAGAATAAGACTGGTTTGTTGCTGAGCAGGAAAAACATGATGAAAGTGAAGTCAAAAGGTGACTAGCATATAAATTACACAAGCTTTATTTTAAATAGGGAAATATTGTAAACCAGAATTGGTTTCTCTCCAAGAACTGTTCTGAAATCTTTGACTAGCTGAAGATACAATGTCTTTCAGCAGTGACATTCGATTTCTGTTCTTTGTAATATGAGTAACAAATTAAAAAAATGGGAAAATAGGCCAAAACATCTTAAAAACAAATGAACTTTTTGGTTGGTTTAGTAGAGGTTATAAAAAAAATACGCACTGTGTCCTTAAAAATATTTCAAAATCTGAAAACAGAAACATAAATTATATTTATAAATTTAGATTAAACCTTTTCACTGTAGTGGTTTAAAAACTGCAGTGCATCTTAGGGTGGCTTTTATGCAAACAGCAGTTACCTTATGAAATGCCAAATTCAAGTACAATTGTGCAATTTTTAATATAAAAAATAATCAAAAGCTCTTTCCATTGATTTCCTAGTATCAAATGAAGAATCAGTATAAATGTAAAATATACAGAGGAACTTCTCCTTCTTTAGAGTCACTATATAAAATTATCTACACATAATTATATTTATATATTTATATATGTAAAGAACATTTTAGAAGACACTGTGTCCATCAAAGGCTGGTAAAGATGCTGGCATAGATATGAAAGGGCACTTGGCATGATAGTCCTTCTGGAGTTCAGCAAGCTGAATGGCTCACACTGGAAGACCTCAGCACGAGGCATCTTCTAGTGCTTTTCTTAAGGCTCATCATTTGATTTATTGTAGGTACATTGTAGTAAAGACAATTTGTTCTTCTTGTGTAAGTTACTAGCATGGCTGCACAGAGAAGCAGTTCTTGCAGCTTTGTGGTGACTCTGTCAACGCTTCTTTCTTCATCCATTGTAACCAGTACCTGTTATGTCTCCATGCATTTTGGCACAGTTATGTACTCACACAGCCACTGAATGTACCACAACGTAGCTTTATCATGCATGTCTTGGGCACTATTTTTCATTTATGAGCAGTCAGAAGTCTGCCATGTTGTGTACCTGCACAGGAAGCAACACCGTCCTCATCCTTGATACGTGGCATCTCCTGTGAAATCGAGGTACCAAGGAAGTGACATCACAGCAAGTAGTCCCAGGACGCAAAAGTCATCGCTACTTCCTGATGATTCAAATTGAAGTTTCATTACTGCCTCTGTTCATGAGAAGAAGTAACCATGCAGGCTTAGGGTTAAATAGAGACAGATAAACAGTTCCAAGTGAAACTATCTAGTCCATTTTAGTAAATTATCATGCTTCAGCAAAGAAGCGCTTGCAAGACAGAGGTTGCTCTTGTTACAAAGAACAAAAATAAGGCAGAAGAAAGTCACGTACAGGAGATGCAGAGAGAAATGTATTACGAGAGAAAGGCCTGTATAGTGTGTGCAACTGGTTAATGTGTAGGAGGAGATAAGCATTTTGTAAATGACTAAAATTCTACAAGGTATTAGAAACTTTGCATTTCAAACAGGCTCATGCCACAGCTTATATATAAAAAGTATAAAGATGTAAACACACACACACACACACACACACACAGTCCAGGGGTCAGCAACCTCTGGCACGCATGCCAGCAGTGGCACACAAAATGATCTAGAGCGGCACGTTGCACCCTCTGCTGAAAGTACCACTCCTGCCCCCAAAAAGCAAGCGGCGGTCCCCAGGCACCCCATGGTTCCAAGGCGCGCTGTGGAAAGAAGCTGCTTGGACCTGCAATAGCTTCTTTCCATGGCACGCCTGGGAAGCCCTGCCCCAGGTATGCCATAGAGAGGAGCTGCTTTGTGCAGCTTCTTTCCAGGGTGTGCTTGGGGACTCGTCCCTGGGCATGCTGCACAGAGGAGTTGCTCAGGGCAGCTTCCTTCTGCAGCCTGCCTGGAAACACCCCCCACAAACACTTCAGCTGTGGAAGTCACTGAATTTTCAGGCGGCAGCCACTTTTTTCAGCAGAGGGGGCTACCAGCACTGACTGAGGTTTGGCGAGGAGGGGCTGGCAGAGGGGTCAGTAAAGGTTCCTGACCCCTGGTATAATCATTAGCATTATAGGCTGGCCAGCTATTCCATATGAGTGCATGATATTACCTGATAGCAGCAAATACCTATTACTGGTCAGTAATATTTAGGACTATTGGCTAACTGGGCTACATTCCAATAGCCAGCTTCCAAAGATCAGAGTGGAGATTTCAAATGGAGCTTAGACAAGTGTGCCATGTGAGCACGTGTGAACTGGAACTGCTGGAGCTGAGCACGAGGTTATGGTTAAGGCTGTGTTAGAGATTTCTTTATGACAATGAAAGAATTAGGATAAATTATTATCTTTGTACTTATAGGAAAGCTAAACACATAAAATAAAGTTTGGCTAAATTTGGAACATACTGATAAGTAGTTTTCACAACCTGAACTTTAGATGCATTACCATATATGATTACTCATGAAACAAGAATTCCATGAGATCTTGCTTTAGGAAAGTCTGCACTGTATTTGGGATTAAAATACAGTTTAAACTCATAATGGCTAATATATGCAACAATTTCAGCCTGACAGATTCATTTTGGTCAATGTGTATACATGTTTAGGGACTTTACAATCGGATGCCACTTTTTTCAGCAGTCCCCACATTTCCCTGAGAACACCTCTCAACCTCGCCCCACACCCCCAGCACTGCTCCCTCTCTCCCCAGCTCCTCATCCCTTTGACCTGGATCACCAGCAGCTTTCCCTCACACTGCTCCCAGCCCTCCTGACCCATTTCCACTGGGTTCTCGGCCCCTGATGCTGTTCCTGACATTTTTGGAATCCTGATTCTTAGAACCCAGTCCCCAGAACCCACCTCCCCGGCTCCTGCTACCCCAGATCTCCTTACTCTTGATTGCTCAGAGCATCTGTTCTTTGGCATCTGCCACCTTGCAACTGGCCACAGACCTTCCTAGCTCTCCAGAGCTCCAATTGTCTCCCCCCTCCCGCTGCAGGCAGCCCTCCATATTTCAGCATGCACCTTTCCCTCTGTCCATCAGGGCCCTCTTCCCTATCTTCCTGGAGTTCCTATCCTATTCTGATGCCCCCAACTCCTTGGGCCTCCTGCCACCAATTTTCTACCCTGTCTGCACTAGACTCATCATAACGTGTCCTCAATGCTGGCTCTTCCTACTCCCTGGAGCATCTGCTCAGCACAACCCTTCCCCTCTGTCTCGCTGTTGCTAGCCATTCCTGATTGCCTGGGTGACCAAAGCACGTGCTGCATAGCATCTCACATCCCTTCCAATGCCTTCAGATTTCCCATTCCTCACCCTCAAGAGACCACGACAATGGAATCTCTTTTTTTCCTGCTTACTGGCCTTGCAGCTCCCTTAATCCACCCCCCCCACCACCAACTGGCCTTCCCAGCCTCCTACTCCCGCACAGCTCCAGCTTCCAGACACCTCCTCTACCTCCCCCACCCAATGCCCCTATTCTGTGAGCACTTCCTATCTGCCACTGGGCCTCCATGCTCATTGACTGTCCTTGCCCCCTTCCTTTCACTCCCTGCTGATCCAAGCCTTTTGAATTTGAGGCTACTTGAACTTTTTTCATGTCCGTGGTTGAGGGCAAAGAGAGGGTTGCTTTAGGTTAGTGAGATATCTTCTTCAGACTTATTTTGTCCTTCTATTGAGTTAGATGCCAAGAGGCATTTGGGCACGGGGCACCATATAAATAAGAAGTTATCACAGCCCGAAGTCTTTAATCCAGTAGCCTTAAAATATCTAAACGCTGAAATGGTGCAGACTTGTGTGGCAGTGAATTCGGGGCAGGGAAGAAAAAGGAGCACAAGTCAGAAGCCACTGGTTGTGGGAAGACAGTCTCAAACTGGCACTTACTCAGAATCTGAGGTCTCAGCATTCACTGTCCCCACATGGACATTCATAGCCATTCCATTGAGCTGATCTCGAGACTGTTCCCTTCGTGGGCTTTTTATAGTCAGCCCAGTGTCAGAGGGTGAACGAACCCCATCGTTTGTCCCTAAGGAAGCAGTCCTGGATGAGATAGTGGTTTGATTATACTCTGATAGTTTTTCCCGTAGTCGATTCTTCATATTCTTATCCATCAGAGGGGGAGGATAGGTTACTTTATTTTTCAAGATGCCTGTTACAGATAGAACGGAGAAGGGAAGTTTTAATCATGTTGGTAATTTTATCAATCAAATTGAACAAATGCAAAAGCATCATTTACCCCAGGGGTCTCAAACATGCGGCCTGTGGGCCATATGTGGCCCCTAAAGCTGTTTCCTGTGGCCCCCAACAACACTATTATTACCAATATTTGCAATATTGTTGTATGAAAAAGTTTCAGTGGTGCAGCCCTCAGGCTAACGTACTAGTCCTCATGCAGCCCTCAGGGTGGTTTGAGTTTCAGACCCCTGATTTACCCTGTACTAGGTGGAATGTTTTGAGTTTGCCTATGTCATTCAATTTTAAAATAAAAAGGCAAGGCTCATCCACAAACTGTCCCTACAGCTACTACCCTCCAATAAACCTTGTTACACGGATTTGAGCCCATTTGAAGGGTATTCTGCCCTTACATGGCAACCATATTCTGCCAAAACATGAAGGATACTGCCAGCCAAGTCTGCCCATGGCCAGGTTTTGCTACAGATTGCTAGAGAAGCCCATTTAGGATGAAGGGAACAAAGAGAAATTCCCACACTTTCCTAATGTGAACAGTAAATTCCTTCACCTCGGTTCCCATCTGAGTTTTCAACACTGAATCCACAAAACATTTCACTTTATCTCTCACTTGCTTCTTTCCAATGCACTTGGTTGGTTGAGTTACCTTTCCTCTGTTCTGGCTGTTGATTATTCTGCTGTGGTAAAGGTTTGTTCTCCTTCTGCTGCCCTTCATTCTCATTTTCTTGAGGTACTTCACTGCTGTGATTCACTTGGTTCTCCCTATGAAGCTCTACGTTGACCTTTGTCTCCACTTTCAGTTTCTGCTTCCCACCCGGATCCTCCCCATCACTTGTCGTTATGCACTCTGTGGGCCAATAGGGTTTCACGTGATTGGGGACAGAATCCACTGCAAAGCACAAAAACCAAACAAACCCCATATCAGTTTAAAAACCACCCTTTGATAAAACTTGAGGTCCTTCCCTCCACTCCTACTCAACTAATCTTCTATTCACTCCAACACTTTCAGGGGAACAGTCATTTGCAGCAGATCATTTCTAAAAATTAGTTAGCCCAGTCTCCTGTTGTAGGGATCTATCTCGCCAGTGACACACACTCCTAGCTGTGGGGCAGAATGCTGGTACCTGCCCCAGCTGGAGCTCTGGGAGGAATTCTGTTTCCTCAAGGCAGCATTATTCCTGGAGCTCCTCGTCACACAAAGGGAGCAGCATATTCTTTTTCCTCTACTTGCATGACTAGTTCTGCTGGCCAATACATGTGTATGTTGCAAATATGGCTTTACCTTCTCCTCTCTGCCCTTTATGATGTCTTGCACCCCTGAATGGAGGGATCAACCTCTTTGTTTGAAAGAGTACAGGAACACCATTTTGGCTGAAGTGCATGTGGAAGCATGTCCCCTTGAACTCTCCTTCGTTGTCCAGCAATGGAGCAGAGTCTAATCCAGGGGCTGGCAACCTTTGTTGACCCCTGTGCCTGTCCTTCCTCCCCGACCCTCAGCTGGTGCTGGCGGCCCCCTCTGCTGAAAAAATGTGGCAACTGCCTGAAAATTCAGCAGCAGTCACAGCTGGAGCGGGAGTGCTTCCTAGGCATGCCATGGAAAGAAGTCGCCCAGAGTGGCTTGTCGTGGCTGTGTACCTGAGTACGGGAGTCCTCAAGCATGCCAAGGGTTACCAGACATTCGGCAAAAGGGGGACCTTCATGTCCTGTGTTCAGCAGACATTTTAAAATTAGGTGATTTTGTCTGGCGTTTTACTAATGGTGAGTAGAATGTTAAAAAAAGACCCTATAACAACCAAGTTCCTGAGCCCAGCAGAGGGATTTTCCCCCAGCGGCTGGGTATTGGAACAGAGAACTTAGAGGCGGTTAGATGCCCGCACCACCCAAACGCAGCTCTTTACAAACCAGTGCTCACTAAGAGGTGAGGAAAATCCCCTGACTGACTCCTCTGTGTGGGTTTGGCTGGCTCCTGCCTTTTAACAGTAGTCTGGATAGCTCAGCTGCTAGAAAACAAGCCTCTTAATTTCAGGATCATGGCTTTGAGACCCATGTTAGGCATTTTAATTTTTGGCCTGTAGCTCCCTATGAAAGGGCTAAATTGGGGGGAAAAAACTTAGGGACACTAATTGAATAAAGGAAAATAAAGTATACCATAAATAAAATTATTAACAGGGACCAACTAAGTAAAACAAATAAAGGGGCACATTTGAACTGGATAAAAACAATTGAGGACTTTTTTCTTTTAAATTGTAAAATGGACTGCTATGGAAAATGAAAAATGAGAGATGAGCTAACTGCTTTTTTTTTCCACTTTTTAGGTGCTTTTCAAGTTTATATTGGCAAATCTAGGTTTTTAACATTTTTAGTCTCACGAACGTTAATGAAAGGGTCATGAAAAACTTTCATTTAATGAAAAATATCCAGTTTTCAGTAAAAATACATTTTGGTAATTTTTTTTAATTTTAAAATAATTTTAAAAACGCAAGACATTGTAATTTTAATGCTGCATTCATTAATCATTATCCATTTTCCATGACATAATATGATAACGACAGTTATACTAATACTACATTTTCTCCATGTCCTCCAATATCCTCCTTCTTGTACTTCCCTGTTCTCCTTTCCATGCTTTGGTATCTGGTAACCCTAGGCATGCCACAAAAGCAGCAGCTCCTTTCAGGAGTTCCCAGGCATGCTGCAGAGAGAAGCTGCCCGTAGTGGCTCCTTTGAAGAGCATCACACTCCAGAGAGGAGCCACTCCAGGCAGCTTTTTTCTGCGTCGCATGGAAGCACAGGCATAGGGGGAACCCGTGTCCCAGCTGCACCTGAAGGAAGCTGCCCAGCATGGCTTTCAGTGGCAGGAGTGGCAATTTCTGTGGTACTGCAGAGGGTTCCACGTGCCACTCAGAAGGGGCTTGGGTGCCACTGTTGGCACACATGCCAGGAGTTGCCTACCCCTAGTCTAATCCTTAAACAGGCTAGGCTTTCTACTGGTTTTTGAGAAGATCAACATTCCCATGAAGGAATCCTAGGATGGTGCATTCCTTTGACAAGAAAAGGAATACTAACACTGCAACATTAGAGCAGTAAGTTTCATGGGAACCCAGAAGTTGCCCTGTATGCCAGACGCTACTAGAAGCAACTGTTAGGTACTTAACTAAACCAATAATGTTGCTGAAATGTTGTGATGGAGGCTGCCACCACAGTCAAGGTATAGTCATAAAGAGCTCAATTTAAAGCTACCACCACCAATTCAGCCATAACCATGGTAGCTCCAATAATGGTGGGTTACTTACTGGTAACCGTCCTTCTTCGAGATGGGCTGCTCACATACATTCAGTTACAGGTATCTATGTGCTGCAGTGCATGGTAGCTCGGAAAGTCTTTAGCCTTAGCCTGTCAGATCAGGGCACACGGCCAACTCCCCCTCTATGCCGCCACCGCAGCTATATAGGTGACCGTGACCCTAACCCTCCCAGTCCCTTATACCTTCGCCAACTCCGTTAGTGGGGATGGTGGGAGGGGCCTGAATGTATGTGAGCAGCCCATCTTGAAGAAGGATAGTTACTGGTAAGTAACCCACCGCTCTTCTTCGAGTGCTGCTCACATCATTCAGTTACAGGTGACTGCTAACCATACCCAAGGATGGTGGGAGGAGTTACAGTCTGCCCAGGCTAAGCATGGCTCTGCCCAGCACGGCATCCCCTCTAGCCTGTTGGACACTAGCATAATGTGTCCTGAAAGTATGCACCAACGACCATGTAGCTGTTCTGCAGTTCTCTTGGATTGGGACCTTGGCAAGGAAGGCCATTGATGAAGCTTGGGCTCTGGAAGAATGAGCCCTAAGAGTCCCAGGGAGGGACGCATTCAACCTTCCGTAGCAGTCTTTGATGCAGTTTACTATCCATTTGGAAATGCACTGTGAGGACACTGGAAGACCTCTTTTGCGTTCAGTGACCACAAAAAGTTGGGAGGTCTTGCAGAATGGATGCATGTGCTCGATGTACGTATGGAGTGCTCTCTTCACATCCAGCATGTGCCACCTCCTCTTGGTCTCCGTAACCTGAGGGTCTGGAAAAAAACACTGGCAAGCAAATATCCTGATTCAGGTGAAAGGGAGAAACTACCTTAGGGAAGAGAGAGGGGTGGGGTTGCAGTACCGCTTTATTGGGAAAGAACCTCATATATGTGGATTCTGAGGAAAGGGCCTTCAACTCTGAGACCCTTCTAGCCAAGGTGATTGCTACTAAGAAAGCTACCTTCCAGGAAAGGACCAGTAAGGTACATGAGTCTAAAGGTTCATATGGGGGCTCTTTTAGAGCCTGGAGCGCCACGTTCGGGTCCCAAGGATGGATGGGTTCACGGGGTTGTGGGAACAGTCTTTCGAACCCCTTCAGGAACCTAGTGGAAATAGGGTGGGAGAAAACAGAAGCACTGTCCACCCATTCATGGAAGGCTGAAATCGCCTCTAGGTGAACTCTCACTGAGGAAAGAGAGCGACCTTTGTCTCTAAGGTCTAGCAGGTAATCAAGGAGTGGGGGTAAAGGAACCTGTATAGGATTTACTCCTTTACCTCAAGCCCAGTTGGAAAATTGTTTCCATTTGGCTGTATAGGTGGACCCGGTGGATGGTTTTCTACTGCCAACCAGGACCTTCTTAACCCTGTCCTAGCACAGTCTTTTCTGCTCTTTGAGCCAGAGAGTTTCCAAGCTGTCATAAGGGGAGGTGGAGTAGGGTCTCTATGGACAGGACCTGTAGGAGCGAGAACCAGTGTTGTCTGGGCCAGTCCGGAGCTATCAGTATCACGTTTGCTCCGTCCAACCTGATTTTCAGGAGGGCCCTGTGTATCAATGGCACCGGTGGGAAAGGCATACATTAGGGGCCCTGACCAAGTGATGAGGAAGGCTTCGTCAAGCGATCCCTCCTTCCGACCTGAGAGAACAGAACTGCTGACACTTGAGGTTCTGCTGTGTCGCAAACAGGTCTATTTGAGGTGTTCCCCATATGTCTATCAGGTGAGAAAAAACCGTATTGTGGAGCAACCACTCATGATTCTCTAGTGGATTCCTGCTGAGTGAGTCTGCTCGCCTGTTGTCCACACCCTCTTGGTGTGCTGCCACACCAAGTGAAATTGTATTTCAGGGCTAATCCCCAAAGTCTGCATGCTTCCTTGCAGAGAGTTGGGGAGTGGACACCCCCTCTGCCAGTTCGTATAGAACATGGCTGCAATGTTGTCCATTAGAATCTGGACTGACCTGCCCTGTATCCTGTCCAGGAAGGTCGTGCAAGCCAACCTGATGGCCTGGAGTTCCTTCACATTTATGTGAAGAAGGCTGTCCGCATGAGACCAGAGTCCCTCAGTGTAATCCCCCTCCACCGAGTTATAAATGTCACCGAGGGCCTTAGTGTTTCTAAGGGAATTCCCCCCATGGCAAACCGGGGGTCCTTCCAAATCTGTCGTGTCCCCAGGATGTCTCGGGGGACCGACAGTACCTGGGTGGAACACCATGGAGAACCAGACCTGGAAGGGCCTCATTCTCAGGCATGCCGTCCGAATCTCGGAGGTGGAGGCTGCCATGTGCCCAAGTAGCTGTAGGTAGTGACGGGCTGTGGTCACTGGAGACTCCTGCAGCTCCACAGTGATGGTGCAGATGGACCGAAATCTTGAGGAGGGCACGGAAGCCCTCCCCTTGCCAGCGTCTAAGAGAGCTCCTATGAACTCTATGGTTTGGGACGGGAATAGTTTTGACTTTTCTCGATTATGCAGAGGCCCAGGTACCCACACAGGTGGGTTACTGCCCTGCCATGGCACTCTACCTGAGCTGTCGATTCCCTGTGTATTAAAAAATCGTCTAGGTAAGGGTAAATCTTTATGGCCTGACAGCACAAGAATGCTGCAGCTGGCACCACACATTTTGTGAACACCCTGGGGGCCAGACAGAGCCCGAAAGGGAGCGATGTGAGCTGGAAGTGACTTTCCCCCACGATGAACCTTAAGTACTTCCTGTGGCAGGGATGAATTGCTATATAAAAGTAAGTATCTTTTAGGTCAAGGGTTGCAAGCCAATCCCTGAGAGAGAGATGGGATGATCTGTGACAGAGAAACCATGTGGAACTTTATTTTCCTTATGTGTCTGTTTAGAGCTCTGAGATCTAGAATGGGTCTTAGGTCCCTGCTGGGTTTGGGGACCAGAAAGTATCGGGAATAGAACCCTCTTCTCTGCTCCTGCTTTGGGACCCTTTCTATGGCCCTAAGGGAGAGAAACTTCCCGCATTCCATCTCGAGCAGGCAATCTAGGTCCCAGTTCCCGATATTTGGGTGAAGGGGTGGTTTTCTGGCCTGAGGGGCAGATCGGAACTGTATGCGATATCCTTTTGAGACCATTCTGAGGACCCACTGGTCAGTTGTGATGTTGGCCCAGTGATGCGTGAAATGGTGTAGGCAGTTGGCAAAGATTTGGGTTGAGGCTGTGGGTTTGCTGCCCTCAGAGTAACTGTCGAAAGTGTTGCTTCCTCCCTGTCGAGCGGTTGGTACCCTGCCAATATCTGCTGGAGTGTGAGGCATGGGGCTGCCAATCTGTGCTTGAGCAGGTTTTGTCCCTATCCAAGTCCCCGAGTTGTCATTGAGGGTATTGGTAGGACCGAGGAAAGGAACTCTGCATCTGGATTTGCTGCTTTAGCTGTTGCAGCTGCCGTTGCAAGAGTTGATGAGGTTTTAAAGGAGCATCGAGTAGATTGCGGGGTATACATTCCCAGTGATCTAAGAGTGGTTTGTGAGTCCTTCATGCTGTGCAGTTTGGCATCTGTGGACTCGGAAGAGAGGTCAGGGCCTTCGAATGGTAAGTCCTGGATGATAAGCTGCATCTGTGGGGACAGGCCCGAGCCCTAGAACCAGGCGGAATGGCGCATCACCACGGCAGATGCCATGGTACACAAGGCTGTGTCTGAAGCATTCCAAGTAGCCATCAGAGCATCTTTAGAGGCCAAGACCCCTTCTTCAACTATCACGTCATAATCCCAGAGACAGTCCTTCAGAACAAGGTCATGGAACCCCTGCATAACTCTTCAGAGGAAAAAGACATATCTTAGATAAGGGCCAGGTGATTCGAGATATGCAGCTGTAGGGCTGCAGTAGCATAGACCTTTCTGCTTAGCAAGTTGTGCTTTTTTAGCATCTTTATTCTTAGGAGTAGAGCTTGGTCGGCCCTGTCTCTCCTTCTGGTTGACTGCATCCACCACCAGGCATCCTGGTGTGGGGTGTTGGAAAAGGAATGCAAATTTGTCTGAAGAGACATAGTACCTGCGATCTGCCGCCTTCGACACCAGCGGAATTGAAGATGGGGTTTGCCAATGTGCCCTGGCAATTCTGTATACCCCATCGTGAAAGGGAACAGACACCTTGGCAGGTGCGGCGGTGTCCCCTGCGTCAAAGAGAGGGTCAGTTTCTTCCTGAACCACCCCTAGTTCTATGCTCAAGTTTGCTGCCACGCAGCAGAGCAAATCCTGCTGGGCGCTGGAGTCATCGTTATAGGCGAGGGGCCTTCAAAAGGTATGCTTGTCTGGGGAGGACGACAAAGCGGCCCGAGATCTACTACGCTATGTAGAGTCTGGGTCAGGCTCATTGTTGGAAACATCTGAGGAGTCCAGGGCGGAAACAGTGCCGAACTGTACTGCGAAGTCGAGCTATCATCGGCTCTAGCCACTCATACGACCAGTCATTGAAAGAACTGCTGATCATGGTATGGCGTGGGGAGGAATGAACCTTGCTCTCCTGGAAAGTCTTGGTGTTACAGGAAGAGCCGGGCTGTGGCCTCCGTACCAGGGTTGTCAGTGCTGTCTTCCTCCTTGGTACAGGTGTCAGGGAGCATTTTTGATGACACTTACCCGTGTGTTCTCTGGTACCGGGCGTGGTATTTGGAGAATCATGGGAGTAGACAGAGGCAAGAGAAGACGAAGAAGACATGCTGGACCTCTGTCTCCTCGGGCTCTGCGAGCACAGTACTGAAGGCTCGCGGGATGAGTGCCACGCGCAGTGACCGTTGGAGTGATTGTCGGTACCATTTAGCAATGCCGGACGGGGGCTGGATGGTACCGGGCTTGGTGGTGGTACAGAATCCTGTGTTGACCGCTCTCCAGGTGCTGGAGCTGGCTTGCTTGTTGACCTGGCTTTCTTCACTGGTACTGGAGCTGGGTCTTGGAAGAGAGCCTGTGCTGTCTCTTGGGCTCGCGGGGTCGACAGAACTGAAGACAATCCTGGTCCCATCTCAGACGAGGGGGAACGCGGGGCTGGAGGCAAGTGGTGCCATGATGGGACCGACAAGGATGCCAATTGCAGCTTTGAGTTCTGTGCCGGGAGGGCACTGGTGCAGGAGCAGCCTGGGGAGCTGGCGGGCACTAGTGGCTCAGGCGGCATCAGAGGTGGGCACGCAGTCCTCTGCGAGGGTCACTGTTCCCTCTAAACTGTGCGCATGTGTGCACGCACACAGGTCATGAAGCCTGCGCACGCAACAAAATAAAGTGTGCACAAAAAATTTCAATAGTGCTAATATTGGTGCTCACAAAGAAATGTTTTTGCGCACACAAAGAAACTGTTTGCATACACAGTCTACAAGTAATTAGAGGGAACACTGGCGAGGATGCATAGGCACTGTTCTCTGTCTTTGCGAGTCCTGTGTTTAAAGGACTGGCAGATGGAGCAGTTCATCATGATGTGTGACTCACCAAGGCACTTGAGGCATTTCTCGTGAGGATCGTCAAGCGGAAACACTTTAGAACACACTGGACATGGTTTAAAGCCCAGCATTTTAATTTTCGCAGAAAAAAGGGTGACAGGCACTTGCGTACGCAAGTTTCTTGGCTGATCCGAAACCATTACTGAGGGTGGAAAAAGGAACTGGGAGGGTCAGGGTCATGGTCACCCATACAGCCACAGTGGCAGCACAGAGGGGGCATTGGCTGTGTGCCCCGAACTGACAGGCTAAGGCTGAAGACTTTCCATGCTACTGTGTACTGCGGCATGTAGACAGCTGTAACTGAACGATGTGAGCACTGGTCGAAGAAGAATGAATGATCCTGGGGCAAGTGCAACCTGACAGGAGTTTGAACCACTTAGGAGTCAGACATAGGTGGAAAAACTGTAGCAGTTTTGGTTTAACTTTACTTTAGGTTTCTCTGAATGTGAAAATCAAAAGGGAACTACAAACCCATGTACGATGAACCAAGGGAAAGTGTGACTGAACTCCAGAGGGTCTCAAACTGATCATACAAGACTTTCTTAGCATGAGAATGAAATCTGCATCTTCAAAGATTTTAGTGAGGGACAGACTGCACAGAATGTCCATGTGACTGACACTGAGTATTAATCTTGGACTGTTCAGTGCAGTGCCTTTCTCTGACCCCAGGGAATGTCCATTATTCTATTGTATGGGAAAGATGCAGGTGTTCCTATTTTTTTTTTAACCCTTCCCCAAACTGCCCTGTTTTTTTATTGCCTCCCCTTCCTTTCTCCACTCTTGAGATATGTAAGTAGCTGTGTAGTGCCATTTCCAATTCCTGACATTTTCTGGAGAAAAAGAGCCCTGCAGGGGTTCCTCTGCAATTTTAACAGCTACACGGCATTGGTATGCTAAGTAGGTGGTGCACACTCGCTCAAGTGTCCTTTGTTCTTGCATTCACTCACCACAGGGGACGAATCCTCTAAGCTTGCCGAAACAAGGATCTTATGCTAACACCAACAATAAAGCAGCTGTTGCTGTACACTATCTGAGTCAATTTGCTGTAGCCACTACTCAAATCATTTTATAATACAGGAAAGAAATCTACTCCTACAGCATGAGCAGCTAGCTACCTTACCTTTAGGAGTGCTGTGGATTGGGCCACGCTCATTGTTTTTGGAAGTGGTTGCGTTCCATTTTTTCTCTGTTTCAATCCCATCTTCCTCACTCTCTGATGAATGGGAGGAAGCGTAAGAACTGCTGTGTTCATCAAGAGACAACTCACTGTCAGAATCAGAATCATGCTCTGTTGAAGTGGAGCAAAAAAAACATATGACTTAGACCCTGAAAGGCAGTTGTGCAAATCAACATTCCAAATGAATGGGGTGGAAGAAAACCACTGTAGGATACCATAGCAATGGGCACTTTACAGTGCTTATGCCTATGCAGTCAACCATCTGAGATTAGATTATTAGTCCACCAGTCTTCATATGAGGAAAGCCAGTGAAACACAATTGCACAGTACACCTAACCGGACAGGACACTGTCATGTTTTATATGGTTTAGTGCAGGGTTTCTCAACCAGTGGAACACTGGTGCTCCTCAGACACAGTGTAGGTGTTTTGTGACCCACTCCAACTACTCCCCTTTGCGGGGACTAAGGAGGAAAGAGGAAAGAACAATTTAATGCCCCAGCTGCAGAAAAACTTCCAGGCATATGGTGGTGCACACTGATGCACTCCTGGAAACTTTGCTATGACTGAGCCGTTTTAAATCTCCCGCCACCATTATCAGAGTCCACTGTTACCTTTTTCGACAAAGTTTTCATCATGTATTCCGTGTAAAGTAATTAATACCTTCAGGTGTTCCCCGGCCCACTAAAGGTTGAGAAACACTGGTTTAGTCTCTACTACCATGGCTCCTGTAACTGTTGTTGCTAATGTTTAAATGGGGGTATGCGGTTTTTTTGTGTGTAGAATTATGGAGCAGTGAGAGGAAGAGAGTTTGACACATTTTGAAGTCCACTCCACATCAGGCTTCATCTTAACTAAATCCCCTCCTTGCCACTTTCCCAGCTCCACCCCTCCGTATACCATCACCATTTATTTTTCATTATCCTTTCTATTATAATGTAATACACTTTTTTTTGTCTCTCTATTTCTATTTAATGATATGGGCCTTCTGAATCTTGACATACCTTAGGGCCTCACATGTCTTACTCTGACCCTATCCTTAAGCTTTCAACTAGTAAGAAATTCATTCTGAGATACAAGGAAGAAAAACTGCCTAGCTTTGTGAGGAAGGAAAAAGAATCAAGAAACAGCCACACAATTTGTGGCAATCTGCCATCAAATCAGA
Source organism: Podocnemis expansa (assembly GCA_007922195.1). Taxonomy (NCBI): domain Eukaryota; kingdom Metazoa; phylum Chordata; order Testudines; family Podocnemididae; genus Podocnemis; species Podocnemis expansa. The sequence continues at coordinate 285,895 of ML682009.1, forward strand.
AATGGACCCTAATACAAAACAGAGATGTGGTATTTCCACTGTGTAACCCTGTCCTAGATAAAGATGCTCAATAACTATGGCAACACCTGTATATCTTGGTATGAAAATGCAGCTATTTAAATTGAGATTGAAATAGAGCAAGAGGGAGAGGCATTTACCTTAATTATAGAATCCTTTTGAAGAATGTTATCTTGATTAAACTGAAGAGGAAGAAACGCATACATGGTTCTACACAATTCTCCAAAAAGCTCTTACCATTGGACTTTGATGGATTCCTATGAAAAATGGAGGAATCTGCTTCTGTCTGACCAGCCCTTGCTTGGCTTGAGGAACCACTGAGTTTCTGAGCAGCCTCATCCCTAAAAAAATGGAGGGAGCAGCTTTGTGGTCAATATGCTATTCTTAGTGACAAGACAGACATACAGAGAAAACTCTGAATCTCCCATTATGCATAGTCCAAAACAACACTTTAACAAGCAAGCCGTACAGGACTCATAGCAAAAATACTTATTGTATGCCATTTTAATTATAGTTTGAACTGCCCTCTAAAGTTGCATGCAAGAAGAAATACATAAAGTAAGAGACAAAGATAACAACTGCATAAAGAGAACTGCTAAGACACAGGACAAGTAGACTTTGAATCAAAATATTAGTTGGTTTTTGTTTTTTCCTTGCAAAAGCAATGAGAAAGGAAAAATAAAGTCCTGAAAGCCATGCACCCACCACCCGATTACCTGAGAATGTAAGCAAGGTAGCTATTGTGGCTCTTGGCTGACCTGATGGTGCTTTCTAGGGAGACCGTGGATTCACCAATATTTGTGCGATACATATTTGGCTCCTCTATATATGTGTTGTTACAGTTCAGAGATCGCTGAGGAAAAAATATAGTAGAGAATGATAACAAATAAACACACATCTCTCTTTCGGCTGCCCCTGGAAAGGCTACACAGTAGAATAACAAACAACATCTAAATATCTAAACCCCCACCCTGCAGTTCTGGGTTAGAGGCTCTTCCCCTCCTTACAAACAATGTGTCTCAGGTTATGTCTACATTAGAGGGCTCAGTTAAGTCAATTTAAAAAGGTCGACTCAGAGAGTCCCCATTTGTTTAAGTATACTTTATAAAGCTGACTTAAGCCAGGGGACCCCATTTAAAGCTGACTTGATTAATTTGACTTTAGATGGATCCCCTAGCTTAAGATTACTTTATAAAGTCAACTTAAATGGCTCTCTTGTCTGAAATGTGGCTCTCCTGCCACATTTTGTTAAGTCGACTTTAAGTTAAAATTGACTTTAAGGGTAAGAGTTATTAAGTCAATGAACTCCAAATGTGGCCATGGAGTTGCTTAAGTTGACTTAAGCCTGGTTAAGTTGACTAAGCCCCCATTGTAGACATAAGTGAGGGATACTCACCCTTGTGCAGTAGCCAAGGTTCTTCGAGATGTGTGTCCCTGTCCTGCTCCACTCTAGGTGCGTGGCCAGCCTTGCGCCTTCAGACCAGAAAATTCTTAGCAGACTCCACGGGGGTGACCTGCGCTCGTCAGCAGAGCTCACTACCTTGCGCATTCAGTGACTCACAGTCGCCTCCCCCCCCCTTCCCTCAGTTCCCTCTCTACCGTGAAGGGAGCTCCATTTCTCATTTTGTGCTGCTTCGAAGCAGAGGCGAGGAGGGTGGGTAGTGGAGCAGGACAGGGACATACATCTTGAAGAACCTTGGCTACTGCACAAGGGTGAGTATTCCTCACTTCTTCTTTGAGTAGTGTCCCTGGCTGCTGCACTCTAGGTGATTACCGAGCTGTCCCCTATCTGGTGGAGGGTACTTCGAAGCCTGCCCCCTGAACTGACTGGAGCACTGCCAGACCCACCGCTGAACCTGCCATAGACAGCTGATCAATCGCATAATGCTTTACGAACGTATCCGCTGACCCCCACATGGCCGCTCTACAAATTTCTGTTATAGGGATGTTGCTCAAGAAAGCCATAGAAGCTGCCATGGACCTTGTGGAATGAGTCCTAATGCCTTCTGGGGGTTACAGTCCCTCTAACTCATATGCTGTATTTATACAATCCGATATCCATCTGGAAAGTCTCTGTTTTGAGATCGGCTGCCCTTGGGACCTCTCTGCTACAGATACAAAGAGCTTCTGAGTCTTCCGAAATGACTTAGTTCTCTGAAGGTAAAAAGCTACCACCCGCCTTACATCGAGCGTGTGCCACAAAGCGTGCCATGGACTATCATGCAGCTTAGGAAAAAACATTGGTAAGTGTATTGACTGATTCATGTGAAAAGATGATACAATGTTTGGGAGGAACCTCAGATGTGCCCACACGGAGATTTTATCTCTATGAAAAACTGTGCATGGAGGACTCGCCATTAACGCCGCAAGCTCGCCCACGCACCTGGTCGATTTTATGGCCACTAGAAAGGCCACCTTCATTGACACGTGTAACAATGAACATTTTGCTATAGGTTCAAACGGTCTTCCCATCAGTACCTTAAGAACCATGGAGAGATCCCATGGCGGGGTGGGTCGTCGACGTATTGGGTACAAGTTCTGCAACCCTGTCATGAAGCGCTTAACCATGTGATGAGAGAAAACTGACGCCCCATGTACCAGTTCACGGAACGTCGATTTTGCCGCCAAATGAACCTTTATGGTGTTAACTGATAGCCTTGCACTTTTCAGGGAAAGAAGATAGTCGAGCAGCTCGGGAATCGAGATTGAGACAGGATCTTTGCCTTTCTGATGACACCACACTGCGAACTTACGCCATTTCTGGAGGTAAGTCCATCTGGTAGGTGGTTTCCTACTGTTCAGAAAGACCTCCTTGACCTGTTGTGAACATTGGAACTCGAAGTCATTGTACCATCCACGTACCAGGCCGTGAGGTGCAGCCTGCTGAGGTAAGTATGAAGGATTTTCCCTCTTTCCTGTGTCAGGAGGTCCGAGACCTTTGGGAGCATAATTGGAGTCCTTGTCGACATCCGCAAAAGACTGGTGTACCAGGTCTGTCTGGGCCAAGCCGGTGCCAACATTATTACAGAGGCCCTGTTGCATCGGATCTTCCACAGAGTCCTGGGAATCAACGGAATTGGAGGAAACGCATTCAGTAGACCCCCGCTCCAACTGACAAGGAAGGCATCCCCTCTGGACCTCTTCCCTATCCCTGCCTGGGAGCAAAACCTTGACATTTGCTGTTGGCCTGGGTCACAAACAGATCTATCGAGGGTAGACCCCACAGCTGAAACACCTGTTGAATGATGTCCAGACGTATCTCCCACTTGTGCGCCCTCTTCAGAGTCCTGCTCAATGTATCTGCTACCTTGTTGTCCCTGCCTGGCAAATAAATAGCAGAGATGTCTATCCTGTTGTGTATGCACAGATCCTATAGTTTCATCACCTCTAGACAAAGCACTTTGGACCGTGCCCCAACCCAGTGGTTGATATAATACATACACGTCATGTTGTCTATGTGCACTTTCACCATTTTCCCTGAAATCACGGGTAGGAAGCGTTTGCATGCATTACACACCGCCCTCATTTCCAAGATGTTTATGTGCAGGCGTCTCTCCTGTACCGACCACCTGGCCTGAGCTGTCTCTGTCAGTAAATATGCCCCCACCCTGTCAGGGAGGCATCTGTCATCATAAGTAAGTCTGTTTGCGGCGACAGAAAAGGGACGCCCTGCAACAGGTTGTCCCCGTTTGTCCACCACTCCAACGAATCCTTGATAACACTCGGAGGGAACAGAGTGCGGTGTAAGTGTTGCCGCCCTACCCTGAATGCACTCGCAAACCACAGCTGAAAGGGTCGCATACGTAGTCTGGTGTGCCTCACCAGGGATGTTGTGGCCACCATGTGGCCAAGTAGCTGCATGCAGATGTGCGCCGATACTGTGGGAGAAGAGCTGACTGCTCGGACTAGGTCGACAATGTTCTCGTACTGCTCTTGGGGGAGATAGGCACATGCCGTTGGTGTGTGTATTCTTGACCCTATGAATATTATCTCCTGAAAGGGACAACGGGAGGACTTCTTGTAATTTATTGCCAGCCCGAATTGCTGGAAGATCCTCTTGGTTGTCTGTACTGCTTGCAGGGTCTCAGAAAAAGATCCTCCCCTTATCAAAAAATCGTCCAGGTACGGAAATATTGTCACTCCCAATGTTCTGAGATGCACACAAACCACCACCATGATTTTTGAGAACACCCTTGGTGCAGTACACAGACCAAAGGGCATTGTGGTGTACTGGTAGTGTTTGCCCCGGCCTAGAAATCTGAGGTATTTCCTGTGTGCCGGGTGAATTGACACGTGGAAATAAGCATCCTTCAGGTCGAGGGAAGCCAACCAATCCCCCTTTTCCAGTGCAGAGAGTATACTTGGAATCGTCACCATTTTGAACCTCTTTGTCTCTATATGCTTGTTTAGCCTTCTGAGGTCTAGTATAGGCCTCCACCGCCCTGACCTTTTCACTGCCAGAAAATAGTGTGAATAAAACTCCTTGTTTCTGTACTGAGGCAGAACCTCTTCTATCGCCCCCAGGCTGAGGAGACTGTCTATTTCCTGAGCCAACAGTTGTTCGTGAGATGGGTCTTTGAAAAGGGACGGGGTAGGGGTGTGGGAAGTGGGCCTGGATAGGAAGGGGATGGTATACCCCTTCAAGATGGTATTGAGGATGCACTTGTCTGACGTAATAGCCTCCCATTGGTGGAAAAAGGGGAGGAGTCTGTCGAGGAAAGTTTGTGGTATGTTGGTGATGAGAGTGTTCACTGGGACGGGGTGGTCGGGCAAACCCTTGACCAAACCCTCAAAACTGTTGTCTGGTACACGATGGTTGGGGGTTATTTGCAGGCTGACTGCCTTGTCTTTGGTGCTGTTGGTGCCGAGACTGCGGCCTAGAATTTTCTAGTCTCCGTCCCTGGCTGAACTGGGGGTATCTGTTCCTGTAGGGTTGGAACCTTTGGCCTCTCCTATTGGGAATCGTTAGATATATTCCCAGGGTGTACAGTGTTGCCCTGGAATCTTTGAGGGTATGCATCACCTCATTCGTTTTCTCTCCGAACAGCGTCTCTTGATCAAAGGGGACATCCTCTATTGTCACCTGCATTTGCCTTGGCAACGCAGCCGAGTGCAGCCAGGACGCTCGCCTCATCACGATGGCTGTCCCAATAGCCTGAGCCGCCGCATCCACTGCATCCAGGGAGGCCTGCAGTGCTGTTCTTGCAGTAAGTTGACCTTCCCTTATTAATGCTTTGACTTGATCTTTTCTGTCCTCAGGTAGGCAGGTAACTCCGACAGCTGTGAATATATGTCATGGTTGTAGTTAGCTAGCACAGCCGTGTAGTTTGCGACCCTCAATAAAAAAAGTTGTGGAAGTATACACCTTTCTCCCCAGGAGGTCTAACTTCTTCCCCTCCTTGTCAGCTGGGGTCATCTTGTAATGGTCCTGCTTCGCTCTTTGGTTCGCTGCCTCTATGACCAGCGAGTTGGGTTGAGGGTGCGTAAATAAAAACTCATTGCCCTTTGGCATTATAAAGTACTTCTTGTTTGTCTTTTTGTTGGTTGGAGCGGCCGTGGCCGGTGCTTGCCATATCTGATTTGCTGGCTCCATGATCCCATCATCCATTGGGAGCGCCACCTTTGTCAAGGTCGATGACTGTAAGATCTTGTACAACTTATGCTGCTTCATGCCCTCATGCTGTGTAGAAACGTCCAGAGTGTCTGCCACTCTTTTAAACAACTCCTGGAACTGCTTTCCTTCTTCAGATTTTGAGTGAGGACCAGGCTCTTCTCCTGATTCATCCTGCTCCAGCAAGTGTCATGCTTTTTGTGGGGCTGACGTTAGCTGTTGCTGTGCTGGGATCAATGAAGGTAGGCACTGGTTGCCCACTTCACCTTGTACTGGCATCGGCAGAGCTTGTGGCAGTCCAAACTGAGGCCAGCTTCCCTAGCCTAACCATGGACCTGCATACGGCCAAGTCATGCCCCCAGGAGGCAGCGGCAGAGTGCCCACAGCAGTTGTCTGTGCCAGAGTGTTAGGATAACCTTTGTCACCAGGTGGCACTGGACTTGTAGATCTAGACCTCGATGAAGTATATCCCCCACTGGAAAAACTCAAAGGGGGGGATGTCCTCATCTGAAGAGTGGACGCTAAATAGCGGGGATATCGGGGAGGATGAAGACCGATCACCCTCCACTACTTCTAAATGATGTCGCTTCTGTCTTCTTTTGCCATGCTGCAGGGGCGATTGTTCCCCTGCCCCTGACTGACACCGCTCCAGTGGCAGCGGCGCCATGTCCGGTGCAGGAGCTGGCTGCAGCGCTGGGCCGGGCACCGTGCCGGTCGGTGCTGTGTCCAAAATGGTGCCCGCCACGTGGGATGGTGCCACGGGGTTGACGGGTGGGTCCAGCCACAAGAACGGCACCACCAACGGGGTCTGTGGCACTGTATTTGCTGGTAACGGTGCCGCGTCCACAGCCACTGCTGGGGTTAGCAGTTGCCTATTCCCCGCAGTCGGCTCTTTCCTGGCGCTGCTCGGGCGGTCTTTTTTCCCCCCGGAGCTGCCAGAGGTGACCCTGTTGTGCCGGGCACCCTCTGTGAGTGGCTCACCCCTAGCCTTCTTTGAGGGCATGGGGGAGGAAGCAGCCGACCGCCACTTGTGTAGCTGCGGAGATCGCGGCTGCCGACTGGGGTCAGACGTGGGCTTCAAAGAGCCCTCCATCAGAAACAACTTCAGTTTCATTCGTCCCTCCCTGTGGATCTGTGTGGTCGGTTTTTTACTGCTGTGTTAAGTAACCCTTGCCCAGGCACCTTATGTACTGGGAATGTCCGTCTGATGTTGGAATAGCATCCCTGCAGGAAGTACAATGCTTAAACCCCTGTGGGGTAGGCATGTTCCGTTTGTTATCTGTGTTTTTACATGTATTTTTCTTTTCTCTGCTTTTGCTTTCAGTCCAATGAAATTGACCAGAGGAGTGATGGCTGTTAAAATGGCCATTGGTGCTAAGGCTGGAGCGAGTGTTGTCTCCATCCGAACGCCGAAGTGGTAAGAAGGGAACTGGGGGGGGGGACGGGGGGACGGGACAGGACTGTGCGCGTCACTGAGGGCGCGAGGTAGCGAGCCCTGCTGGCGAGCACAGGTCGCCCCCGTGGAGGCTGCTAAGAATTCTCCGATCTGAAGGCGCGAGGCTGGCCATGCACCTAGAGTGGAGCAGGACAGGGACACTACTCGAAGAACAACCTCAGATCCTGGGCATCACCATCTGAGTAGCCTGAGTACAAGATTGGGAACGAGAAACTCTAAAGTGTAATCCCATCTCTAATATGGACTTTTTTCCTGACCATAGACAAGTAACACAGTACCTGATTTTCAAAAGTGCATTACATACTGAGCTCCCATTGACTTTCTTTTCTATTTTTTTTTTATAGGTTCTGATATACTCATCACTGTGGTGTCTGAGAATTTTCCAGCACTGCATTAAGCAACCTAACATCGGTCATGTGTGATTCCATCTGTCTCTCACCCTTTCCTCAGGAGGGGAATTCTGTGTGCAAGGGAGTAGTTTGGTTTAGTAGGGCTCGTTGGTCTTTTTGATGTATATGCTACCCTGTGTTTGTTGGAAAATGCAAATCCAAGAAGTGCACCTTGCTTTTGAAACAGTGGTGCTGGGATTTGTGATGATCCTTAGCATATGTGCATTTGACCTATTCGATCAGTCCCTGAAAAAGTTCACTCATCTGCAGAGACCAGCTTTCCTCTGACTCCAGGGACTTCTATTGTGCCTCAGGCACAGAGTAGCTGACCACGGTCCTTATCCTAGAGATTCAGGTGGTTATCTAAATACTGTACCGCCAAGCCAGTGAGCACCACAGTGACATGGACCATAAGCTTGCACTTAAATTCAATTTTCTATGAGAAGCCAGCATAGTAAGCAGAGGATAGGTATGGTGTCTTCATAATAGTCCCTGTTGTATAGCAATGTTCTATACTAGTTACAGTTTCATAGGTACTGATGCCTTCGTGCCCCAGTACAGTACAGTGCTGTAGTCCAATTAAGAGGCGATGAAGGCATTTGATACCAGGTCTTTATCCATCAAGACAGGACAAGGTCTGCTAGTCAACTGGAGGTGCTTTTTTTTATGTGACAGCTTAATGTTAGTAAGGAATGCAAGAATACTCATAAATTATGGCCTGAATTGACCAATTTTGGGTGTATATCTTCAACCAAAGGAGACCACAGAGTGCTTTCGTCTGCCCATTGGCATTGCCTTCATCTTACTTTAGTTCTGCTTCAACCAGCTCTTCTTTATCCATGAGCTGACCTTCTATAAGCACTGGCCATCTTGGTGGTAGTAGTATGGTCCATATATGGGGAGGAATAAGCAGAGCTGTGTATCATCTGCATATTGAGTCCACATCATCCTACTAGCTCACCTCATGGCTGCATGTCAACATTGAGTAAGACAGGAGAGAGAATTGCTTCTTGCTGGGACTCCACACAGAAGGGGTCTTGTGGCAGAGGTGAAGTTTACTATCACCACTCTTTAGGGCAGTTGTCAATGCTCAACACTTTTGAGAATCACATATTTAATCTCTTTGCCTCAGTTTTTTACCTCATCTCAATGAAGATAAAAAAATCTTGCCTCCAAGGGAAATAAGTAACATTCTTGTATGTAACAACATGAAAACCACCAAGCAATAATTATCCATAGCATATAATTATCTCATGGGGGGGAAATACCTCAAACTCTAAACAACAAGAATCAATTTATGAATAGGGAATTGATTTTTCTTATCTGAAAATTTGTGTAATATAACTTGTAGCTAGCTATTTCTATTTACAGTAACTTCCAACTGTTTATCATACAAGTCAACATGATGACATGTGATGAAAAATGCTGATAAATAATCAGTTTAGAAATGCATGACCATAGTTAATGGACGCTTATCTTCTCTTTAAACTTTTTGAGTAGAATTTTTGTTCTTCTTATTAAAAATCTATTCCACTAACATTTGCAAAAAAACCTCTTGAATTAACTAAATCAATTCTAACAGCTTCATGATGCTTCATTTTACTTGAAAATAATTTCCTGTACCTAAAAGTTTTCATTTGTCTTTTAAAATAAAAAGACTTTCAGTGAATCACTCAGAGCAGGGAGAAAGAAAACCATTTTCTTGTTTATAGTAGTTAGCCACTTATACATGTAATTTTAGCTAGCTTGTCCATAACAAAAGTATTTCTAAGACTATGTCTTACAGTTAACAATGTAGCTCTTGTTGTAGTAGAGTCATCTGGAAGGGGTTTCTTTCCAGTTAAAGTGGTCTTCAAGTGCTTCCTGACTTCTTTGTTAAAAATACAGTGGAAGAAGAATATGAAGAGTCCCTGTGTTGTTAGACAGAGAGAAAGAAAAATAATCTGCGACATGCATGATTTTATGACTACTGGACTGAAAATACAACTGCAAATTAGTGACCTGCTTTTTTCATTCTAGCACTTAATTTCAACATATGATACATGCATTTAATGGCAATGACTGACCACCCCATTAAACACTTGCTGACATTAGTGAACTAATAATAGTCAATTTCTCAAGGATTTGTACTTTGCCACCAACTACTTGTATTACCACAATAAGATTGGGAAAACACAAACACAATTTTCTTTTGAGGACTGCATTGTGGATCTCAGAGAACAGGTTTAGCACCCTGGTAGTTGGGGAGGGAAACATTCTACTCAGAATGTGCACAAGGGAGATCAGACCCCATGAAGAGAGGTGCATGACATTGCTGGATGTTTTCATATTGTACCATCATTAGTATTTTGAATTTGTACATTGAGTGTCAGTCTAATTCCTGACAGGCACATTCAAACCCATCAAAATGACATAGAGACCCATGACAACCTTGGGAATCATAGAGGTGGACCACTTCTGTGCTAGTTCCCATTAAAATCACTGGGAAGAGTGAGCCCTGCAAATGCTCTAAAACAGGAGCTGTGGAGGAACATAAAAATGACCATACTGGCTCAGACTAATGGTTCATCCAGTACAGTATCCTGTCTTCCGACAGTGGCTAATGCGAAGTGCTTCAGAGGAAAAGAAGAATCATCAAAGCGATCCATCTCACTGCCCATTCCCAGCCTCTAGCAAACAGTAATTCCTGCGTATCCTGTCTAATAGCTATTCCTCCACAAACTTATCTATTTCTCTTTTTGAATCCTGTTACAGTCATAGCTTTCACAACACACTCTGACAAGAGTTTCACACATTGATTGTGCGTTGTGTGAAGAAATACTTCCTTTTGTTCATTTTAAACTGCTTGCCTATTAATTTCATTTGTTGACCCCCAGTTTTTGTGTTATGAGGGGAGAAAATAAAACTTCCTTATTTACTTTCTCCACCTGTCCCTATTTACTTACTCTGCCTATAAAAGAGATCCTTTAGTTTTTTCTTTTTCAAGCTGAAAAATCCAAGTCTTATTAATCTCCCATCATATGGGAGCTTTTCCATACCCTAAGTCATCTTAGTTGCGCTTTTCTGTACCTTTTTCAATCCCAATATATGTTTTTTTGAGATGAGGTGACCACATCCACATGCAGTATTCAAGATATGAGCATATCATGGATTCATAAAGAGGCAACATGATATTTTCTGTATGATTATCTATCTCTTTCCCAACATTCTGTTAGGTTTTCTGACAGCTGCTGCACATTAAGTGGATGTTTTCAGATAACTATCCCCAACTCCCAGATGTCTTACATGAATAGTAACAGTTAATTTAGACCCCATCATATTGTGTGCATCATTGGGCTTTTATTTTCCATTGTGCATTATTTGCATGTATCAATAATAAACTCCACCTGCCACTGTGCTGCCCAGTCACCCAGTTTTGGGAGATCCCTTTGTAACTCTTCAAAGTCTGCTTTGGATTATCTTGAGTAGTTTTTTATCATTTGCAAAGTTTACCACCTCACTGTTTACCCTCTATCCAGATCATTTAAAAATATGTTGAACATTGCTGGTTCTGATACAGACCCTGAGAAGACATCACTTTTTCTCTCTCTCTATTTTGAAAACTGACCATTTATTCCTACCCAGGGCCAGCTCTACTGTGAGGCAAGAGACAGACATGGCTTCAGGTGACAGTTCTTAGGGGTGTCTAGCGCCCCTGAAGATCAGGCTGGATCCCACCTCTTCAACTCTTTCCTAGCAGCTCAGGCACTGTTAGTCAACCTGTAGCTTAAGTCATGTAGGCAGAGTGCACTTTAAATCCCTCTGCAGGCAGACACTGGAGATTTATTCACTGTGGAAAACCATCTTCAACCTCCATGAATGAGATGGGGGGGTGCCAAATCAAAATTTGGCTTGGGGCGCCACAGTCCCTTGAGCCAGCCCAGTTCCTACCCTTTGTTTCCTAAAATAGTATCATAGAATCATAGACTCATAGGGTTGGAAGGGACCTCATAGGTCATCTAGTCCAACCCCCTGCCAGAGGCAGGACCACTCCTACTAAACCATCCCAGTCATGGTTTTGTCCAGCCGGGCCTTAAACACCTCCAAAGATGGAGATTTCACCACCTCCCTCAGCAGCTCATTCCAAGGCTTCACCACTCTCCTAGTAAAGAAGTTTTTTCTAATATCCAGCCTCGACCTCCCTAACCGCAACTTGAGACCATTGCTCCTCGTTCTGTCCTCTGTTACTACTGAGAACAGTCGAGCTCCATCTTCCTTAGAGCATCCCTTCAAGTAGTTGAAGGTTGCTATCAAATCCCCCCTCAATCTTCTCTTCTGCAGACTAAATAAGCCTAATGCTTTCAGTCTATCCTCATAGGGCTTGTGCTCCAGCCCTTTAATCATTTTGGCTGCCCTCCTTTGAACTCTCTCTAGCATGTCCCTGTCCTTTTTGTAGTGGGGAGCCCAAAAGTGAACACAGTATTCTAGATGTGGCCTCACCAGTGCAGAATAGAGGGGAATGATCACATCCCTTGATCTGCTGGTAATACTTCTTTTGATGCAGCCCAGTATGCCATTGGCCTTTTTGGCAGCAAGAGCACACTGCTGACTCATATCCAGCTTCCCATCCACCATGACCCCCAGGTCCTTTTCTACACTGCTGCTACTTAGCTGAATGTTTCCCAGCCTGTAGCGGTGCATGGGGTTTTTTTGTCCCACGTGCAGGATTTTACACTTGTCCTTATTGAACCTCATAAGATTTCTATTGGCCCACTGTTCCAATTTATCTAGGTCTCCTTGAATCCTGTCCTTGCCCTCCAACGTGTCTACTGGTCTCCCCAGCTTGGTGTCATCCGCAAACTTACTGAGAATGCAGTCTATTCCATCATCCAGATCATTGACAATCTTCCAACCAGTTACTGAACAAGGAGAGGACTTCCTTTTTTATCCTGTGACTGATTATTTTGTTTAAGAGCCTTTGGTGAGGATCCTTGTCAGAGGCTTTCTAAAAATCACTCATGAAGTTACAGCAGCACCAACATCCCAAGATGCCCTCATTTCGTGATTTCAGTCAAATCAATCGAGGCAGAGTAATATTAAGCTTAAGGTGCTCTCTCTCTCCGTCTCTCTCTAAGCATTCAGTTAAATTAGTCCTATCTGATATCAGTTCATAGGGATTACCCATTAATAAAAGTCACATAAATGGCTTTTTTTTACAAAAAGTTCAAAGAAGGCAAGGATGAGAAACAGTACGCAGTACTGTGACTCTCCAGGCAAGAGGAAAATTCCAGTCTCCTCCTTTATTCCCTGTAAATGTGTTGTATTTAATATAATTTTATTCTAGATTTTTTTGTAGAATGATTTACATTCAAGTAGCTGAATTTATTTCCTTACAGACTAGGTGCAACATGAGGAGGTACACTGTAAACATCCCCCATGCTGGCCTACCAGTGTGCCTTCATTCTGATCTGAAGGAACCACCCTGAGAGGAAAGTGGGCAGTTTTATTACTTAACCCACTCAATCCATGATCCCTCTGCTGAACCTGAGGACCAAAGTACCCCATTTCTGATGGTGGCTTTTTGTACTGTGGCTACCTGCCCATTAATTCATTACACACAGGTCAACGAGATGCAAGAAACTTAAGCTTACTTCTTTCTTGGCCCACATTCAAACTAATGAACTAGATTCTGAAGCTCATTATTGTTTTCTCACCAGATCCCTGTTAATCAGCTGCGGTGTGTGCTAACACCTTCAGCCTGTTAACAGCTTCCCTAGCATAGAGAGTCAAATGTTATTTTCAAACCACTCATCTTCTCCATGTGTCTTTCCTACAATAAATTCAACTGTAGAAACCTTAAGGTGTCCACAGTGGACTGAAAACCACAACTTCTTGCTAGTGCTAGCAATGACACTAATGTTAACAAAGAAGAGGCAATAACTAGAGTTTATTTGACAGTCTCACATGGGAAGTTGTTTCTGACCTAAATAGTTTCCTTTTACTAGTGGTGAAATTGCTCACCATGAATTCCAATAGCAGCACATCCGGAAGTACTGTTAATAATATAATATAATATAATATAATTATAATTATAATTAATTAATCAATTACTTAATTAATTAATTGCTGTTACGGTGTGACCTGATCCTATGATTTACACTTCTTCAAATTTATTTTCTTCCCATTCTTTAAGTTCCCTCATCTTCTGAGCGTCTGACGTAGTGGGATTTTCTCTCATGAAAAATCATGAGATAAATAAATGTGTTAGTCTTTAAGTGCCACAGGGCTCCTTGTTTGTTATAACGAAAAGCTCGATTTATTGAAGGGTGTGTAAGTTTTTACACCAACAAAAAGAATCCTCCTTTTCTGAGAAAGGGGGTAAAACTTCACCTAGGATCTTTCATTTTCTTCAACTGGAAACTGAGTTTTAAAGATGGTTTAATAGTGGATTGAATGGATTTTCCCCGTTAATGTAGAAGCACTGCAGGAAGATGGCAGTTCAGCATTTTCTAGATAACAGGTACCGTAAGAGTGTTCTGTCACTTACTTGTAAGCAGCTGAATATGGCAAAGAGGTAGTGGAATGTCATGACGTCACTGTTCACTGCCATCAGCCCCAGTAACCATGTGGCACTGATCAGCAGCAGCAACAGGAAAGCAGTTCGCAGCACACAGCTAAAGAGACACATACAGTTATTTGCATTGACAGAAAAAGAAACAATCTAACATCTCATGTGGCAGCTACTGTTTTAAATGCACTTTGCTCTTAGAATACATGTTCACCATACAGGGCACCATATAGGGCTGACGATGGGAAGGAACTGAGCCTGGAGATTCACGGCTCTTATATACCTCAGCACTGAAGTTTGGTGCTGTGAGAAGGTACTCAGGAAGCTCCATTAGGTGTTCCTTTCCAAAAAGTTTCCCAAGGCTACCAGCACATTCTGTAAGTGAGGGTGTTCAGAGGAGAGGATGTCTTCCTCAAGGAAGAGTTATTAGCTGCTGGCGAAGTGTAAAATGAGTTGCCCAAGGCCATAGCTGAGTCAGAAACAGAACTGAGGGATTAACATCTGGATATCCTGGTAACTGGGCAGGCCCTTTATGCGCATTTGAACAGAAAGAATTCAGTAGCTCTTGATTCCAAGAACTCATCTCAAACCACTCATACCTTAGAAACTTCAAATAAATATGTTAAAGGTCCACTTTCTTCCACCCTACATTGTTTGAATTTCCTCCCCACAGACAGTAAAATCAGAGAAGTCAGTTTTAGTTCTGCTTGTTAGTTTCACTTTCAGGTTTTCATATTTCAGCACAGTGTTGCAAGGTTTGGATTGTAGATACCTTGGGAGTATTTATTGGTTTTAAAACATTATTTTAACTTACATTTTCAAAAAAGGCGTGGGAATAGTTTTATTGGTAAAGGGTTATTTTTTACAGAATACAGATTCTAGGAAAAATCTGACTGCCATAATATGGCAATTAGACTCTCTTCACTTAGGAAGATTAGAAACAAAACAAACAAACAGTAACTTTTATAGAAATCTTTTTTTTCCTCATTGTTACTAAAACAACCTACCAGTCGCTGTGTTCATGGAACAGCTAGTGGATGCCTTTGGAAATCACATATAGCTTATTCATTTGAAAAATTGGGCTGTCTAGCCGATAGCTGGTCGCATTGTAGCTCACAGGTAAATTATAAGCTTTGAGCATGACTTAAACTGGGAATGACCTACCACAGAACTAGGAAACTCAGTGAGTTTCAGCATGTGGGATTTCTTGCTCATCTCATCTCAAGTGGGGATGAGGGGCACGTGTCCTCTTGGGGATTGGCACAGACACGTTGTCCCAAAAGACCTTTGCAAAGACAGCAGCAGGAAAAAGCCCTCTTGGAGGCAAACCTATTAATCTGAGGGTGCATGAGGAAGAAGGGGAGAGCTCTCTGAAGCTCATGTCTACCTCACTACACATGTCCCTGAGAAGCCTGTCAACATCTAGCTCAAACCCACTCCTTCAGGCTGAGGCCTATGGAATCTCATGGAAGATAATGCTGAGAAAGCCCAGGGTAGAATGGAATGATGCCATGCCCCTCAACTCCTCCCTCTCCATGCTCTTCTATATCCCTATCTAAGTTGCAGAGCCCCTGGACCACGGAGGGGTTCTGCAGAGCCCAAGAATGGGATAAAAGGAGAAAGGAGAGCACACAGGCTCAGATTCTTCTGCCTGGTACAAATTTGCCCCTGTTGGTACAGTGTTCTGCTTCTTTCCCTTCCCTGTATGGTTCTCTTTACAGAGGACATGATCTGTCCCTTTATTATTCCTGGCCAGGGACCTACTCATCATTTATTAGCCTTGACTGCAAACTTACACGACTCCAGTTTTTTCAAGTGAGCGTTGTCTTCGTCTGCATGATGCTTTCACCGCTAATATAAAGATGACTGTGTTGATCTGCAAGGGAAATGTAAACAACACATAGCAGATCTTTCTACCTGAATTTGTCAGAGCTTGTTTTTCACTGACAGTGGAATCCTTTTTAACATCTACAGGTCTGCAGTGCCAAGCACTTTCCATTGTAGTTACAGGCTTCTTCATATTTCCAAACTGACCCAGCTTTGAGCCATTAACCCCATAACCGTTATCCATTAACAACCTTCGCGGAGTGCTATATCACTGAGTTTTCATTAAATCTGGTAAGATGGTCATAAATGATGGGCTTAAATCAGTGGTTCCCAAACTGTGTTCTGCAGACCACTGGTGGGTCGCAGAGGGGCTCCAGGGGGTCTGTGGACAGGCTGGGAGCTGGGGCCAGATGCCTCTGGCGTCTCTGTTTTCCACAGAGACCCAGGCTTCCTGTTCCTGCAGGCAGGGAGTTTTTAAAACTCCTGCCTTGCCTGAGCATGCCGAACACGCTCAGGGGGAGCAGCCTGGGGTTGGTCAGGTACAGCAGCGCTACCAGTGCCCAGGTAAAGGGAGGGAAGGAGCCTGGGGGGGGCGGGAGTTTGGGGATGGGAAACCAGGCAGGTGGGAAACATGAGGAGAGGGCCATGCCTGCATTGGCTCCCCAACCAGGGCAGGGGGCCATGGCCCTGGTGGCCCTGGCTTTCCGGGTGGAGAGCTTCGTGGGCCCAATTCTGCCTACGCGGCGGTGCCAAACAACCTCCAGGGGGGCTGGGGGGCGCAATTTATTTATTTGTTACTAGAAAGGGGTACCCAGCGTTAAAAAGGTTGGGAACCCCTGGTTTAAATGAAACTTTTGTCAGGGTGGTAGGAAAAAGTAAAAGACATGAGCTGGCTCATGCAAACATAACTCATACAAGCACTGCTTTCCACTGCTTTCAGGATGGTAATTACATGAACTGCACTTACTTTCCCAAGAGATTCTAGACTGAATAAAATTGCTTCACATTTAAATAGCATTATGAATAGATAGTGGTAAGACAAAACCAGAAAGGTTAACAGAGAACAGTCAGCGCAAGATGCACACTCCACAGTACTTACAACCACAACGATCACAATTGGGCCTGCAAAGCTCCATATAAGGGTGTCATGAACAGAAAGCCAGCAGAAGTCAGGGTTTCCATAGCCCTGTGGATCCAAGCCCACAGCAAGACCTAAACACAAACCAGAAAGAAAATGATAACAGAGAACATTAGCAATGTCCCCACTAGGATCAGAAAGTTTGTGCCATGTCTTATGCAACATAAGGTTCTGGAATCTGTCTGAGTGATGAACAGTGATAATGTGGTTAATAAAAAAATTCCATAAATAGAAATTTTGCATGCACTTTTCCAAAGTCAAAATATAAAAACAGTCATCATTCTGTATTAAATATGACTCCAAATTCCTCTGCTGATCAATAAGAAGTTGGACCATCTAAATGTTATGATTAATGTGTATCCCACCGTAATTCACTCAAATTAGTTTTAGATAGCAGGATTAATAGAAAGTAATGAAGCCTTTCAGGAGACTGCCATTTGGAGGAATTTCAAAAAGTCAGTGTTCCATAATGACATACACAATTATTTCTCTTCTAAACCAAACAGAGAGGAAAGTCTCAACCTCAAAGATCCTCTGTTACTAGTGCATTAAAATCAAACATTGTAGTTTCCCAGGTAAATAAAACAACTCCTTCTTTTTTTAAAGAAAGTCCGTTAGTGAATTCAACATCTATGACAAAAACTGAAATGAGAGCTCTAGCAAATTGAGATTTTTCCCACAAAAAAGATTACAGCCCAGGCAGAAGCAGCATAATCTCCTCCAGTCCTGCCCTAGTGGAGCCATCTCTAGAATAAACCCTCTGCTGTTCAGTTTGAAGTCTCGCTGCTGAGAACACCTACAGCCATGCCATATATGCAGACAGATTTTGTGAGGCTGATACCTATCCATGTAGAAATAGCTGAGATCATCAATTTATTTCATGTATAGCACTACATGTCTTAAGGATGAACAAACTTACTCCTGAGGGGCATTTGATACATACTGTACAGGAAATGCCTGTTCTGTTATTTAGGAGCCTGCAAGGTGATGACTGCAATGGCTTTAAATCCTGATTCAATAAGGCATTTAGCATGATAGTATTATTCACTTCTATGGGACTGCTTGTGCAAATAGCCAAATACATGCCTAAATACTCTGCTGAACAGGGCCATAATGCTCGATGAAAAGGCACTGAATAAGGTAGCTGCATTTCATCCAGTCTGTTTAAAGCCTGGCCCAAAGTCAGTGCTCACATCTGGTACAGGCCTTACAGTCTATGTTCCCTCTAAGCTGTGTGCATGTGCACACATCATGAAGCCCGTGCAGAGTGCACAAAAAAACAAAAGTGCACACAAAAAAAAATTAACACTGCTAATATTTTTATGCTATTGTAAGAAGGTGGTTTCAAGTAGCATGTTTCAAATGTGGTTTTGTAATTTATAAAACCACTCCCATCACCTTATCAAAATAAAATTTAAATATTATTTGCATCATACACACTTGCTTCACTGTGCTCACAACTTTGACAACACTCACCGGAGTGTGCACAGATTTGGACACTGGTTCTGAAAATTTGCACAAAAGCAATTTTTTGTGAACAGCCTATGAAAAATTAAAGGGAATATTGCTTACAGTCTATTATAATTCATCCATGGATCTATTTTCTCTGAAGTAAGGAACTGAGATGGGACTGTCTTCTCTCCCTGTCACTATGATTGGTTCTTTCACCCCAGCCTTTTGCAGCACCCAGAAAGAATTAGCCATAAATGATTAAAAGACCATAAAGTATTTTACATAGCTGTAATTTTCTGCAGACACAGCCTCAAAGCTCAGAACTCAAATAGTGGGGCTTTAACCATAATCTGGCCAGACAAATGGCTCTGAGATTACAGTAAAAATTATTTTGTTTTCCAAATCCCATCCTATAATCCTCTGTTAAATGAAGGGGGCCAGCTCTGAACCTCAAGTAAAGCATTCGACTTCTGCTGATATTGACGATAAGCTAAAAGCAGACATCATCTGAGGGCTGCACTGATCCCAGAGAATTTAACAGAGGTGGCACAGAATCTGAAACTTTCTCAGTTCAACTTAGTAATATTCAGATGGCATGATGATGTCTAAAAAACTAAGATAGATCCCTCCAGCCCTGCCCCTGTGCTGCCCTTCCACCTGATCAGTGGAATTGGGCTGGTTGTTGCTTATATTCAGAGCTTTCAGCAACCATTTCATGTTATTTCAAACAGCTATATCCACTCCACTTCTCAGACACTTTCTAAACAAGATGATATAGAGTCACTTGTTCATGATCTGAACTTGTTTAATTTTACCATTTGGACCTTAGAGCAAAATATGCTGTTTGTTACAACATACACAACTACGTGAAACACATAGGCGTGATACACAGGGTCCCCTGAATTTATAAGATAACTAAAGAGCTGCCGAGTCAATCAGGATCAGGCTAACTGACATATTCAGAAACTAGAGTAGATATGGTGGTTGGTTGTAATGGTCTACAGAGCTAGAGGAAGGTTTGGGATCAATGTGTCTCCTTGGCTGCCTATGGTACACATAGGATGATGCATCATCTCCTGAGAAGTACATTTCTGCACTTCAGAGCTCTAACATCTTATGAAATCATGCATGACAGTCAGTGTGTTTTATCAAAATCCTCCTCTATTTTGAGTCATCACACTGCTTATGTTTTGCAGTAAATTTGCAGACAATGGGCTAAATAAGAATCCACTTTAACAAGAGAATAGTTGTCTTCATGGAAAGGTATTTTCTAGGGTTGTTCCGTGTCCCAGTTCCCGTGTTTTCAATGGGAATTTTGCACAAGTAAATATTCACTAAGAGTTTGGCCCTAAAATTGTAGATTCCTTTTAATGAAGGCCTGGTGATAATATTATAGTTCCACACAGACATCACCCATTTTATTTTGAAACTGATGAGAGAATGTGGAAAAATGTCCGTACTGAGTTTTAGCATTACAATGGGATAAATTTATTCAGAGCTGGAGGATTCTATCTATGGATGGAAGGAGAAAATAGAGATGGAAAATAGAGAGGAAATAGGGATATGGAAAGAGACTGACCAAGTTAATAGTTCAGCCTCAGGCATCCAAATGCATCTTTTAAAATGCTTACATAAATTTATAAAATAAAAGAAGCTTAAGAGTCAACAGCACAAAGGTGCTCAATAGATCATGAGCCTCTAACATACTGTGCTATTCTACTTTAAATAATTTTCTCTTAACCTTACAACTAAAACTGAAAGCAACTGAATTGCTTACTCATCTCCACCTTCTAATCAACAAAAAGCTTTAACTCTCCTAATGATCACTGGCCAGATTTTTAATGTAAGTGAGTACTAAATTTTAATATGTTTGAAATACAAAAATTAGCAGGCAATCCAGGTCTAGGATACAGGACAGTCTTACTTTAGTTTAATAATGTAAGTTATTTTCACATTCCACAGAAAAATATCCAAGAGGAAAACTGTGGCTTCTATTATTTTAAATTAAATAATTATACTACAGAGGAAAACTGAACACTTTTAAATTCCAGGTGAGAAGCACTTTGAACAAGGCACAAAAGGGAGAACATTAAAATTTACACTGAAACTTTCAGAAAAATCTGTCTTCCATGGTAGTATGTTTTGAAAAGCATTTCATTCAATGTACTTACTAATCCATAAGTGATGCTCTTGGGGAGCGGGGGGGGGTGTCACCAATATGATGTTGCTGTTAATTATGGGCTGGTTCTATAGTGCTCCAGTGCTTGACAAATGCTGCAAGTACCCTTAAAATGAGCCACTTGTTTGAAAGACTCTAAGACTTCCCCATTTTAAAGATAGGAAGTATTTCTGACAGTGGTAGAATCTTCCAAGACTGGCCATGGTGTATTAGATAAGCAAGTAAAGGTGAATAAATTAGTGCACAGAGTTGCCATGGAAAAAATAAGCAGGCCCAGACAGGAAATTTCTACCATGTGCATTTTATGGCAATATAATTATCATTTACATTCCTCATAGAAAAACTCATATCAGAGCCATTACTAGAAGTTTTTGTGCACAGGGCAAGCAGCCCCAGGTGCCTCCCTCTGGGCCCTGATCGATCCCAGGCCAGGCAGCTAGGGATGCATCTGGCAGTGGTGAGCCCCAGCAGTGCTGGAAGTCCCTGGCACAGAATTTTAGGGGGCACAGGGGATGGATCTGGCTCTCCACAGCAGCTGGGAATGGATCTGGATCCATCCCCAGCTGCTGTGGTAAACCCATCCCCCTGCACCCCCTAAAATTTCACATGTGGGGCTTTGTCCTGTTCACCCCAGCCTAGTTATTGCCCTGACTCATATATTTGTATAAATATGATGCTGCACATAATTTCTCCCGGTATAACTTTGTTAGGTATTATGGTTTTCTCAGATGGAGGAAAGCTAAACCTCCGTTTTTAACAGCTGTATTCTTTTGTTATCTGCAACCATAACAAATAACTGGAGAAAAAGAAGTTAAAGAGCCTTATGCTTTGATTTCATATGCTCAAATAGATACAGGCTAAAGCATTTGAAATAAAAAGTATCCAACTATTCTGTAAAACTCACTTTCCAGATTGCTTGTATTAACTTCATGTACATGACTGCAAAAATAGGGACTTTTGGGGTATGACTACATTACAGTGAAAGATTCACAGTGGCCTGGGTCAGCTGAGTCAGGCTGTCGAGGCTCTGGCTGAGGGACTGTAATTCAGCAGTGTAGATGTTCAGCCTCATGCTGAAGCCCAGACTCTGAGCCCCTCTCTTCATGAAAACAAACAAGGAATCTAGTGCCACTCTTTGTTTTGCTGAAAGACTAACCCGGCTACCCCTTTGGAACATCTCTCTTCACGGGATCTCAGAGCCTAGGATCCAGTCCCAGCCTAAAGCTCTACACTGTAATTTAGTAACCCTGAAGCCCAACCCCCACAAGGCCAGGGCCAGCCACACCTGTGCAGCATATCTTTTATTGCATTGTTCACATACCCTTAACGTACCAGCAGAGGACGAACAAAATCTCTCTAAGCTACAGTCAAAATAATTACAATGCAGACAATGTTACTTCTGAGTGCTTTCAGTAAATCTTGTTTCAATCTGAATTTCAATATTTTTATACTGTTGTAAACATCAGATAATTACTTTAAATTGGGGCAATTGGCATTCATTGAGCTGATTCGCCAACTTCAGTCTGATTTTTTCTAATTCGCTATTCAATCCTGCCCAGATTCAGGAAAGCATTTGAGCACAAGATTAACTTGAAGTCCCACAGACTTCAGTGAAAGTTAAGCATGTGTTTGAATGCTCTGCTGAATAGGTATTGTTCTTTGAATAAGGCATGATCAGTGGAGAGTAGGGGAGGAAAGGAACAAAGTTGTTTTGGCTTTTCATCACTGGCGACCTGCCCTTCTCTTACCTGTTATAATAGCTGGAATCCCCCAACCAACGACATAGTAGAACCTCATATGTCCAAAATTGATATTCCTCACTTCAGTCAGCATACGGTAGATGTGGAGCTGTTCCACAAACATCCAAGCAAAGGTGCTCATGTAGAAATAGTGCAGGAGAATGGCTATCACAGTGCACACAAACTGGGGAAGGAAAAAATCACTAAGATTATTGCTTTTGCTGAGTCCAAGACCCTTGCAACACACAAGACTGAATCTTCACCAGAGGCTAAAGAAAATATTAATAAAGTCTTTGTGGAGAAAAACTCCTCTGCAGTAAAAAACTGATTTAATTCTTGTCATAGCCTTCAGAACTTCATAAAAGTTATTCTGTCAGTCTTTATTTTTAAATTGTGTGCCTTGCATTTGGTCTGATTTGATTTACATATATGAAAATTACATATTTCAGTCTAAAATGATTTTTCAGTTATTATACCCCTGCCTCTAGGAGAATTTTCTGAAGTTGATTTCTTTGTACATATTTGCATATATTTGATGGCTTTGAGCCATTCTAACTTACTCACCTTGTTCTGTGTGCAACATTTAATTTAACAAAACATTGGGGTTTTTTTTTTGAAGAAGAAGCAAAGCACGGAGTCTCCACTACTTTTAATAGTTTAAGATTCACTAAACCAAGGTGGAAGCCAAGAGTTGAAATGTTTTTTAACTGATTACAACCTCTGACCTCTGGCTCCATTTCATGCTCAGAGGGATGCTATTGATTGTCCTCCTGGTAAAATAGATATACAATGGCAAAGAGTCAGACATATTCAACAAAGCATGCTTAGCTGCTGCATCATCAGTTCTGGACCCAGTTCTGTGCCATATCTTCACCAATGATTTAGATCATGGTATAGATAGTATAGCTATAAAGTTTGTGGATGAAACTAAGCTGGGAGGGGTTACATTTGCTTTGGAGGATAAAGGTGAAATTCAAAATGGTCTGGATAAACTGAAGAAATCGTCTGCAATAAACAGGATGAAATTTACTAAGGACAAATGCAAAGTATTACATTACAAAGGAACAATTCTTTGCACAAATACAAAACAGGAAATAATTGCCTTGGATGGAGTACTGCAGAAAGGGAGCTGGGGATTATAGTGAATTACAAACTAAATATGAGTCAGTGTAACACTGTTGAAAAAAAAAAAGCAAACATTCTGGGATGTATTAGCAAGAGTATTATATTCTAGGTACAAGAAATAATTCTTCCATTCTCCTCCACATTGATTAAGCCTCAACTGCAATACTGTTTCCAGTTTTGGGCACTACATTTCAGGAAAGATGTGGACATATTAGAGAAAGCTCAGATAAGAGCAACGAACATGGTTAAAGATCTAGAAAATATTATCAATGAAAAACTGTTCTTGCTAACCTCCGAGGACAGAACAAGAGAAAATGAGCTTAAAATTTTGCAAGTGTGTTTTAGATAAGTCATTGGGAAAAACTTCCTAACTAATCACTGGAATAAATTGCCTGTGGAGGTTGTGAAATCTGTCATTGAAGATTTTTAAAAGCAGGTTGAAAGACACCTGTCTAGATGATGCTCGATCCTACCATAAGTGCAGGGGACTGGAGTAGAAGCTCTCTCAAGGTCCTCTCCAGTCCTACAATTCTGTGATTCTATGAACTTAACCACAGATGGTAACAATCTATGACTGTAGACTGACTAATCCTTACCGCACCCTTATGTCATATGTTTCTTTCCACCCCACATTATCTTTCTCTGCTCTTCTTTCTCAACTTCTCACCCCATAATGAGACCAAATGCATTATACGGCATCAGCATGATATGATGAGATGAGATAACCCATCTAGCTCAGTCCATCCTAAGCAGGACTCATGAAAGTGAGAGACCTTCCAAGACTAGCCAGATGATATTCTCAACTGGGTAAATAAACCCCAGAGCAGTGCCTGTCATAATGAGGTGCTAACGCAGAGCATCCATCCATGACTGACCAGTCAGCTTGTGAACTTACGATATTTCCCCCACCCTTAATGCCCTGTCTCTCTTCATACTTTTCTCCATCTGTCTGTCCAAAAGTGGGAATAACCACAAGAATCCCAGAGCTGAGTGAAAAATCCAACAACAGAATTAACACCTTCTTCCCCACTAAGAAGGGAAAACAAAACAACAAGGGACACTACCTGATAGCCTCTAAACATCTTTGATGAAGACTGGTTTGCATAATCACTCAGCTTTAATTTCAAAATGCTTTATCTTTTGTTCTGGATTCTTCTACTCTGTACATCACAATCAATACATTTTCAGATCCTGGCATGAGTTTTCTAACTTGTTTGTTATGGGTCTATATTGGCCAAAGTCTCTGCATCACAACCCTGAAATAAGTTTAATAGTTCATGTGGGATAGTGACCGGGCCATGCTAACTCTTTTGACTCTGTCTTTGACCTCTCACATGAACTTCTATCATATTTAATACATCAAACACTGCTGAAAATTTAGCCTCCCCCCCAACCCCCAGCTTTTGCTATATTAACAAAGGTGTGGTTCTTTATGCTTCTTCTGGCACATATCTGTGCTGGCTGCAGCCATGAAACTCTGCCTTTCTCAGGTGAGGAACAAAAATTAAAAAAAATAGTAATAATAAAAAAATCATTTTTTCTTTATCAATAGCCCATGGAGGATTAAAAACCTCTCCCAGAAATGTAATTGTTCATTTACAGAAACCCATAAAAGCTAGGCCCAATGCCAGGACCTCAATGTTATTTGTGCTCCAGCATTCTTTTTCTTTTCATGTTCATCAGTGCATGACTCGTTAGACAGCTCTCATTCCACACAGACAGATGAATAATTGCCTCAAACACACCTATCTTACAGTCCTCCCTGCTTCCAAAATTGACTGTGGAGGTTGCAAGGAGTGGCCTTGAATGATATAAAATGTATTCTACAACTTAAAAGGGAAAATGCTGAACATATGAACAATTCTACCAAAGTAACCTGCTAAAAATGAGCGATTCTACTCTTTTTATATCAATTAACTTGTCACTTAATTTAATTGTAAATGAGGAGGGTTTCCAGTGGCATCCAGCAGGGATCTGTTCTTGGCCCACTACAGTTCAATATCTGTATCAATGATCTGGAAGAAATTTCAAAAGCAGCCCTGGTAAAATCTGTAGATGACACAAAATGGTTGAGTGGTAAATGATAAGGAAAGGTCAGCTACACAGGCTGATTTGGTTCATTTCATAAGGGGTTTATCTGATCAATGTATGTTTTAACATAGCCAAATGTGAGGTCACACTAATAGGAATAGAACCTGCAGGTCGCATTTATAATGGGAGACTATCCAGGAATGCAGTGACATTGGAAGGGAGCTGCCTGTAATCGAAGATAACCAATTGAACGTTGGTTCCCAGTGTGATGTCATTCCACAATCCTTGGCTGTATAAGCCAGAAAATATAAAGTAAGTCTAAGGAAGTTGTATTTTCCCCTGTACATGGTATTAATGATACCATTATTGGAATAGTTCCAAAAGGGCAGCCGTGTTAGTCTAATCCAGCAAAACAAACAAGGAGTCCTGTTGCACTTTTAAAGACTAACAAATTTATTTATCACATGAGCTTTCATGGAAGAAAATCCCAAGCGTCTTATGAAGTGGGATTTTCTCCCATGTAACCTCATGCGATAAATAAATTTGTTAGTCTTTAAAAGTGTCACAGAACTCCTTGTTCATTATTATAATAGGGTGTCCAATTCTGGCATCCACACTTTAAAAAAGGGATGTTGCAAAACTGTTAAAAAAATTCAGTGATGAGCTACAAGAATTATTTGGCATCTGGGAAAAGATGCCTTCCTGTGAGAAACTAAGATGTTCAAGCTATTTTGTTTATCCAAAGGAGGGGTAAGAAATTACTTCACTATGATATGTAAGCATCTAAAGGCGGAAGAGATTTCTGATAGTAGATGTTTCTTTAATATAGCAGAAAAAGGTGTAATAAGATACAATTGCTGTAAGCTGAAACTAGGTTCAAATTTATACTGGGTGCACATCTTTAAGAGTGATGTTGTATTGAAACAACTTACCTAGGGACATGATAGAGAATATACCACCTGAACTCTTTAAATGAAGATGGGGTATCTTTCTAATATATATGCTATGGTCAGTGCTGTCGCTGGTGCTAGGCACAAGGGGCTCAAGCCCTAAGTCCCAGTGCCAGTGCCCTGACCCTGGCCAGGAAAACAGGGCCAGGCTGCCCATGGTGATGAGATCTGGCCCTGATCTTGGCCAGGGACCCAGGGCCAGGCCACCTGCAGCAGCAGGATCTAGCCCTGGCCCTGACTCCAGTTGGAGATCTGGCACCAGGCTGGATACAGCCCCGACACTGGCTGCGGACCTGGGGCTAGACCAGTGGCTAGCCACAGCAGGATCTGGCCCTGACCCCTCCTGGGGACCCGGGGTCAGGCTGCCAACCCTTATTTTGGGGCGGCGACACAAAAGGCTATGGTCCCAACAGAAGTTTATCAAAGTAACAGAAATTACTGGATGAAGTTCTTTGGCCTGTAGTATGGAAGTGGTCAGCCTAGATGCTTACAATGGACTCTTCTGATTTTATAATCTACAAGTCTTTCACATTCCTCTCTCTTTGGACAATGAAAAATCAATACCCTCAGCATCAGTTGTGTTTATATCTAGCTTCTTTCTCAAAATACTTATTTGGGATTTAGAGTAAAGGCTGTTTAAAAAGATAAGTTTTCAACAGATGTTTCAAATAATATTTGCAGAACACTCCTAATGAGACACTGATTGTAAAACACGAAGCTGTCATGTACATGGTATTTCCAACATTCACAATTTCAGTCCAAGTTATGTTTCCTCCTTTTCATATGACATTCACACTGGCAACTGCAGGAGAAGCCTGTATTAAGCTATAAAAACATTTATGATGTTCCAAAGCCAGAAATCCACTATGAATGGAAAGCCAGGCAATGGCTTTCCCTGCAGTGTCCAGATGCAGCAAGATACCTCTGCCAGACAATTGGCTTCTCCAGCATGACTTGGATCAACATGAGACATGCACACTTCTGCACAGCACAAATGCTTGGCAACATGCCTTTCAACAGAAGAAGCTGGGGGGGGGGGGGCAGCAGGAGGTGAGAAGTCTTGTCAAGTAGTCTGTTGCACACAAAAGTGGTTAAAGCATAATTTGGTGGACCCTGGAACTCTCCTAATTGGCTGGCCCCCTTCCTGTATCGTCTGAGCCCCTTTTATGCATGGGCTGGCCCCAGCCTGGGTAGGCATTTGCAACAACATCTCAGTAACACATGCATAGGTTATCATCATGACCATTCAAATCTGCTCCACATCCCTACCCCACGCTGTGCTGGTGCCCCCACCCCCCACCCCCAGCAGAAGCTGCCTGAGAGGAGGCTGGGTCCAATGCTCACTTACCAGTGGCAGCAAGGCAACCCTCACCGGCTTCCAGAAGCACGCAGCACAGCCCACACTCCCAGGGGCCAGGCAGGGAGAATCACCCCTTACTCGGACTCCCCTGGCTACTCCAGACTGCACTCTGAGGCTTCTCTAGCACAACTTGCCCCATGCATGTTCAGGGGAGCCAGTCAGCTCTTTTCAGGGCAGGTCCGCCTCCACTTCCCTTTTAGCACAGCCTGCCCTGTGCACGAGTAGGGGAGCCAGCTGGCGCTCTTCGCCTGCCAGAACTCACTAGAACACAGCGTTCGGCCTAGGGTTTCTATTTTTAGGGGCCCTGGAATGCTGGTCTCTAAAACTAGTGGACCTCAGAACAGACTTCTGGTGCGGTCCACCTTACTTTAACCCCTGTGCACATAGCACTGAAGAGCTAAAATGAGGCAGAAAATCATCAGGCAGAACTGGAGGAGGAAAACAGTATGTATGGGGTTCAATTCTCACGTGACATTTACCCTCTGGGAGAGAAAGCTTTCAGTTATTTCCTGGGGGAAAACTTGCATTAGGATGGTCCTATCTAATGGGACTACTATTCATCACTATGAGTCATGTATTAAAAGGTGCAGGCTTCATACGAATGAAAATTTAGTTCTCTCCACACCCACCAGAAAAAAGGGGAGAAGGGAGAAAATGAAATGGATAGTGAAAGGGCAAAGCCTGCAGTGTGAATACTACATTTACAGCTTTACAGTTTCAGTAAAAATGGCAGCTGGTAGCCTTAAAAAAGCTCTGAACTGGCTCTTACCGGGTTTTCTGTCTGGTTGATTCCAATAAGAAAGACCAACTCAGAGAAGAACAGGGCTGCCACCAGGTTTTTGTGAATGCTGTGGAGGTTTGAACGCAGTGTTCGGATCAGAACTAGCAATACGAAGGTCATCAACAAAGCCGCCAGTGAGATGGAGACAGTTGTGTAAGTGACAATCTTCAGAGGAAGCACCTCGCCATTCTGTGGAGTGACAGATTAAAAACATTTCTGAAGCTTTTTATTTATTTATTTATTTTTGGGAGGTCTAATGTGATTCCCTATACAAGAAATCAAACTTTTAGCTAGTATCTAGGCAACTGATTTTCTTCATAACAGATGGAAGTGGGGACTTAACCTTCTGAGCATGAAGAACATGTTTCATCATGTCAGGTTCCATTAACTCACCCTGAAGATTAAAAATATGAAAACACCTTTAAGCAAATTTCAAACCACTGAACCAGTTTTACTTTTGTCCCGATTTACAACTTTCTGGAGAAAATTGGTATTAGCAGGAAATCAGCGTATGCCAAGAAAGACCTCCTCAAGATACAAAGGGGAGCTGTGTTAGCCTAGTTCGGCAAAACAAACGAGGGGTCCTGTGGCACTTAAAAACAAATAAATTTATTTACTGCATGAGCTTCTGTGGGAGAAAATCCAACTTCATCAGATGCTTAGAAGACTCCTGGTTTGTTTTTCCCCTCAAGATAGTAAATTTAAAACTAATTCTTTTCAAATTAGCATTTTCAGAGAATCTATACTGTAGTTTTGCAACCAACAAAGTGTCATTTTGTACACTATGGAGAATAGGGATGTGAATCTGAACTATGGATTTATTTAAAAGCTGTGCTTAACTATAGATAAACTATAGTACACGCATGGCTAGAAAAGATGACCTTGAGTATCTACTTCTATGATGCCTTAACTCCTTAGGTGGTAACTGAGAGTCCTCATGAGCTTTGCATTAGTGGCTAGTTTGTCACATCTGAGATCAGTGGAGGAAAGCAAAACCAATTCTTGCTTACCTGGCTCCTGTGAGTACTGCCATCAAACAAAGTAAGAAAGCAATTGGAACCAGATTACATTCCTTAAGTGGTATTTCATCCAGAAGGACCGTAAGGGTTTTAACTAACTTTAACCAAGCTGCTCATTTGTGCAGTGTAAAAGACCCACAAATTTACACTGAAAAACATGGGCCCCTATGGAGAAGGGTAAAAGGCTAATCAGAAGACTAAGTTCTTCCTTCCCTTTAGCTATCTTCCTCTTCACAAAATATCAACACGGCCTGCAGACTCATTGGGGCAGGCAGACACTATATGGCATGTTTTGTCCTAGGTGTGTCTAAATTCTGAGAGATGTTACAGAGGACTTCGTGCCTTGAGCAGCAGTAACTCTCTATTCCATGTTCTGTGGCCTCCCTCTGTTGACTCACAGAATGCAGCAGGACGCTACCACCAGTGAAAATATGATGGCCAGCCTTGTTTTGCTGCTGTGGCTTGGGGGTGGGGGTGGGGATGCTATTGAATGGGCTGGGGCATGGATATAGGACAGCACAGTGTGGATACAGAGATTTGAGAGCAAGGATCCAAATAACCGCACATCTCCACTGTCTTTTGGGGCCCAGTTGCCATCCCACTCTGGACTCTGTCTATTCCACAAATTGCATGGGGAAAAAATTACAGACACTGAAATGTCAGTGAAGTTGTTGATCTCATGTATTTGGTTGTTCTTATTTATTTATTTTTAAATAAGAACATGTGGATGTTTCTACACAATGACCATTCATATATTGATTAAGTGCAGCCACCTGTCATGTGGAAAGAAATCTCCCTCCTTATGAGATTGATTAATGCAAAGAAAAACATGTATTATAGTGCAATACTCAAAGAACTCAATCTATGTAGCTTAATAAGAAGAAGGGAAAGGGGTGACTGAGTGCCAGGCCATAAGCACCTATACAGGGAAAAAGTATTTGCTTAAAGGCTCTTCAGTCTACCAGACAAAGGCATAAAGATGCAATGACTAGAAATTTCAGCTAAGATTCAGACAGCAAATAAAATGTACATACAGTAGAACCTCAGAGTTACAATCTCATCAGAAATGGAGGTTGTTCATAATTCAAATATTCATAACTCTGAACAAAACATTATGGCTGTTCTTTCAAAAGCTTACAGCTGAACATTAATTTCATATGGTTTAGAAACTTTGCTGTTCAGAAGAAAAATGCTGCTTCTAGCTACCTGCATTTAACTGGGGGGAAAAAAAAGCATAGAAACAGTCTCCTTACCTTGTCAAATCTTTTTCTGAAATCTTTCACTTTATGATTTTAGTAGTTTAACACAGAATTATGCTATCCAGGATTTGCTGGTTTTAGTCTCTGCTGCCTGATTGCATACTTCCGGTTCCAAATGAGACATGTGGCTGACTGGTCAGTTTGTAACTCTGGTATTCAGAAGTCTGAGAATCTACTGTATATATACAGTACTGGAATAACTTATCAATGGTTGTGGTGGATTCTCCATCACTAGCAATTTTTAAAACAAGGCTGAATGATTTTCTAATACATATGCCCTAGTTCAAACAGGAATTATTTTGCAGAAATTCTGGGTTATATTGGAGGTCACAACTGTTGTGTCTGACCTTAGAGTCTAAGAAGAAGATGAGGCTTAGACTCTCTGGATCTATGGTCTGCAATAATCACCACAGCTCCTCCACACAGCCTATTTAGGGATTCCCATCCGCTAGCTCACATGAAGACTGCTGCCATGATCATCCTTTCTAGCTTTCTCCACATCTATCTACTAGGAGATAGCACAGAGACTCCTGTCTGCAGTGTGCGCACAAGCCATGTCAGTGTTACCCCCACAGCTCGGCTTTAGGGGTGATGGAGAGTGCCTTGCACAGGCCCTCTAAAGCTGGGCAAAGTTCAGCCCAAAGCAGCCTTTTCTGAACTGAGTAGGACCCTCTATCCAGCAATATTCTAATTTGTGCTCTCGTACACTAACTTTGAGTACAGAACAGTTTTTATGGTCATGTGACAAACTCAGTAAGAATATGGACACAGACCACCTAGCAACATTACTGGCTGGCAACACAGGAATAAACCTCTGACATGTCATCAGCTTTGTTTGTAGGAGAAAGCAAAGAAGGAGCTAACCAGTTGGGAAAATTTCTCATACCACACAGGAGGTCCCTTAAAAACACCATAGCCCAGCATCTTCCTGAGTGTGTCTACTCACCTCTCGTTTCGAAATGTCCATTAAGACTGCAAAGCTGGTCAAGTGATTGCACTGGCAAGAAACATGGCTCTGGTTTCTAGAAAAAAGCTCACATCCTTTGGAGGACCAGCCTCCAGTCCTGCCAGTTCTGTTGAATGAAGAAAGCACAAATAAAATGATAAACTTTTGTTGTTCTAGAGTGACCTGCATGACCACTTCCTTCATTCAACTTCATTGCAACAGTCATATCAATCACTAATGCAGCTCTCAGTTCTAGATTGGTGGGGACAGCACCCTAAAATGAATGTTTGCATCCTTCACCTGCATTAATTTAACAGGACATTATCAAACTGAAATCTAGTCAGTTTCAAAAGCTCTGTCAGAAATTGTTTCAGATATAATGTGTTCTCAAGTCTTACTGCCCAGTTTTTGTGGCATAACAAAGTGATGTCACTTATGGAAAGTATACAAGCTGAAAACACCAAGAAACATTTTCCCCTTTAATCTTCAGTTTCAGTTATCTTAGGTCCTCTTTAATTCATGATTGTTACAAGTATTTTCAAACAGCAATATGAGATTTAAAACCGTCTCTGTTCTACAGATGACCTAACAAAGATTCTTAACACCACCAGGTGTAATTTCACTGACTTCAGGGATGAATCTGTCCTGATAGCTATAACTATTCTGTATAAACTATGAACAAACGATATTCTTCTATTCATTCCAAAGGTTTCTGCTTAGATGTTTTAACTGTTTCCCCCCCATTTGGCAATACACTTTAACTGTGTTTTTAAGATAACTAGCCCCCTGAAACATAGTTAGCTTAGTTAAAATCGGTGGGTTATTCACCAGTAACTGTCCTTCTTCGAGTTGGGCTCCATTTAGTAGTAGGTGTCTCCATGCTGGAGCACCGGATTGGTCAGAAAACTTTTGTCCCAGCCTGTCAGGAGAAAGCAGGCGGCCACTGCCCCTTGCGCCACCCCGTGGCTATATATATGGCCACCTCCCGACCCCTCCTCAGTTCTTCAGAGTCGCCAACTCCAGATGCGGGGATGGAGGGGAGGGACCTGAATGGATCCGAGCAGTCCATCTCGAAGAAGGATGGTTACTGGTGAGTAACCCACCATTCTTCTTCAAGCGCTGTTCGGATGCATTCAGTAATAGGTGACTATAGCCATGCAGATGGATGGCGGGTGGAGTTGGGCCTTCCGCCTTCAGCACAGCAACAACGCCCCAGAAAGGAAGAGGCCCACGAGAGAAGACTCTAACAAGAGTCAAAAGACGAACTAGGCTCTTGACACGGCACAGCAGAAAGTGCAATTGAGGGCCAACCCAGGTCAGGGGCAGGGCCAAACCCGCCGAGACATATAAGTGAGGGCAGGACGGACCAAGGTCACCATAGCAAGGATGAAGAACACAACATGAAACATAGAGGGTTGTGTTTGGTGCTCCAGCTAAGTGGTATAACACGAAGTATGAAGGCCAGAAGATAAGCGTCTGGCCACGGGTCTTGCAACGTGAGCTTGTTAGGGGATGCGGGAGACCAACGGAAGCGGGTTAGCCATAATGACTGTAGCCCACACAAGAAACAAACAAAAGGATGAATATTATCCCATGGGCTGAGCGCATCAAGGCCCGAGCTGAGACTCAAAGAGTCACGGTGAGGCCTGGAGGATGTAGGCCAGAGACGTAGCCGCAGGAGAGATTAATCTTATCCCCTGGACTGACCACGACCAGCGCTAGCGGAGTCTGGTCAAAGAGAGTAATAGTGAAAATGCATTTGTATAGGGGAAGAGGGGACCCTGAGAACAATTGAGAAAGGTCTGGGCAAGACACTTCAAGCCAGTGCACTGAAGGCCAAAGCCACAAGTGGTGTAGTAGGAGGCACAGGGCATGCTGGCTACAGGATCTTGAGTTAGTATGTGAGGGGTACACTTCGAACCAATTATGGTACCAAAACCAGGGCTTCTCACTGGAGGGGTACTCCAGGACACTAGCACCCCCACAGCAGCGGAATAACTTTGGGTGGTGCCGATGGCTTGGTACCTATAGGAGTCTGGGTAACACGAGAACTCATGGAGAGGGAAGAGAGAGTTGCTTCTTGGCCTGTAGTCCCGTGGGATTCCAGCATCATGAGGATGCAGTCAAAAAAAGGAGGGAAAGTGAGGGCGGGAAGGATGCTGGCTATAGTTTGGCTACCCAGTCGAGGTGGCCAAGGGGCTCATAGAGACGCTGTATAGGGATACAGTTTCGCGTGCCTAAGGCACCAGCAAAGGGATAGTTTCACAGCTATGTTGTGTCAACCTGAGCACCAGGGGGAGGACATGTTGATGCAAGGCTACTCCCAAAATATGGTTGTTAGGGGAAGTCATTTTCCGATCACCTAGGAAGCAAAACTACTCGGAGAGTAGCGACCGCAGAATCCTGGAGGTATCCTGGGCTTAGAGAACCAATGTGGAGGGTTATTTCCAGTTGGGGAACTGCATGGTATTCCTCATGGGGGGGGTACAAGCCTCTGGATTCTGAGTGTTTTGGAAACAGGAACTGTGTCTTGTTTTGTTCTGTTTATTACATATATATATATGAGCAATGAATATCATCTGGTCCCTCAAGGAAGTGAGGGAAACAAAGGTCCTCGTAAGGTAGTCACCAACATAGCACAGAGGTGACCCGATGGTTGAATTGTAGGGCCCAAACAAATATAGTGGGTCGGCGTGCGCCCAACAGATGGTACCCTGCCAGGATACGTGTCCTAGGGGCAGGGAGGCTAGGCAGGGATTACAAGCAGCTCAGGAAGGAGCTTCTGTGTTTGGAGTGCGGCCTTCTACCCGACTATGATGGGGAGTAAGGCCTGGAAGGTGGACACTAATGTAGACGGTCCAAGATAAAGTATCCCCCTGCTGTTCCTGTTCCAAGGGAGAGGTGACGTTGGTGCCATCCCTGTAGGTTCCCTGATCTGGAAGGTTCCAGTCAGGTATACTAGGTCTCTGCTTCCTGAGTGGAGGAGGGGGTATAAGGAGGGCTTGCCACTGCTTCAGGTCGGGTGGGTCTAGGACAAGGACTCCTGGGATAGGTGTCCTGCTAGCGACTAAGGTTGCCTGCTAGGGAAGGGGCTGTTACAGAGCCTCAACTTCCATGAGGAAAAGGGGATAAGGGTGGCAGGGGTTGGAACACTCTGCCTTGGCCTTCCTTAGAGGCTAGGGTCTGCAGTGATGATGCGGGCACGACCCACCTGATGGGTAGGGTAGTGGAGGTTCTCGTTGAGCTGAGGTGTCAAGGGCCCCAGTAGAGCTTGCTACCCAGTGCGTTGCTTGCATGCTAGCGAAGGTATCCCCCGCCCCCAACCTGAAATTGAGAATGGGCCTACATGATGTAGGGCATCTGGGTGAGCAGTAGTGGTTCTGCGCCCAGGTTAACACCACGTATGGATGCTGCGGCGCCTCCGCAGCAGTGGCTGATGCCACTACGAGACGCGCTTCTCGTCCCTGTCAAGACCCATTCTAACACGAACAGCGCAGGGGTTATTAGTTGAAGGGTACACGATAAAGAGGTGGGGGGGGGGGTGTGAGGGACGGATTCCTGTAAGTACCCGAGGTAGCAGCTGCCAAGGATATGTAGGGGTAGGCCCCGGTACTGATGTACTAGCGGTGCAGGGGACGGGGCTGGTTTGTGCGGCCCATGTCTGCCCGAGACTGGGGCAGGGTGGGGGAGGAGGACAAAGCCAGAATTAGTGCAAGGGAGGGAGGCTAATCCCAGTTGAGCCCCGTTCCCCTTTCCCAAGGAAGGGAGAGGGCGTTAACTGTCCACTGTGAAAATACAATGAAGTCTTATTGTACCCCAGATAACTTGGGACGACGGTGGCAGCTAACTGGGTGGGCCCCTTTGCCGCAGGTGGGAGAGGAAAGCGGTCTCAGCACCTTGTATTGGGGTGGTGACAGTGGCAAAGAAAATTTTTGCTGTGTTCCCACGATGATGTAGATGAGTGGCAATTGAAGGTGGGGGCTTATGTGGGAGGAGTGGGTCCAGAAGGAAGGCGGCTGAAGTATTTGGCCTCTCCCCTGGGGTCCCGAGCAGTGCCCACCACCGATAAGGTTTCTGGGGGAAACAGGGCGTCACCTCCAAAAGGCAGGTCAAGGACCGCCTGCTGTGCTTTAGGGGGCTCTTTAGCCTCCCTGAGCCAGGCTATCCGGCGAATAGTTACTGCCGAGGCCATAGTGCGGGCGGCTATATCCACTGCATCGCGGGCCGAGAGGAGGAGGTCTTGGGAGATTATATTACCCTCCTCCAGGAAGGCATCATATTCCTCTCTGGCCTCAGGTGGGAGGGAGCAAGCGCCGGAATTTCGCGACTGACTCCCACACATCCAGCAAGCATCTGCTGGTTATGGCTTGATTGTTTGCCACTCACAGTTGAAAGGCCGAGGAGGAGTAGATCTTACAGCCCAAGAGGTCCAGTTCCCTGGCCTCCCTGGAAGATGGAAGGGGGTTGCTTGGGGGCTCCCCTGGGCCTAACGCCATCTGCACCACGTCCCGCGGGGGAACCGGGTGATCGGTGAGGGAAGGAAAGTCCGATTCAGGGACCCGATATTTAATGCCCGCCATGTCTGAAACCGGGGCAATAGAGCTTGGGCTCTGCCACCAGGAACATGTGAGGTCCTAGACACTCGGGTGAAGTGAGATTGTCAAGGGTTCTGCTGAGGCAAAAGCTGGCCCGAAGAAGGTATCCAGAGGGGGACCCAAGGGCTGCACCTCCATTCCTAGATGGGCCATAGCCCAGAGCAACAAATCAAAATGCGCCAACAGATTCCCCGTATAGGACCCCGGTGCTGGGGACAAAGCCGTACCGGGAGCTCACTGCGATGGAGAGGGATTCTCTTGGGGGGACCATTCCTGTGGGCGGAAGCGGAATGGCGACGGTGCCAAAGCGTGGTGCTGGGGTCGCTTAGAACTCCTTGACGGCCCTTCCTCTGAACTGGAAGCTGGGGAAGGAGGCCGAGACTCCCAGGGTGGTACCGGTGACGGCAAGGTGATATGTTGCCGTGGGGATGGCCCTACGGTACCGGGCCCAAATGGAGTGGGAGACGGGGGACTAGATGGCGAAGGAGAGTGATGCCCACGTTGGATCCAGGCCTTAGAAGTAAAGGCTGGTTTGCCCCTTCTAGCTGGGATTGGGGCAGGTGGTGTGGGAGTAAGAGGAGGGCTTGAGCAGCCTCCACTGCTTCAGGGGTGGACGGTATGAGGAGTGACTCCGTGTGGCCCCAAGGCAAGTCCTCACCTGGGTAAGGGGGACTGCCTGGTCGGGAGGACTCCCACTTCTGTGGCACCGGGCTATAGCGAGCCTGCGGTGCCGAGGGTGATTGTGGCTGGTGCCGGGGTGAACTCGGCACTGGCGAGGCTGGGCTGTGCTAAGCCGAGCCAACAGTGCCAGAGATGGTGACAAGTGGCGCTGGGGTGATCCAGGCACCAGCGGCACCAAGCTGTGCTGCTGGGGTGATCCAGGTACTGGTGGTGCTGGGCTGCTGGTAGGCGACCTCGAGCAGTGCCAAGGGGCCGGGGTGCCGGGTTGGCACCAAGGTTGTGAAGTAGCGGCTACTGGTGGTACAGTGCCATGTGCGCTCCGGTGCCGAGCTGGGTCTCGGCACCGAGCAGGAAGCCGAAGCCTCAGGTGAAGAGTGCCAAGCCTCCTCAGAGGCTAGAGCATGGCGCCGTTGTTCCCTCTCCTTGATGGTTCAAGGTTTAAAGGAGAGGCACAAGGAACAGGCTGAGAACATATGGTCTTTGCCCAGGCACCTGAGGCACTTCCTGTGGGGATCATCCCAGGGGAAGGCCTTGCCGCACTCGGCGCGGGGTCTGGATCCTGGCACAATTGAGCGATGTTCCGGTCCGACAGTGGAAGGCTCCCGTGGTGGAACTATGTCCACGAAGAGGTGCTCTCAGTCAGGCAAAAAGCTCATAAAGGAGAGGACATGCTGCTTGCATTCGCAAGGAGCGGACGTTCCAGATCCAACGCACAAGGTGGAAGAAATGAAACTGAGGAGGGGTCGGGAGGTGGCTATATATACAGCCAAGGGGTGCCGCGAGGGGCAGTGGCCGCCTGTCCTCTCCTGACAGGCTAGGACAAAAGTTTTCCGACCAATCCAGCGGTCCGGCACGGAGACACCTATTACTGAATGCATCCGAGCAGCGGTTGAAGAAGAATCTTTTGTTACAAGAAATTATAAAACCAAATAACAAAAGTCAGTTTTTAACTGCAACTAAGAAGTCACAAAATAGACTGCAATGCCAATGACATAGCCAGCAACAAAGGAAAACATGAAACTGTTTAAAAACATTGAGTTATTCTAAGCTATTAGTGCAAAACTTTAGGAACATAGGGACTGTCATTCTCTTTTATGAGCTAGAATTTGCTATTGCAGAAGCAATTGTTTAACTGCCTTTCTACACATAACTGCTGCTGAAATAGATCTTTGTTGCCTCTTCGATTGCTCTCTCAAAAATGAACACAATATATGTTTTTCCTTAAAGAGAGAGTGGTATTATAATCCTATTAGTATATTTGTAATGTCATGATTTGGGACTTTCATTTTTATATTTTTATATAATTGGAGTTGTAGTTAGCAAGGATTATGAACAGTAATAAGAAGGGTTTCTGTAGGCATGTTAGCAACAAAAAGAAGATTAGGGAAAATATGAGCTCCTTACTGAATGGGGGAGCCAATACAGTGATACATGATGTGGAAGAAGCTGAATTACTCAATGCTTTTTTTTTTTTTTTGCCTCTCTCCATAGACAATGTCAGTTCCCAGCCAGATTACTGCAATGAGGAGGAGGTGAGCAGATCTCAGTGATGAAAGAACAGGTTCAGGACTGCTTAGAAAAGCTGAATAAGCACAAATCCATGGGGGCAGACATAATGAATCTGAGAGTGCTGAGGCAGCTGGCTTATGTGATTGCAGAGTCATTGACCATAACCTTTGATAACTCATGGCAATCAGGGGAGGTCCCAAACAACCGGAAAAAGGCAAATATAGTACCCATCTTTAAAAAAGGAAAGGAGGAGGAACTGGGGAACTACCAACTAGTCCACTGGAAAAATCATGGAACAAATCCTCAAGAAATATAGTTTGAAGCCCTTGGATAAGAAGAAGGTGATCAGGAACAGCCAACATGAATTCACCAAGGGTGAGTCATGCCTGACAAACCTGACTGCCTTTTATAATGAAATGACTGACAGTGGATGTGGGGAAAGCAGTAGATGTGATACATCTTGACTTTAGCAAAAATTTTGATATGGTCGCTGCCACATTCTTTCCAGCAAGTTAGTATGAGTTGAATGAATGGAATATAAAGTGGACAGAAAGCTTATTGGGCTCAATGGGTAGAGATCAATGGTTCGATGTCTAGCTGGCAGCAAGTATCACGCAGAGTGCCCTAGAGGATAGTGCTGGGACTGGGTTTGTTCAACATCTTCATTTATGATCTGGATGATGGGGAGAACTGCAACCTCCACAAGTCCTTGGATCACGCTAAGCTGTGGGGGGTGGTAGACATATTAAAGAAGTCACCAAACATACACGATTGAGTGGTTCCAGAACACACAAACTGGCTTAGTTCTCTCCTCTGTTTCCAGCATGGCATATTCAAGTATAATGGGCTTTTCCAGTAGGTTTGGTCCAGGTTCCCCTTCACTATGAACTATGGTGCTCACTATAGGTGTGTTAATGATGGGCCGATTAGGTAACCTGTAGAAATAAAATGAAGTTGTAAAAAGTTCCCAATAGTAAAATACAATGACACAATTTTGCAGCTATGTATGACTATCTCCATGAAGAAGCTGTAATTGTTGCAAAATCAGAACCCAAGGTTTTTAAGGTTCTAAAATCTAGCATTAACGAATTGGTCATTCTCACTCAACAGCCTAGAGTCTCAAATATCTAGAGCAAGAGAACAGATATGCAAACAATCACTTTTACAGTAACAAATGAATTACAGCTTATAGCTGAACAGCACAGTGAGCACGCAATAGCACCACTGACCACCTAGTATTCAAAGCAAGGCACAGAAATGCTATGAGGAGTTCACAGATGTGAGTAAGTTTTACCTTAAGCTTCTTCTGTCAGGATCATAGTGCTCAGGTAAAAGTTGTCCTAGATATCGGTATATGATCACCATAGCAACAGCACACTGTTTAGACCCATCTGGGTGTCGCTTCTTCCTCTTTGTAAGTGCATTCTCAGGGTTTAAAATACCATTCTTGGTCTTAGATGGCAGTTTTTGGTTTGACGGCTTCATTGTAGGGGATACTACCAAATCAACAAAGACATCCAAGGGTAACACTTTCATCATAAGTTTGTGCTACCATTTAAACTGATGTTTATGCTCAGTTACCTATGTTTACATTCATGCCTAGCATTGAGTGCACTTTTCTTTTAATGCTTTGGGATACTTTATATCAGGAGAGCCACTGGCCTGGGAAAAGACCTGGGGCTTGGCATGCCAGGATTTGGGGTTCACGCGCCACCACTGCAGCCGCTGCCACGCACAGCCCACCAGCGGACCCGGGGCTTGGGCGCTGGGATTTGGGGCTCGAGCCCTGTAAGCCTGGCGCCAGCAATGCCCCTGCTTTATATGACTATATATCGCAGAGTCTAAAATCATACAGCTGATAATCAAATAACTGAATCATCTTTCTATTTAGTCAGAAAATGAGTAATTCTGGGGCTAAAATATGCACATACATTTAAATAAGATGCACTATTTAAGAAGATTTAAAACCATTATCCTTAGTATACCCTCCCAGATGCACAGTAAATTGCATGCCTTTTGGAAATTCAATAGTATTTACTTTAAATTGACATCATCATACAATCTTTACATTTTGGCAGTATCTCTTAAAGTCATTTGATTTTCCATTTCAGAAAAGATACAGCCAGCATAAAAACATTACTTATCAGAAAAATCTTCATTACAAATGAACTACTATACATCACTTATTTTATACCTTCTTACTTTTATATTGAGGGTATGCAGCCATACATAACTTTTGGAACCTTTAATGACTCCATTTGGGCCTGTCTTGACCTCGCCTTGTGGTTTTGCTTCAGCTTTCCCCAAATGTCTCCAAGGCAGAACCCTCCTTCTTTGTAAGAGGTACTCTTTCAAACATATCTTCTATCTGCCTGTTTCACTTAGATCTTCTATTTGCCTTTGCTATTAACTGGGCACAATCCTCAGTTCTGGCCCCTCCAACTTTCATGTCATGCTGTCTGTAAAGCTGTCTTTCACTTGCTTTGCTCATCTATGCCACCATTTGCATTTCTGCTGAAATTCTCATTCATACCTTCACAAGGGACCATGTACATCTAAGGTCCATAGTGCTCACTTACATGCTGTGGATTTTATTGAGTTGATAAAGAAACAGGGCCATGTTCTTGCTATTCTGGAGTCAATAAGAAACAAGTTCACAGTCTGGAATGAACAAACAGCTAATTTCTGAACACAAGATTTCACTGACAATGATGTTTGAAGCTGCCTGTCATTTCTTTCCTTTCGGAATAGATTAAAAAATTGCAGATCATTAAGCTGTTCAGTGTAAGTGCTACAAAAATCAGCACCATGAAGTTTTTGGAGAATCCCCTAGCTCTTCAGGACATATGTCAGTTGATAAGAGCTTCCCTTATACAGGCAGGTTTTACAAGATATAACTACACTCTGGCCAGCTATAATTTGGATGTATTTGCTGGGGAGCCTGTGGATAGCATGAGTCAATGACAGGACCATTTCTCTGTAGTAACAGAGTAATGTGAAGGGGCTGATGTACAGCTGTAGCAAGTTACACAGCCCAGCATGGTCTTGTTAGTGCCCTGAAGGGGTTAGGTCTTAAAGAAACACACAGTCCTTCTATTGCTCCATGGTGTTTACTTATTATATGGTTACCTAACCCCAACCCCAGAACAATTCTCCTTTGTAAAAGGCATAAATGATCCCTAAGAGTCAATAGGAAGATTATTATTAAAAGTTTCCAAAACATTTGGAAGGTGTTTTACCTTTTCTATCCAAAGGTCTGAACAAAGTATCTGGGAACAAAACAGATGACTCCAAATCTTTAGGATAATCTTTAATCTTTTCAAACTGTGGTACTCTAGCACTCGTAAAATTAGACTTGTCAAAGATGTCAACGGCAATAACTGTGAAAAGAAAAAAGTTCCTCACAATGTTAACTTCATTTTAATTAAATATGGTGTTCTCCAAAAGGGAAATGTTGTCAACAGTTTAGAAAAACAATGACATTAAGTATTCTTTGGTTCAAATTCCAATATCAAATATAGTTTTTCTCAACAAATATTTTCAGTGAAGACTGAAATCAATTTTCAGCATTATTTCATATTTACAGATTATAAAAGTATATGGGCTGCATAGGTAATGGTATAATGTAATGGTAAAAAATTGTACAGGAAAAGATTTTATATTACTGAAGTACTATTCTATCTTGAACATTAACTATCTAAAATGGAAGACTCCAAAGCAACTAAACAGGCCAACTTCTTCCCCAACCCTTCCCCTTGCATCTTCAGAGTTGTGTGGGCTCTCCTTCCCCCTCCCCAACCCCCGCAGGCTGTCTGACACCTTCCCTTTCCACTGCCCTGTGGGCTACCCTACCCCATTCTGCCCCCAGACCACCCCTGCCTCTCCTTCCCCTTCTCCTACCTCCTGGTGGCAGGCAAAAAAAATCAGTCTTAGTCACAGGTGGCCAGGCTGGGCTCCTGCCTCTCCCATTCCCAGCCCACTCATTGTCAGTCATTCAGAATGCTGGCCTTTGGTTGGCTCAGTCCTGGCTTTGATCAGTTTGTTTCCACGTGGGCCCCAGCCACTTTTCCTTTCTTATTTGTGTTTTGTCCAATGTGCTGTCAATCAGATTAGCATGCTAACTGACTGAGAGTGAACAGCTGGCATGGGAGACAGTGTGATGGCTCTCCGGAGTCAGCCTAGCCTGCTGTGACTGAGACTGTGATTTGTTGGCAGATCACAGCAGAGCTGAGCTGGGTTTGGCTAGAGTGCTTCCTTTGTTTCCCTGTGCTATGACTCAAATCCTGTGAGTGAGTGAGTGAGTGAGTCAGAAAGATACCCTGCTCTGCTGTGCATCTTAGAAATTCGCTGGTGCAGACTGCTTCAAGGCACAGCCCAAGCAGCCACTCTGCGGGCCAGATCAGTGCCCTTGGCAGGCCTGATCTGGCCCACAGGCTGTGAGTTTGACACCCCTGATCTAGTCTGACCTCTTGTACAATTCAGGCCACAAAACCTTGCCCATGCACTCCAGCAATAAGCCTCTAACCTATTACTGAGTTACTAAAGTCCTCAAATCACGATTTAAGGTCCTTCAGACACAGAGAATTCACCAGGAGGTGTGCCATGCCCCATGCTAGAGAGGAAGGCAAAAAACTCCCAGAGCCGTAGCCAATCAGCCCTGGGGGAAAATCAGTTCAGATCAGTTAAACCCTGAGCATGTGGGCAAGTCTCATCAGCCAGTCACCCGAGTAAGAACTCTCTCTGATAACTTAAAACCCACCCCAAGAAAATGAGCTGGATGTGATTTCTAAGCATGATCATCAACATTCTTGTTAACTATATTCCAGTGCCAGAGCCATACCCAGACATGCTTACCATTGCCTTTAACTGAGCTGTACATGTGTACCTGAGGTTACAATTTGTATTGCACAGTATTTATTGCTGCTGCTTGTGAAGAAACTGGTAAGTACCCAGCTTGACTTTCACATCCCAGGTTCTGTACAGTGTTGTATGGGACCCTGACCAAAGCACACAGTTGGCAGTGGTGTGAACTGCACCCCTGCTGCTGTGGGGCCAGCCAGCAGCTGTGGCTGTGAGCAGGGCAGAGGTGCCACTGCTGATTTCCACCTGCAGCTCCGGGGCTCGGCGGCCACGAGCAGAGCAGAGGCATTGGTACTAGCATCTTTAGCTCACTAGCAGTCACTGGCTGCTGGGCGGCTCTGTGGCGGCAAAGATCACACTGCTACCAAAAGCTAAGGTGGGCAGGCCCCCTTGTGTTGTAACCATGTGTGAGCTCAAAAGCTTGTCCCTCTCACCAACAGAAGCTGATTCTATAGACTAAATTACTCATCCACCTTGTCCCGCTAATATCCTAGGTCAAGTATGCAAAGCTAGCAGGCAGAAAATGTATTTTTTGATAGTAAACAGAACAAACTTGCTCTAGCGTCATTGAGAGGCAAATATAAAAGGGCAGCGTTGTCTTCCAGAGTCAAACTGAACTTCATGCAATCTTTTGAAAACGTCTAAAATTTAGACTTTTACACATGTAGTGGGGAAGAA
Source organism: Podocnemis expansa (assembly GCA_007922195.1). Classification (NCBI taxonomy): domain Eukaryota; kingdom Metazoa; phylum Chordata; order Testudines; family Podocnemididae; genus Podocnemis; species Podocnemis expansa. The sequence goes on from ML682009.1 coordinate 330,045, forward strand.
GGCTGGTAAAAGGAATGGTAAGAGGGACCAAAAAAAAAAAAAAATGGAATACATAGGACGGGAAGTCAGGAAGTATAGATTCTATTCCTAGCTTCATCATATGTTTCTGTATGGACTTGGAGACTTCATTGCCTCACTTGCTCCATTGGCAAGCTGTGGATAATAATATTACCTCAGAAAATACTGTGAAGCAATGTTCCCTCTAATAATTCGTAGGCTGTGTGTGCAAAAAATTTCTTTGTGTGCGCAAAAATATTTGTTTGTGAGCACCATGATTAGCACTATTGAATATTTTGTGCGCACTTTTATTTTGTTGTGTGCGCAGGTTTCATGACCTGTGTGCGCGTGCACATGTGCACAGCTTAGAGGGAACAGTGCTGCGAAGTTTAATGTTTGTAAAGTGGTGCCAAATCCTTGGATAGGAGGTGATTTAGGTGGTGTTACATTACCTGGCCACTGAACTGGAAATGACTTATTTTGTGCATGTGAAATATTGTGTGGCGGCCAGCAATAGGTGAACATAGCTATAGAAAGTGATGCAATGTTATCTCAACTTGACAGAGCCAAGTATGAACTAGAAGTTTAAAAACAAGATATTTTAATATTTTTACTGCTACTCAAATACTACAGGTCTGACCTTGTGGCCTAGCTTCATGGTGTGCCGTGCAGAAGAAGTGGGTAAGATTCCTAGCCACAGCGTTTTGGTTCCTTTAAAGGGCAGGGACTGTCTTAGTGATTTCGGGGCCCTGAGCAAAAGTCGAGAATGTGGCCCTCCATGTCACATGTGTGGGGGCATCCTTGAATTTTGCCCTCCCCTGCCTTGCTGGGTACCTACCTGCTGCCTCCTCCCAGCCTCACCAGTGGGCCCCCTCCCAGCCTCTCAGTCCTGCCAGGACCCCTGCTGGCCTCGTGGTCCTATCAAGGTCAGCAGGGGCCCTGTCGGGTCAGTGAAGGTCCTAGAAGTGCTCCTCCCTCCGCTCCAGGATGGGGCCCTGTGCAAATGCCCACCCTGCCCCCAAATAGGACTGTCTATGTGATAAATGCTTCTGAACTCTTTCCCCCTCCCCTGTCATCCCATACCCCGGCACTGGGCGATATTCTGTGGCTCATCTCAATACTCGCTGGCTGTTCTGCAACTATTACACATGTTTTCAGATGAACAGCTTGTACCTTACAATTTTTGAAAACCTCACAAATTGCCAATTCAGGCATTTTAATAAAAATTAAAATTTAAGCTGGCACTGGGAGGGCAACATGGTATTGAAAGCTCAGGCTCTCCACAAGTTTCTACGTGAGGAAATGTCCATGTTAAGCACCGCTAAGTCCCATGCTTTCCCAGGTGTCTAAAGAATGAGCTGTTAGTCAATCCTACCAATGCCCATCTGGAAAAATTGCTCAAGAGAGAAAAAAAAAAATCAGTTCAGAATTGCCTTGCCCCTTAGAAGCTACATCCCTCTGACCTCAGGGGGAACTGGTGAAAAATCAGATTTTCCATCCCCCAGGTAATTCAGACATTTTAAAATCAGTTTTCAGACCAAACTGGAATGAAAAGATGAAATATCAAAATTTTTTGAGGAAGGTAATGTACAAGAAATTTGATTTACAAATGATGAAACACTTCAACAATCAATATGCCTCATTTCAGACTGTTGAACAAAATGACTTGATTGATTCTCCTTTAATATGGTGTCCCCTGAGCTGCTGCAGTGTTTCATCAGACTCATAGCTTGAGCATCTCATTCTCCATTTTCCACTATCGGCAGTCAGGGCCTTCCCCAGGTGTATTTGAGGCCCAAGCGGGGCCAACTGGCCTATGCGGGGCCCCACCCTCCCCATGATGAGGGGTGTAGGCCGGCCTGACACACAGGCTGTCCCCATACTCCCGCCCTTCCCCTGAGCCCTCCACTCTGCCCCTGGGGGCAGAGCAGGCTGGTCCACGGGCTGGGCTCTCCTCTCCTGCCCTGCCTTTGGGCCAGCCCTCCCCACTCCTAGGCAAAACAGCTGGCGCAGGGTAGGGGCGATAGAGTGGAGCCCAGTCTCTGGGGTGGCCTGCTCCACCTATGGGGTGGAGAAGAGCTGGCTCGGAGCAGAGGCTAGCTCTGCACTCCCTCGGCCCCCCACAGCCTTCGGCTCCATGCCAAAGGCAGCAGGGAGGGGGCGGGGGACAGTATAGCCATGGGGGGGCAGTGGTGCGGGCCCCGCGCAGCCTTGCTCATGACAGGACAGCTTGGGGCCCACAGAACAGCAGGGCCTGGGGCAATCGCCCTTGTTATGCCCCCCCTCAAGTGATGGCCCCGTTGGCGCAGGTCTCCCAGTCAGATTGCATTTCGCATGGCTCCCATGATACACTATGTCAGATCAACCACAGTGGAGAATGTGGTGTGTCATGAAAAAATAGATGTAGTTTACCTAGGAAGCCTGACTCTTAGGGGAGAATGCGGTTAAGAGACACCTGATCTGCAATCCTCATAAGACAGACAGATCAGACAAAGAAATCAATGCTGAACTGCCTCAAAACAAAAGGTGTCAAATTTGGGTCAATCAGACCTGAAACACTGTGTGTCAATTTTCCTGATAGGAAAAAACTGTTTTCTCAAAATCTAAATTTTCTTATGGAAAATTTCAGTTTTGTGGAAACAGCATTTTTTTGTTGTTATTTAGAAAATATTTTGATGGAAAATCTCAACCAGCTTTTATTTTTAGGCTCCACCATCTACACAGAATAAAATCCCTCTTGGTACATGGAATGAAATACAGGCTGGGTCAGGGGTTCACTCTTCTCCTTCCTCTTGAAATTTTGCTGATAGACTTTTCTGACAATTAAGACTGAGAATCTGCTTATTGTAATAAATAATAATAATAATAATAATTATAAGAGCAACAACCTTTAGCATTTATCTAGCACTTTATATTTTCAAAACACTGTATAAATATCAACTCAATTATCACGTGATCTCAGTGAGGCAGTTTGGCAAGAATCATTATCTCGTCTGTAAGTTCCAAAGGGTAGCCATGTTAGTCTAGTTCTGTAAAACAAGCAAGGAGTCCCTGTAGCACTTAAAGACTAACAAATTTATCGCATGAACTTTCTTGGGAGAAAATCTCATTTTGTCAGACACTTTGAAGATCGGTAAACTTACAGAATGGGAGGAAAATAAATACATGAGAGTTAAAGTCATGGGATCAGGTCACACTGTAACAGCAAATCAAAGCAGTTGTTAAGATTCAAATGCTGGGAAACAGCATATAGAGGAAGGTGAGGTCAAATCACCTGTTGTAATAGGAAAAGAATCCACAGTCACGATTTAACCCTGCTCTCATGAAGTGGGATTTTCTCCCATGAAAGCTCATGCAATAAATACATATGTTAGTCTTTAAGCACCAAAGGACTCCTTATTTTTTTTCTGTCTCCTTTCTGCAGACCAAGTAATTGATACAAGATCACATAATAGGTAAAAAGTAGAGTCAGAGTCACGATTAAAAATTAAGAAATTCTAGCTCCCAATCCTGCATTCATTTTTTTAGACCATGCTGTTTAGAGGTTGAGAGATTCTTTGGGGCTCGTATCTTGTCTGCAGAAGTTCTCTGCTGAAAATTGTGTTTGCAGAGAAGTCTACAAATTCCACTGTCTGAGGTGGGTATATATTATTGTGTGGTTGCATATTTATGAAAGAATCATAAATGTAACATCCTGACCATTGGAATTGCCTTAAGACTCATCAAGATGTCACAAAAACAAAAATCTTCTGACTTCAAAACTGAACACCCACTATAGCTCTGTAATGCTTGTTATTATTCTGACAGTTTACCATTTTAGCAATGCTTGGCTTGGCTTCTGGATCAGGATTCTAAGCAAGACAGCAAGGAGTCCCTTCCACTGCTCATGGAGCATTATCAAAGGATGAGTTAAACATATTGGAGAAAAATGAGGAGAGTTGTTCTCTTCAGACCCACATCCTGGAGCTTTTCTCTTACACAGCTATAGCACCCCTCGTGTTCTCTGCAGAACATATTGCAAGTCCAGCGGATGGACAATACCTAACGCTCTCAAGTGTCAGGGAATTTCATCTAACAGAAAACAACATTTTCAACAGTTACTCACTCATATTTGTGGCAATAATGACAAAAGGTTTCATGTAGGTTTTCCTCATGTTCTGGGCCACTGTCTTGAAATATTCCTCATAATGCTTCAGCAGGTGGGATGTGCCACCCTCTGTTCGCTGGATCTGGTCCCAGTGTTCCTTGTTGCTGGGGTCCAGAAGGGCACTGCCTACTTCAATGATATTCTAGTAACAAAAATAAATATGAACCTAAATTAGAATACCCAATACAAGGTAACTGGGAGAATGTAGCTGGGCTAGGTTTCAGATGAGAAATATTGTAAATAAATTTGCGTCATTGCATCAGGTGAACACACAATGAAACATTTGATCCAGACATGTTCTGATCCAGCCTTATCAAAACAATACACACCTATTATTCACCCTCAGGTTGACTTAGTTATAAGAAATTCCTTTAACCTTTCCATTAGCAACCTGCAGAACAATTGTGATTACAAGAAAGGAATTTTTTCAAAGCGGGAAACCTATCAAGACAATTCAGAAGGAAAATGTAACCATGCTGGCTTTGCTTCTCACAGAGATGAGACAGGAAAGGCAGAGACTGCTTGCTAGCTAGGTTAGGAGACCCCCCCCCCCCCCGGGGAAAGTCAGATGGATAAGACTTGTTAAGAATTTAACTCCTCAACAGTAAGACATTGAATCCTCTCTTACAGAGTTGGAAATTTGTGTGGAATCATCAAGCAATCTACAAATCAGTCCCTGTTCTCTTTTGGGGGGTACATATGTGGTAGGGAATGGCAAGAACTAATCATAATTTACAAGTACAGACTCAGCATCATGAAAGCAAATTGAATTTATATGTTGGGATTTTTCCTTTTCTATGCTGCACTAAAACAAAAATCTTCTGGGAGAAAAGAAGAGGCTCTGGATAAACTCCTGCAGATACAGCTCTTCATTAGGAAACTAAACAAAATATTATAGCGAAACAGCAGTAAACAGAGTAATACTGTATGAGGTTCAATCAGACAAGAACACAAAATGTTATAAATGACTTTTGGTACACATGTATGGTATCAAAAAACTTTATAAAATCTGAAGATACATTTGGATACCATTAAGATAGGAATTAAATCACACTCAGCAATGGCTTAGAAGAGACTAACATTTATTTGGTTGGTGAAGGGAAAGATGCTTCTAAACTATTGGTCTGAAATAAGCATTTCAGTAGCTTTGATTTGAAATAAAAGAACTGCCAACATTTTTACAAAGGTCCCACATATCACCTGGTTAGCTAAAACCATGCTGCAACAGCAACAGCCACTTGTAACAAAACTCACCAATTTTCATGGTTGCTATTTATATTGCTCACTGTGCTGCATTTTTTGGGCTTAATTCAATAATGACTAGAAAACTTCTACCTCTTCTTAGCCTCTCAGAGATCATCATCCGTTCCATATGAGATTCTTGTTAATGACAAAACAGAGGTCAAAAATACACTCATTTTAATTATTGAGCTCCCCTGAAAACACTTAGATAGTCGCTGAGTATTATGGTGAATATTTTAGTGTTATGTGCAGGAAAATATTCTAAATAAATGCAAGGCAAAACTTCAAAAGCAGATTATTTTTCCTGCTTTTTGTTTGCACTTTTACTTAACAAAACCCACTAAATTCTTATGTAATTCCATCTTAAGGCTTGGGACTGGAAACTCACCTAACTTCAATCTCAGAAGCTACAAGCTGGTTGGTACAATGCTTGCTTTAAGGAAGAAAAAATGAATCTCTTAAAACCTGGAGAACCAAAAAAGTTAACTATCTCAGAAGTCTTTTCATTATTTGTAAAGTTAATAACCTAAGAGATTGAAAATTTTTCTACATCACTGATGAAAACATTTTACTTCTAAGGTGCAAAGAACTCTTTTATTATAGTTTATTATTTTAGACTTTGACATACCACCATCAACAAATATTTGTCTAGAAATTAACACTAGCACAAGCAGCTTATTAGTGCTCTTCTGTGGTTAAATCAGGAAAAGAAGCTTTACTGGAGAATATAGAGCTATCAAAAATATTTTAAGAATTCTGGAAGGAAGCTTTTACCAAAACGCTGCTTCAGTTCTAATGAAACCAACAAATAAACCTCCAGAGCTAGTTATAATTTGTTTTCATTAGTAATGCATAATGAAAGGATTGAATGAATAGTTTCAGAAGGAAATAGAATATACTGGAAATTATAAGCCTGGTATGATATAGATTTACATTTACTCTTTTTTTCGCACAGCTCTAAAAGGATTTTTAAATGTACTATGAAAAATCAAGTATGAGGACAACAGGATAACCCACTTTCAAAGATAATTCAACTCTGTGCATTTTATTACTATATACTGGAATAAAATGAAGGTAATATCTGTCTGGTTTTCCACTGAAGAGCAGAATGTGATAAACAAAGCTATTTTTACTCAATATTAGTACTTTCTCCCAGTCACATATTAGTTTGGAGAGTTCTGCTTTTGGACTGTACTGTTATGGATTTTACCTACAGTCTCGCTCCCTATGCAATATACATCATGAAATTTCATTTTAAACTATGCAGAAGAAGAAACAGTCTGAGAGACATATTAAACAATTCATTGGCACATTCATTCCATCCAGGCTTGAGGCAAAATATATTTATTATTTCTAAATGAACATATAATGGGAACCTAAGAGCACAACTCAGTGTATAACATTCCCTTACTTCATTGAATTCTGCATCTCTTGTTGCAGCTAGGTCAAACCCATGCTGTTGGCTCTCATACTGCAGGACCTTGATCATCAACAGATATGCTGTCCTCACATCATTTCCATACATTGAGTTTGTGTACTTGGTGGCATTCTGCAGCACTTTAGCAATTTGTATGGACTTGTCTCCATCCAATTTGGTCTTGTTGAGATGTAGTTTTTCATTCTGAAGTGAAAAGGAATAAAAAAAAAATAAAGGGAAACCACAGAGCATGAGTATTAGTTCAGTCATTCTTGTTACAAAGACACTGTGGCTTTCCATCATCTAGAGACATGAGATAGAGAAATCACTGGATTCAAACTCAAATATTCCTAGGCAAGGAGTGGAGTGGACACTACAATGGAAAGTGCATGAAAAGGGAAAAGGGAAATGCAGGGTCTGAAGATCCATAACTGGTAGATGGATCCTGGTGGTGTCAAACTGGAGAATAACAAACAAGGAATCCTGTGGCCCTTAAAGACTAACAAATTTATTTATCACATTAGCTTTTGTGGGAGAAAATCCTATTTTGTCAGATGCTCTGAAGATGCCACAGGACTCCTTCTTTGTTTTGCTGAACTAGACTAACATGGCTGCCCCTTTGAAACTGGAGAATGTGATTGCCTGAGATGATAAGTATTAGAAACAAACAGAGCTGTAATTAAGGAATTTGGCACCCCTTACAATGGCTGGCGCCTGGACCGAGTGGCAAGGAATGTGTCCTTTAATGGAGCGGCTCAATGGAGCCACTCTGGCTCTCTCGAGGCAAAGACTTGCTTGCTCTGCTGTAGTTATGGCCCTGGAAGCAAGCACTAAGAAGATAACAGGGGTTGGGGTTTTTATTTAACGTGTCCATTAACAGCATGTGTGTTTCCCAGTATGCAAGGCAAAAAATTGCCAGCTATGAGCATTTTAACAATAGGATGATACATTTCCCATGGCTTTTACCAACAAACAAGTACTAAAACTCCAGGAAAAATTCTAACAAAATGTTGGGCCAAATATTCAGTTGAGTAAATCACTATTACTCCACTGAAGTTGTGTGTGCCCAGGCACCACAATGAATGTTTCAGTATCTTGACACTGGTATCAGCAAATATGAATACAGCCCTAACCAACACTACCAGGTGTGGGTAACTAGTCTATTCATTTATTTAAGTTCAAAGTATGTCCATTAGATGTAGATGCTACCATAAACTGGACAGGCCAATGAAACTCTGGACTGCTAAGTGTAAGGGAACATTTCATACCATGATTTTAAGATCCACAAAGCTAACAGTGGTACAGTTAAAAAGCTCTGGAGGAAGCCAGCCTCTCTCACTATTACAGTGCCGAACAGCATTCCCTGAAGAAAACAGAACAAAAGGTTAACAAGGCCTAGAACAGTTCTGCACAAATCAGTGTAGAATCCATTAAAAAAATCAGTTTTTCACTTTCAAATCTCTTAAAGAAAAGCAAATATGTTACTTTGCAAACTAGCATTCCTCAACCTTAGGAAAGTTATACAGTTTATTTCTGTGCATGAATAGATTTCTCCAGCAATGGTCCATGTTGTGCCTCCAGATTTCTGTCTAAACCCGTCTCATGCTAGCTGCCACACCATCCTCTGATGAATTAAGCAACTTGTATACAGGGAGTCTAAGAAAGACTGTGCAATTTCTAAACACCAAAGATGAGGGAAACACCTATCCTACACAGGCAAGAATGCACTAGCTCATTCAGGTGGGTCTCCTGGATAAAAGCTAGCTGGGCTTCACACCACATAAGCACTGTAAATATCACAGTTCAGCACATTATTTATAGTGAACACTTCATCCTTCTTTTCCATTTGGACTTCACGCCAACAATCACTGGAATGCAAATATCATTGAAGAGAATTTTATGCAAATATTTTATATGAGTTTAAAAATTAAATGAAGATAGTTAAAAAAAAATTAAACTGACTCTCTCTGCACTGTTCTGAAGTACTCGGAATGGGAGACTCAAGACCCATCTGTCTTCCTCAAACCTATGGAGTCGGTGCTTATATTCACCAGTGCTTCTTTTAAAGGTTATATAATTATTTACAGTTTGTTCAACTTGGACAATAAAAAAAAAAGTTGATACAGGTTGGCAAGTGTCAAAATGAGATAAACAGTTACAGATTTCGTTTCCTACAACAAAAATTCTTCATTGTTGTATTCTAGGAAACAAACATGTCCAGTGAGATACTCATATTAATAGCTGTTAGTGTTTCTTGTCCAGGAACCATTCTTTTCCCCAATACTCTTCATCAGTACTTCTTTAAGAAAAAGGTTCATACTCCCCAAAGAGACAAAGGATTTTAATAGCACAGACTTGCTTGGAAAGACACATTAGAGTATTATCTAATTTTCATATCAGATTGTTGTTCTCTTATCTCCTTCATCCCTCATACATACACTCTTGTCACATGCGATTCATCCCATTTAAATATAAAGGATATTACTCATACCAAAATACTGGGTGCACAGATGTGTCCATTAAAATCAATATTTTATTTAGAAACATGAATTCAGTTCACACCTGCAGCTGCTACTGCTCATACAGAGGGTGAAGTCATGCTTATGTTACTGATAAAATGCAGTTAGCAGGAATCTAAAATGATACATAAAGGTAAAGTGCTTGATGAAAAATTTTAGCAACATTGTACTTCTGAAGTTATAGTAGCAGAAATTTAGCAAAGCAAATACCACATAAATAGTACTCCACATTTTATCTCTGTCTATATAAGTTATATCATGAAAGGTCATGTGTAATCTATTATGTAGTAAAAACAAAACATAATCATTACTTTATAGAGTGAATGGAAAGTGAAACATATGACTGTGCTCTTTTGCAGATATCATTTTAGACTTTCTTTTCCACATTATATTCACTTGTTTGTTTACCTAATATTCTGCCTTTCACTGGTTAACCTGAATGTGCTTTAATTAGTTCTTGATATGGAAGTTATACCTAGATAAACCCTTCAGCTTCTGACAACCACAAGCTGCACTGTAATCTCTAGACTTCATTACCAAATTCATCTCTATGTAGACACTTATTTTCACTCTCATTTTTCCCATACCAGAACTTCAGATAACAAGGTTAATGCTCTACCTGGTCAACTTACCCACAGAGCCCTTGGGACATGGTACAGCAGCTGGCTGTCCAAACTTGGTCTGTGGCCACCAAATGCCAGCCTCAAATGCTTTTGGACAGCCATTGTAAATCACTGTGACAGAAAAAAGAAATGATACAATTTTTCTATCAATGTAAAATCAGGGAAGTAATAGTAAAAATACACTTAAAGCTACAAAAAGGCTTTCCCTGTATTTAGAACACAACTGATGACTCTGACAGCTTCCATATGGAACCATTTATATTTGTTTTCTTTTCAAAACCTGTGTTCCCCAACCTCTAACCTAAGAGTTACTGAATCAGGCAATCAAAGATGTACTTTCCAAGAAACGGTAATAATGAATTTGGGACTTGGATGTCAGACCGTACACAATGTAGACCTTTGGCCGCCGTTCTGGCCATAAATTTTCACTTCACTTTCCTGAAACAGTTGTGAAACAAGAACCAATCATCTGTATGGAAAAGTGAAATATACAAATTTTTTGAAATCAGTTAATGTGGCTTCATGGTTAGGCCAGCAGAGGGCATCCTAAGAGTGGTACTGTCAGATCCTCCTACATAGACTCCTTCACATAACCGATTTTAACAGGCACAGAGAGCCTATGTTAGGAACTTCTTGTGCAGGACCACAATTTGACACTATTATTGTTCTAAACTTATTCATGTATCCATGAGTCAGAATTAACAGGACATGAAAGTCTGGCCTTTATCTTAACTAGTGCTTTCCCCATTTGGCATAAATTAGATGAAATATTTGTATCAGTTCTCTTCTATTTCTGTAAACAACACCAGTTGGTTTAAAAAAATGTTAGAAATGAGTGATGGGTGAAACATATGATACCTTCACAGCCCTGAATGGTAACCTCAGCAAAAGGATTGTCACAACGGTTACACTGCCGTCCAATCACACCAGGTTTACAGGGACACTGGCCTGTCTCCATGTCACAAGAGCGAGCATGAGAACCAGATGGGAAACAGTCACATGGATAACAGGTGTCACTGTTTTGTGGCCTGTAGTAGTTTGTCTGGAAAAACAGAGATATACACAGTGCCTTTTAATTCAGCCACAGTCCTTATAACCCCTTATAACTTAGACTTCTTAAGTTTTTCCCTGATGGCTAGTGATTCTGATATGATGAATCAATGGCCCACACATTATGATATTGGGGACTTTAGAAGTGCACAGACAGAGAGATTACTTACCTGTAAAGTAACGAGTTCTTTGAGATGTTTTGCTCCTATGAGTTCTCCATTATAAGCCATTCATGTGTCTATGCAATCTCAACCAGAGACTGTAAAGCCATTCTCTGGCCCTATACAGACCAGCTCTTCATGCTCCTATATGAGGGCACAAAGGGAGGCATGGACCTACTGCCATGCAATTCCTTCTCAAATGTGAGGCCAGCAACTCTACAGCACAGGGGAAGGAGGATGGAAAGTAGAGCATCTACAGAGCCAAACTCTTGAAGAACTCAAGTTGCTGTACATCTAAGTAACATCTCCTTTTTTAGGTACTGCTTGGGAGTTGTGGAAGACTCCCAAGCAGTAACTCAATGTGTTGGTGGGTACTGGTGAGGCAAATCCAAGACAGCTTCAAGTACTGAATCGCTAAAGGTAGTACTAGCTTGGAAGCAGGTAAGATGGCCTAATGTTTCGAGAATGCATGAACAGAGGGACGTGTTGAATATCTGTGTCTTTCAGGAGGGCTGTAGGTAAAAAGTGAGCTCTAGTGGAGTGGATATAAAATAAATTTGTTAGTTTTCAAGTGCCACAGGACTCCTTGTTTATTCTAGTGGAGTGGACTGTCATTCTGTGAGTGGACTGATTTCTAGCAGTCTCACAGTATTTCAAGATGCAGTTGAGATCCATTTCAACAATCATTGTGTGGAAATGGCCGTCCTTCATTCTTCCACCAAAGTATAAAAAGTGTCTAGGAGAGATCCAAAAGGTCTTGGGTCTGTCTAAGTAAAAGACAACCGCCTTTATGCTATAGTGTGTGTAGACTAAACTCCTTTCTAGAGGCATGAGACTTTGAACAGAACACTGATAGACAGATTTTCTGATTAATATGGCGTTCCAAAGAGACCTTAAAGAGGAAATGAGGATTGGGAAGTGATATGACCTTGTCTCTGTAGGAGTTAGTGAATAGTGGGTCTGCAACGGACACACTGGGTTCTCCCATTCATCTAGCCAAAACAAGGAATGAGGGCTTGAGGGAGCAGTGTAGGGGAGAATAGGTAGTCATTTGTTTAAAAGAGGCAGAGGTGTTCCTTAAGGCATGGAGAACAAAATTAAGGTCCTATGGAGAAGCAGGGCTTCATATAGTTGGAAATAAGTTGTGTATGCCCTTGAAGAATCTGGTTATGATAGGATGGGCTGAGACATCCCAAAATGGCCAATACATTGCTGCTCTGCTGTTCAGCATTATCCTGGCTCTGCAGTTGTGAGCTAATTGTTGATATGCATAGTAGACTTCTCTCAGTTCTAAGATGTTGATGTGAAGCGTGGACTCCATGTAGACTGCTTGCCTTGAGCTATACCCCCCTGGAGGCCAAAGGGGTGCCCGTTATGATGGTTTTTGAGGATGGAGGTGAGAATGTGGTTTCCCTGAGCCTTTAAGTGGATCTTTCCTCTACGGGAGACAGTCTGGAACTTTTAGAGTTGCTACTACATGTTTGAAGAGACTGTATACAGGGATGTACACAGTCTGCGTCATCTTGCATTATGTGTGACAAAAGAGAAGGCCATGTGGCCCAAGAGTTGAAAGCAGGTCCTTTCAGTTGTTTGCAGCCTGTGCTGTATTACAATAATTAAACTGGACATAGTGGAGAATATTTCCTTTTGCAGGTATGCTCTGACACTTAGGGAACCCAGAGATGGTTCTGTTACATCTTTCCTCTGGACTGGAGATGGTGTACTCCTCTTTCAATTCCTAGTGAGATTCAGGAATTGACATAAGTCTACTGCCTTGAGGGTTGCTGACTGAACCTCTAGACCCGACCCTTGAGAAGCCCATTGTCTATGTCTTCAGGTGATGCAGCTCTTCCTCAGCTTTGGACCAGACCAGATCAGTCCTAAAGTTTTGTGTAAACCTGAACACAGTTCTCTTTCACCAGAAGAAAGATACTGCCTCACTTACCTTGTCTCTTTTGAGATTTGAGTCACATTCTGATCTTATTGAGCCCACCATAAAATAAAAAATCAGAATCTGGCTCCTTATTCTCTCTTCTTTGCTTGTAACATGGGGTATGTCTACGCGGGAAGCTTGAGTTGACTTAAGCAACTCCAGCACCACATTTGGAGTTTATTAGGTTGACTTAAAGCACTTGCTTAAGTTGACTTAATAACTCTCACCTTTAAAGTCAACTGTAAGGGTTAAGTTGACTTAACAAAATGTGGCCATTAAAGATGCCTTAATGAAGTCAACTTAAGGCAGGAGAGCCATTTAAGTCGACTCTATAAAGTCGACTTAAGCCAGGGACCCACTCAAAGTCAACTTTATTAAGTCAACTTTAAATGGGTCCCCTGGGCTTTATAGACTTTATAAAGTTAACTTAAACAAATGGGGACTCTCTAAGTTGACTAAATAAAGTTGACCTTACTAAGGTGACTTACCTGAGCCCTCTAGTGTAGACATAGCCATAGTTAGTAATAAAAGTAAGGAAAGAAAAGTTGCATTATACAGTTAACTAAAGGGTTATTAAAGAAAAATATATGATTCCCTATACAAAATATTTCTATTCTATATGATACAAAGCATAATTGCACAGGAATGTATATTTTATGTTGTAGTTACCCATCTAAATTATATTTTAACTTGAAGACTATTTCCACTGAACACATAAATTCTTTTGCTTACCTTACACCGACATTCTCCATTAGTCTTATTGCAGTCAGGATCAAATCCTTTACTGATCTCACAGTTACATGGACCACAAATGGGATTTCCCCACCAGCCTCTGGGACAAGGCAAGTCAATTCTACAAAATCAAATAAAATGAAAGGGGAGCTTTTTTAAAGTCACTTCTGAAAGGAAAAAAAGACATTGGATGAAAATCTGCTCACAGTTACATTACTGCATACAATCTGTCCTATAGCACTTGACAAAATTCAGCACATATAATAAAAAATAGAAACAGCTGGGATCAATTCTCAAACTGATGTTGAGTTCACCTGTCTCCTCTTCAGCCTTTGATGGACAACACACTGGAGTCTGTGTGCCAATAATCTTCTCTCTGCTGTGTATCTGTGGTACAACAGGTTGCTTCTAGTGCATTTCAGAGCAGGTCGAATTCTCTTAGTCACTCCAATTGCCAAGCTAACATTTTTGTATATTTTCATGAATAAAATGTAAATCATGAGTGCTATAGGATTTTAACAAGAGTCTGTATCAGTGCTGCTAACTGGAATATTTGCCTTTCTAATCAAGACAATGCAGCTGGTTTTGGAAACACTGCAACCCATATATGTAGCCATACAATGCAACAGCAAAGGTCAAAATTGCAGTTTCCAAAAGCACAGAACCATCAAATGAAAAATGTTCTTAAGTGACACACAAAAGAACAAAAAGAGAGTTCATTACCTGCAACTTCCTGTTTTTCATGCACTTCATGAATCTTGTAGTCAGATGGGGCAGTAGATGAAAAAGTGCTAGGTTGCTGCTTGCCTCTCAAAGGCCAGCTGGGTCATTACCAGAGGGAAAGGATAGAATCCCAAGAAGCTCCTCTTCTGTAGAACTCTTAGGGTATGTCTACATTTGCAAGTTAGTTCTAATTAGGGAGGCTTAATTTGAACTAACTTAGTACTTGTCTACACGAGGCTTTCATTAGTTCGTATTAAGGAATTCCTTAATTCGAATTAACAAAAGCTTGGTTCAAATTAATAAGACTTGCCGGCTAGTTTGAACTAAGCCCTTAGTTCAATCCTTAGTTCAAACTAAGGATGGTGCAGACTAGGATTAACCTTTAGTTCAAACTTAATAAGTTCGAATTAAGGGCAGTTAGTTCAAATCAACAAAGTGGACTAATTCAACATAACATTAAGTTGAATTAGTCTACTTTGTTTATTTGAACTAATAAGTTTAAGTTTAGTTGAACTCAACTCAAACTTATGAGTTCGAATTAACAAATTCAAACTAACTTTTCCTAGTGTAGACATAGCCTTAGGCTCCACAGAAACACCACTGAAATTCCTCTGTGCTTAGGAGCTCTGCAGAACAAGGGATCTCCTAACATTTATTGTTATGAGCTCTGAATTTTTGTTGAAACAATAAAAGGGACCATTACTTTATCCTGACAGACAGAATACGGGAACTGGGCGAGACCAAGAAATTAAAAAGTAAAAGTAATTTCCTTACTTGCTCTCACAATATTGCCCATAATAGCTTTGTCCACATTCACAGGTGTACCCGTGGGATGAGCTAGGTTTATGGACACAGGTAGAAACATGCTCACATGGGTTCAGGTTACACACATCGACACAATCTCTCCCAAAGTACCCTGGGGAGACAAGGTTATAAAATTACAGCACCCACAGTAATTTATGATTTGCATGTCTCAGAAAGACCATCTATTTTAAGCTTATACACTAATAACATATCTTGAATAATCAGTAGATTTTCCCTGAGATAATGTCAAGAAAGATAGCTTTTTTTCCTTGCACATGGTAAAAAACTAACCAGTTATACTCTTCAGCTGTTTGCAAATACACCTTAGGTGATCTGGATCAATGGCTTCTGATTGTTTGCTCAGAGAAGCATTAGAAATAACGCCATATTCTCTTTCTGCACGTTCAGGAGGCTTCTGAATTTATGCTGGGCACACAACTCAAAATGAAGACTGATAAGAAAAAATTTTAAATGCCCCTTGGGGGACGTGAGGTGTAAAACATAAATCTGATACTAGAAATGGCTGTGTCAGAAATATGAGAACACAGAGAAGATAAACTTAAAAAATCCTGAACAACATCAAAGCCCTTTGCAACACAACTAAAACCAGATAAAATTCTGACTCTCTAACTATTATGTCCAATACTCATTTAGATTCCTTTACCTGGGTCACAGACACAGGAGTAGCTGTCCCAATCATCACTGCAGTAACTGTGCTGGGGACATGGATTGGAATCACACGGGTTCTCTACTTCACAGCCTTCCTTTATATTGATCTTGATTGCCTGTTTCATGTTCAGTGTAGCTACATTTGTAGGAGTCTCCCCCATTCTTACTCCCTGAGTAAGAAAAACAGTAACTTCAGCTAAGAAATTCTTCCTTTAGGATACAGTGTTACATACCCTGAACAACACATCTCATGAACTTTGTTAATCTTCCAATTTTTACATACATGTGATCTGGTTAGTCAGAGGACAGTTTTGTTGTTGTTTTAAGTGCTGAACTTTGAATTAAACCAAAAAGGGAAAGAAGAAATTTCATGAGGTCAAAAGAGATTGGATTTGTACATGGAGAAATGGGCAATGTTTAGTATTTTGGTACTTAGATATCTTACAAGGATTTAAAAGTTACGCCAAAAACCAAAACTGAAGTGGAAAAGGCTAATAAATTATTTCTTTCTGATATCTTCTCATAAATGCTACTGTATTTTTTATTCTTACCTGCATGCACCCGTAAAAGCCCTGCTGTACTGAGACTTGATCTCCAGAAATACCTCCCACAATGATGCTTTTCATTTTGAGTCCAGGAAGCTGATTTCCAATCTGCACAGTGCTCTGTTAGAGAAAAGACAATAGATAAGAAGGACCATCACACTACTATCTTTTCCAACATAAAACACTGCTTTTCTTACAAATGCAGTACTCAAATAGCAACTGACAGTAGGCTGAAATAGAAAAACTTACTGATGAAATGAAGAGTTATTTATCTGATCTTGATTTTGTTACAGGTGTGGTCATAAGAAGCACCTACATTGAGTTCAGGGGGTTTATACTAGGTGTAAGTCACTGAAGAATCTGGCCCATACATTGCATGCAGTAGGAGTAGTATATGGTGATTGTTTGCCATCCCTTCCCCATTCTCCTCTTTTAAAGGCCATTTGGCGATGATGAAAGACAGGCAAAGTTATGGTATCTCACCTGATACATTCCATAGTCCAAGGACATGACAGCCAGGTACTTAATGTCTTTGCCATCTTTTGCACTCTTTAGCTCAATTAACAAATGATGCCATTCACCATCACTGACTTGTGACTGCGTCATCTTCAAACTTGCAACCTGATTCAGGCCGTTGTAAACTTCAAATTGCACATAGCTGTTCAAGATCTGTTGGAAACAAATATAGCTTCTATTCACTGTGTAAATACTGAATGAGTCTTAAATGAAGCTCACAGTACATTACTGGTAATATTGCAGGCAAACCATGCTTTCTAGAGTAACAAACTGTAACCTAGAAAAAACTCGTAAAATTACACCACCTCCCAACACAACTTAGGAAACTGTTTTTAAGGTCTTGTCTACACTACAGAGTTTTACTGGCAAAAGACAGCTTTTGTCAGCAAATTGGTAGAGGCATTCACACAACAATGCTCCTCTTGCTGACATAAGCAATGGTCTACCAGTGGTTTTCAACAAGTGTGCTGGAACACACTAGCCTATCATGAGAACCGTCCAAGTGTGCCATGAAATTTTGTACAAAGGAAATGAAAATCCAAGTAAAAAAGCATTGTTTCATCTTAAACAATATTCTATCCAACTGACATTACAGCTCATAAAACTTCTGAAAACTAATCATCAAATTAAAAGCAAGGTATCAGTCTTTCAATTCTAAAATGTGCACATTCGAAACACAGGTGGCAGGAGGGCAAAACTGAGATGATTTGAAACCTTACTGCATTTGATCTCTCTTTTAGCTTGTTGCAAGCAATACGTTGCAAACTACTCTAGTAAGACTGTAACCCTAGCAAATGAAAGTAAATGTGACATTTATGAGCAATCATTTCCACTGAAAAAAGGTGTGTCATAGAATCATTTGTCTCATTGAAGTGTGTCATGTTAATGAAAAGGTTGGGAACCATTGGTTTACCATGTGCATCTGTCCTGTGAATGCCAAAAGGAAACTAGTGTTGTTTTTTTTTCCATGGCACACAGCAGGTCAGGCCCCTCTGATTCCTGTTCAGATTAGGAATTCATGATCTATTGCATGACCATCTGTTTGTTGTGTTTGTACCAATAATCACAACAATGGAGAGCCATGCAGGGTCCACCCTTTCAGATAGAGATGGCGGATGCACAGTAAGCAGGGTCCACTGAAAAATGCAACAAAACACAGTCAGAAACCCATGGAATGATGGAACAAAAAATTGTATCATGGGACATTAAGCCTGCAACTGTTAAGGCACTGAGATCCACTCTGCCTTTCCACAACTCATAACTGAAGAAGGTTGTGAACTGAACAATGGAACAGCTACCCACAGTAGCTGTGGATGTGCTCCATTGACAGAAGGAGAATTGTGTAATCATGCACAAGTGATCTAATTATAGAACTTTTTGATTAACATAACTTACATCAACAAAACTCTGTAGCAAAAAGAAGAAAAAGGACAGAATAAAAATGATATAGAGCAAGGGTCTCAAACTCAAATCACCACAAGGGCCGCATGAGAGCTAGTACATTAGCCCAAGGGCCACACCACTGAAACCTTTTCATACAGCAACATTGTAAATATTGGTAACAATAGTGTCATTGCAGGCCACAGAAAATAGCTTTAGGGGCTGCATGCAGCCCACAGGCCACGTGTTTGAGATCCCTAACATAGAGCCTGTGCTATGAATGTAGATCAAATTTTTGTGTTAGGAAACAACTTAGTACATTTGGGGTTAGAAGGTTAAGCCATCTTTTTCAATA
The DNA here is from genome assembly GCA_007922195.1 of Podocnemis expansa. Classification (NCBI taxonomy): domain Eukaryota; kingdom Metazoa; phylum Chordata; order Testudines; family Podocnemididae; genus Podocnemis; species Podocnemis expansa. Next base: position 348,858 of record ML682009.1, read on the forward strand.
TCTGAATTTAGCACTACAAGTTTTTATGTTCATTTTCATTAGATACTCGCTTCTGGTTTTCTGCCTTATTCAGGGAAAGAGTAAATACAAGGACAGGTGAACATGGCAGACATCATCAGCTATCTACTAGCTCCAGCTACATGTATTTTGTGCTAAGTAGAATAGGATTCTTCCAGTTTATGTTAATGTATACTTATACTACTTAAGTTTTTACATTTTATAGAAATGTACCTTGTCACTCAGAGCTTGAACTGTAAAGTGACCAAGGGAAACATGGTGATGAAATCTACAGTATCTGATGTTACATATGTTACTTTTAGCTACATGGATGAAGACACATATTGAGTTTAGTCCTGTAACTTTGATATTTGGGGAAATATTCTGAATTCTGTTCCTGATTAAAAATGTCATACATTTACCTGAATGTTGATCTTGGATGAAGTTCCTGCATTAGCTTGTATTAACATGCCATTAACTTTCCGGGTCCTGAACATAAGTCCAATGTACCATGGTACAGAGATAGTAATATCAAGGTCACTCCAGACAATAATGCTCTCACCACTGAAACGCTGGGGAGAAGGCATTACTGTAAATCAAGAGATAAGAGACAAAAAAAATTGTATTTTTGACATAAGGATTAGGAAGAAAACAACAGAATTTCCCATGAGTTTTTCATTTGCTATTTGTTTTAATAAATGGACCATATTCGCTGCTTGTGCAAGACAGAGATACAGACACTGAAGCCAACTGAGGTTGCTCCTGATTACGTAAGGGATAAATTTGGCCGCATTCTGTATAGTGAGCAACTGACCAATTAGCACAGATACTACAATTGTTCCTATAATAATGATATCATTTGCAAACAGTTACCACATAGTGATATCATGGCTATCACAGCTAATCCCTATTCTAAATCCAGAAAAGAAACTGCAGTATCTCAGAAAACATTATGTGGTAACAGTTGTCTTCATAATGATAACCACTGAATTTTGCCTATAATGAAAAATGAAGACATAATTCAAATAGGATTGGGCTATTCTTGCATAATGATTTATTTGTGTCTGATGAAAATTAAGTTCTATTGTTTCTTTGATTTAAGTCTAACATATTACTTTGTTTATGTATATTATTGTTAAAACCAAAAACAAATGATTATAAATATGTTTTGTCCCATAGCCAAGAGGCAAGTACTGCTCTTAAAGATATCAGCTCTGGAAGGGCATTTAAGCATTTACTTTGAAGCAAGTGAGACTTGAGCCTATGAAAATAAGGTGCTGCTGTTTTGAATTGGGACCATAAAAACTAGAGAAAATGACAGAAGATATAGAATCATGTCATCTGTTAAATAACTATTTTTGTCTCAACTGAAGAGTTCATTTCGACATTGAAAGCATATCTTCATTAACATCTCATACCAGGGTTTCCCAACCAGTGTGCCATGGAATTTTCTGAAAAACTTCTCAGAGTTCTGGATTTGCTCAAGTATATTTCATGAATTCATTTGGAGACTATATTGTGGTGTGCTTCAAAATAATTAAAGGTATCAAGGTGTGCCTCAGCAGAGAAAGGCTGGGAACCGCTGTCTTATGCTAAACATAGTCTTTTGTTGATTTCTGTGATGTGTTAACAAACTTCTATAGAACAAGTGTGTTACAAAACTATTATATGATAATACTTGCCCATAACATTTCATTAGTATAAACATATTACTAACATCAAAAGTATGTCAGGTAAATTTTCCAGGTCAATGGTAAGAAACAATACAGAGCTACAGACATTACTAGCAGGTGATGCTTCACTCTATTGTTATTAAAGAAGAAGGAAGACTGCCAAAGAATCAGTGGGGACACTGGATGATCAAGGCACTAAATGAATACTCAAGGAAGACAAGACCATTCTGGGTATATTAAATGAATTTTTTTACCTCAGTTTTTACTGCAGGGGATGTGAGAGAGTGTCCCAAATCTGAGATATTCTTTTTGGGTCACAAATACTCAGAATTTTTATCATCCAAAAAGATTGGTTTATATGTGGGACTTAACAGGATGAACGCTTGGTTATCGTGGCATGTAATGGGTTGCCAGACCTGCTCTATCCCACGTGTCGGAAGTTGTATGGTCCCAAACCATATGAGATCTGGGATGGTTCCTGTCAGTGCTATGGGCCTCCTTCCTCAGAGTCCCTGAAGAGCATAAATGGTCACCTTCATCTCTTGAGGGAAACTGCAACATTGTAATATGAAATGGCCTCGTTCACCATGTCCAAATTCAACTGCTGATCAGACATGGGCTTTGGTGCCAAAACAGCCTTCATGACCTATTTGAGAAGGTGTTGCTTCAAGTGTAAGTCTCTGGCCACCTGGGTTCTTCTGCTGAACAATTTACTGATGGAGCCCCTCTCCCTTGTGTGTCCTCCTTGCCTAAACACAGCAACCACCTCATGTGTGGAGTTATTATTAGAAATCACTCACCTACATGATGAGCAGTGCTTGAACATGGATGTGGACCACACGTAGACCTGTCCTAACTAAATCTGACTTAACCTTAACAACACTGACTTTAACCTTAATGGCACTATCTAGGGATAGTGTTAACAATACAAATTCTTAGAAAAACAGAGAGTGAACATGAGGCGATATCCACACAAATCTCCAACTCCAGCCACAGGCATAGACAAGGAACTGAGGGGAGGGTTGGGGCACCATATAACAGCTCATATAACAAGGTTGGGGCTACCGTCATGACATGCAAGTGCCACCCCTTCGGGTACTGCTAGGCAAAATTCACCAGCTTCAGTGAGCTGGGCTCACACAACTGCATCTACTCACAGAATTATATACATTTCGCTTTTGGCGTGAATGCAGTCCACAAAGCAGACAGTATGAGGATGATAATTTGCCACAATGTACTTTGGATTACTTGATTCCAATTAACAGATTAAACACAAAGGAAATGGCTCTGAGGCAACAGGAAACAATGAATTTCCAAAGCCAGATTGGTGAGTTGTTTGAATTACCCAACCTCTAGGCAGTGAGTATGCTCTTGGGAAACTAATATAATACTTGCTGTACCAGCACAGAAGTGAATGCTCAGGTGTTAGGGTGACGTTTGAGAAACATACTTTATTTGGTGACCCTGAGTGAAAGCTCCTTATTGTCATAGCAATGTCATGCAGTTAGGTCCCACTCCTGGAACACTCATATACATGCAACTTCTATGGAAGTAGTTGGAATTTTTTTTTGTGTGTAGCTACTGCAAGAGCTCATCCATCAAACATCTGCCCCGCAGTATGCACTAGTAGACAATGGAGGCACAAGTTCACCTCAAGGGATTGTAAAACCTGTAAGACTTAAACTGCTGCTTGTATTTTGAAACATATTCCTCTGATTAGCCATACCTCTTTTCTAACAACTAAGTTTTCCCATGCTCTACTACAGCCAGATGATAATGCCAGCTCACCACAAGCAGACAGGGAAGAAAAATTGAAAACAGAACTCATAGTGTACTTTCACCATTTTGAATTCTTTTACTCTAAATAATCAGTACTCCACAGCTCAACACCATTATATACAGTCGACTTGATTCACTCCTGCACATACAGTGTCATTCCTCACAGCTCCTTTTCCCTAAAGATCTCACCAAAAGAGACTAACTCTGAAGTGTAGTAAGAAGTCACTACAGGTACCCAACTGTGGAGGGGAAAAAAATGAACTCAGTATCACTGCAATCAGGAGTATGTATGCCAGAGCTGCGGCATGTGCACCAAATCCACCCTTTGCTGCAGAACTGTGTTTCAAAATCTAAGCTTTCCTTTTTAAAATAAATTTGTTTCAATTCCTCAAGTTTGAAAGATAAACTTGCAATATGAACAGAGTCTGAGTGCAAATCATAGAATCATAGAATCCTAGGGTTGGAAGGGACCTCATAGGTCATCTAGTCCAACCCCCTGCCAGAGGCAGGACCACTCCCACTAAACCATCCCAGTCATGGTTTTATCCAGCCGGGCCTTAAACACCTCCAAAGATGGTGACTCCACCACCTCCTTTGGCAGCTCATTCCAATGTTTCACCACTCGCCTAGTAAAAAAGTGTTTTCTAATGATGCACTGGTGTCTCCCTGAGACTGCAGACAGTCTGAAACAATAGCTCTGAGGGCTCATCCATTCACCTCATTGAAGAGCTAATAATATACTCTAAGCATGATCATTGAAATGTCGACATTGTTAACATCACTGCTAATAATTTTGGCAGAAACATCCAGGAATATAATTTAGCATACAATCTCAAACATCTTCCCACACGTCTGTTTGCCAAAAGCTCCAAATGTCTCCCATCCAGCATCCCTTCAACTTCTATAACATGGTTATGTGTGGTCAGTATGACAATCTCTGGCATCCTGAAAATGTGGGGAATATAAATATGTGGGGCTACTTTTATCACTCTTCTATTTGTTTTTATACTTATTTTGTTAAAATGCCTCAATTTTGTAATTTAAATGAAGCTATCACCCAATGTCCTGGCTGACTCACACTAAAAGGACATGGGATTAATGGACCCTTCCAAAGAACTTAACTCCATCTTGTTGCGCAGGACATGGGGCCTTGTCTACAGATGACAAATGGAAACATACAGGCTTCCTTTTGGCTTTGCTAATGCTCCTTTTAGATTTCCTTATACACAGGCACTAGAGAAATATTTCTTCCTCCATTTATGCTTTGTCCTACTCTAACCCGCAAGGGACTCCTATCTATTAGTATCATTGTAGCTTTCAAGAGGATGCTTCATGAAGAGTGGAACTCCGATTATGCTAGGCACTGAACAAACACTATACAAACACACAGGATGACAAGGCCCTTGTCCTGAAGAGCTTAACACACAAATAAAATAGATTCTTGGTCCAGCAAAGTTCATTGATATATTCTCACTGAGGCTGAAAGAGATGCAAAATTGCATTCAGAACACACCACCCAACTAAGCCCAAATAAGAATTTTACATTTACATTTACATTTTCACAAATAGAAGCCTATGACTATATTTCCAAGTCTATATTTAGCTGCTTAAATAAGTGGCTTGGATATCAAAAGTGGTGAGCATCATTAGCTCCCACTGACTTCAACTCTAAGCTCCAGAAATCCATGGCCACATTTGCTAATAATTCCCTTCTTTTTATTTCTGAATTGTCTTAATGGATATTTTGCCCCAAAGCTATATTATGAGACACAAGTAATTTATTTGTGGCCTGTTGCCTACAAACAGAAAATTCTTCAACAAATTGAAGATTTGGCAAGAATACGCACCACAGTACTGTATTTAATGCACAAGAAACCTTTGCAAAAGGGGATGCTACTGTTGTATTTACAATGAATCATCCTGATAAAGCAGTGAGAGTCCTGTGGCACCTTATAGACTAAAAGATTTCTTCGAGCATAAGCTTTTGTGGGCTACAATCCACTTTGTCAGATGCATGATATGGAAACTACAGTGGAGACGTATATATACACATGCCAGAATGGAGGGGGGCAAGTGTTAGGAAAATCAGTTCAGAGAGCAGATGGGGCTCATTCACGCCAGTAGATCAAAGGGAGAGAATGTGTGAACAGATGAACCACTTTTTGCAACATGCTAACCATTCTAAGTCTCTATTCAGACTCAGCCTCATGGTGTCAAACTTGCAGATTAGCAAGTAGCTTGAAAGTTGCCATACTTCAACAAAGAAACTTCAAAAACAGACTTCAGCGTGAAACTGCAGAGTTGGAGGTAATCTGCAAGTTTGACAGGCTGGGTCTGAACAGAGACTTAGAATGGTTAGTACACTGCAAAAAGTGATTCATCTGTTCACACATTCTCTCCCTTTGATCTACTGGCGTGAATGGGCCCCATCTGCTCTCTGAACTGACTTTGCTAACACTTGCCCCCCTTCATTCTGGCATGTGTATATATACCTCTCCACTGTAAGTTTCCACTTCATGCATCTGATGAAGTGGGTTGTAGCCCATGAAAGCTTATGCTCGAAGAAATCTGTTTGTCTATAAAGTGCCACAGGACTCTTGCTGCTTTGGCAATACACAGACTAACATGGCTACCCCCTCTGGAACATCCTGATAAAGATTCAAATCATGATTAGGTATTAAATTGTGCCTTCCAGTTACGTAAGATAATCATTAAGATGATTTTTTTTTCACTCCAAAAACCTGATGATCTGGTATTTTTTTCTTCTTGATATGAATATGAATTTGATACAGCTCTTGATCTTTCCACCCAAAATCAGGAGAAAGACAGAAGAGAATCAGGCCACTTGCCTTTAATAAAATTACTTCATATTTATATCAATATAAATGATATCTGAATTAGGCCCTGCCAATTTAGTCATTCCTCCAACCTAGCAATTTCAGCACAATTATCTCATTGGAGAGATAAACAAGTCAGATACGTACATGACAGAAACCAGGCATGGTTGATAAAATTACCTATCACCAGGCAATGTGACAAATGAGGTCTTACTTTAGCAGAATCAACATCCAACTACCACTCAATGGGCACCAAAAGTGTGCCCAACTTTCTTTGGGAACACCTTAATAAGGAAACTCCTACTCTAACTGCAAAGAAGTATGAGTCAAATCACACTAATTTAAATCTAGAATAATTCCATTCACTTCAATGGCGCCACTCCAGATTTACACTAGGATAGGTGAGGCCAGAATCTGATTTTTTATTTCTTAGACAGCAACCTAAATCTATTTTTACTTGGATTTTCTCCTTAGAATACTTCAATGGAGCATCACTACAAATTAACAACCCATACTAAGCTAGGCTAGGTGCTATTCCCATGGAGTATGGGTCTGTGTTGTGATGCCAAGTCTACAGCACTGAACCCCAGCTGCCAACTATGGTTTTCATAAAGAGAAACCTTCCTTACTTCCCAAGGAAAGGAACTGGATCCAATTTTTTCATTCCTGTTATAAAGCATACCTGCTGCCCTTTCCTCTATTTTATTAACAAATTTTACATATGTATACAGTGTTTTCAGTCATAAGTAAAGCCCAATAAAATGTGAAGTGCTCTTATTAAGGAGGGCTGCTTTTTTACTGAAAAAACTGGTAATTAAATCCATGTTCATTTTGGGCTTGATAAAAAGCCTGCTTGAGTTAAAGGGAGTTTTCTGACTGATTTCAATTGCTTTTGATCATATGATTTTCTTCTAGCCAAATTATGAATAGTGCCAAGTTTTGTAGAACTAATTCATTAATGTTAGTAAATAGACAATAGAAAAAAGATAAAAACTGTTGCCGTTTATCCCCATAAAATTTTTTTGATGTTTTCCTACTTTTTGAAACAAAAGTCAGCAACCATTTTAAATACACAGATGAGCACACACAGTTTTTTCAAATATCTAATGCAGAAAGTTTACACTTCATTGTGATATTCCACAATCTGCCCCTCGAACATTTCAAACTCACCTAGAGAGCCTTGCGCACCTACCTTGCTCACAGTTTTTCCCACCATACCGCAAGGGGCACTCGCAAGTGTAGGTGTTCCATTTATTCACACATGTGCCTCCATTTTGACACCAGTTAGTATCACAGTAGTTTTTCTGAGCAGCACAGCCTAGAATTTAGAAAGCAGAACGATTCAGCCTAAAGTCATTCAATTTGTGTGTATTTGATAACAGTGGCTGCATCACACCAAAACAGATTTAAAGGCCTTTAACAGTAAGCTTCTGAGCAAATGACCCTGGGCTTTTGTCAGCCCTGAAGGGAAAGGAAAACATTCCAATGTTTCAAGAGCCACATCATAAAAACAGACCAAGAAACCTCAGATGAAGACAAAGGGCTTCAGTTAAATCCTGGTGTAACTCCACCGAAGCCAGTGGAATTATACCATCTAGGAAAGTGCCTACAAATCAGAAAGCAACCAAACTGAAATCTTCCTTTGTTCTACTTCCCCTGAAATAGGAGCACATTTACAGATGGAAAACTGCACAGTGTTTGGCTAATTTTAAGATAAAGACAGAACCTGGCAAAAGCCAGGTAATTTGAAATTAGTTATTGTTGCTCCTTAAGTGGATCAGAATGGAACATTTCCTTTTACTGTGTGTCACTGAACTAGACTCCATCAGGCTGTGAGAGAAAGGAACTTGCCACTCTTCCACAACAGTGGTTTGTTCTGCTCTCCCATGTGGAAGTAAGAGTACCACTTCCCCAAACTGCAGGCTCTTCCAGTATATGGAGCCAGAGAGCTGAGACTGCACTCAAAAACTGGTCGCTATACAATGCAGTACAGCAGTATTAGTGGGCTGGAAACGTAGCTCATGTTACCATTTCATTTCACAGGTTTTTTAAAATTCATGATTGGCATGCAAGTGCTTGTGAGCAGCTTGCATTTTACGTTTGGAGAGCCACCACATTTGTTTTAAAGTATAAATACAGTTCATGAAAATTGTTTAAATATTCCACTCCTGTTGACTCCATTAAAATTCATTTCAGACCAAAGTGAGTTTTAAGAGCTAATTTGAAAACACATGAAAATAGAGGATTATCAGAGACAATCCTGATGTAACTACGACAGTTCAGGGTAGATATGTCACTCCAGTAACTTCCTGCCATCTGAGTGCATGAAACATAACATGAAGCAGTGTTCACTTGGGGCTAAATTAAACATATATATCTCTGGGTGACAGTCTCCACAGCGCAAAGGACTCACAGAAGCTCTGTGCACCTCTCAAGTGCCTTTTAATTCTTTAAGTCGTATACAGGACCCCAGGACAACATGCAGGTCTTTGGCACTGATATGAATTTCATTTAGCTTGAACAAATGGGATACATAAAGATGATTTCATAGGGACTAGGCAAGAAAGGTTAGATTTTTTTTTCTCCACAGCCTGCTCCATGATGTCTACTACAGCAGTGGTTCTCAACCTTTTTCAGGCTGGGGACTCCTTTTTTAACAAAAAAAATCTTTGCAGCCCCCAGGTTGATTATGTAATCTGACCCGCACAGGCAGACTCTGGCCTGTGCCACTCTGGCAGTGCTGCTGGGACAGCCAGTGAGTGGTGCCATCACCACCATGGCCTGCACCGCTGGGAAGCTAACCCACAACGGCTATAGCCTCCTGTCCTTGCCCCTGCTGGGGAGCTGCCACAGCCCCAACCCCCTGACGGGATCTGGCCACAGGCGGGGAGCATTGGGGCTGCAGCTGGATTCCGGCTCTGGTAGGGAGAGGCTCCGCGGACACCTTACAACATGTCCATGGACCCCCAGAGGCCCTCGGACCCCAGGTCAGGAACCTCTGTACTACAGCTTCAAAAGTGCAACAGCTTCTGTTGTTACACTCCTTTTAGAAAGATGGCAGAGGGGTTGTCAGTGAAGAGAAAAAGCATGTTTACCTCGCCCCATACCCCCACTGACCCTGCTCTGCAGGACACAGGAGTGGGGGAAGACTCCTTATTCACGCTCCCAAATCCGCCCCTCCACTGTTCAGCTGAGCTGAAATAGCTCCAAGATCAACTGGACCTTCTGGACCCAGGGGGAGCACAGGAGGAGTGGGGAAGAGGTAAGCAGGTTTTCTCCTTATGGGAAACAAACATTCAGGGACTGTAATCACAAAAATGTATATGTGCATCACTGCCGTGTGTATGTGCAATTAGTTGACCTACATCAGTTTGCACCCTATCTTTCAAATGCTGTTTCTGACACGGAAAGGTTGCACTTGCATTTTTGCATGCACTCGCCTTTGAAAATTTTGTTCTTGGTGTGCACAAGCACTCACGGCATGACTGAATGCTTTTTCTTATAGTCTTTTGAATGACTGGAGTTTATACCTGCAAGAGTGCCATTATTGGCTATGAAACTAGCCATATCGATTGGCTTGTTGTCAATGGAGAGGTTCCTCATGCAGCCAATAAATTGTCTGTTGTGCACAGGGAAGTCTTCAGGCAAGTTTGGGACACCCCCAAGCAGGAGAGGTCCAGTCAGGTCCAAAGATCTAAAGAAGTCAAAAATGATTGGATTACTTTCATGTCACCTATTTGGCCTCCTTTAATTTGCAGACAGTTTCTTCACAGTTAACTTGACCAAAGAAATCTGAGCTATTTAGTTAAAACCTGTTGCCAAATAGCACATTTTCTGTTAGCCGTTTTCTGTTTACTGATCTCAATAAGAAAAAAGAATTATCATAAAATTAGCTGCAAATCTGTAATTTAGGAATGTGCGAGCTGCCATACCAACTGCACTAACAGAGTCTAGCACTGGTCTCTGACAGTGAATAGTACTAGCTATGTTAGAAGGTATAAAAAGAAAATTATGAAACAACATGCATTTATGGAAATTTCTTCTTAATCCAAAGCATTGAGATGTTGATTTATACCCTGAAAAGGAAGGATTGGTGAAAGGTATTTACTTCTATTCTGGCTGTGTAACAATGGTTAATAATCTTATTACTCATAAATGCCTAGTCCCTTTTTGGATCCTCCTTCTGTCAACATCCTGTGGCAGTAAGTTCCACTGGACAGTTAAACAACCTACAGAAAGTATATACTTTTACCAGTTGTAAAGTTTCCGTTTGTTCTCGTATTTCAGAAAAAGATAAAAATGGTTGCCTGACTGCCCTTTTAAGTATAATTAATTATTTTATACATTTTTCTATCACTTCACCTTTCATCTTTTCTCTAAACAAAACAATATGCTTCAATCCTTCCTCAGAGAAAAGCCTTTACCTTTGTGTAATGTCTGGACCTATTTCTATTTCTGCTACAGTCTTTCTGAGATAGGATGATGTACAATTAATTTTTTATTTCCTGACTGCTGATGTATAATGAGCAGATGTTTTCACTGGGTTTTCAACAATGATCCCCAACAACTTCTCTCAAAACTTTACAGTTATTTTAGACCCAGTCATGCATATGAGTCATTCAAATTGCTCCTTCTGATCGACCCTGCCTTTCATTTCTGTGCTCTGAATTTCATCTACCAATTTAGAGTTAGCCACTTTGTTTACTTATAAAATGTTTTCTGTGTGTGCTTTTCTTCTCACTGCCTAAGTGATGGTGGTATTATTGCTCAGTTCCTTATAATATGAAAATGAACATTAAATGTCTGTAAAAAGCCCTTACTTTTTTGAGCCACTTTGAGTTCCTTGGGCAGCACATGTGTAGTTTCCAATGAGACTTCCAAAGCGCACAGCCACTGCAGTGTCACAGTCATCCACTGTGACGACTGCCACCTTCTCTCCTGAAGGTCCATGAGGAATTCCTAATCTCCCTATGTGGGGCTGCAAAAAATAAACATAACTGTAAATACATGCATACGCACACACTCTGAGGAATCAAAACATTTGCAATCCACTTACAAAGTACCATTTTGCTTTTCAGATGGCTCAAGCAGGCTGTGCAATCAAACATGCATTAGTTAAAAGACAATCTCAATTCCAACTCAACTGTGCAAAGGCAACAAAATGGCTTCCTTCATCTGAGAACAGTAAGAAGAACCCAGAAGAACAATGTGTTGATTTTCACTCTTGATCTGAATTTGAAAAGTAGGTATATAGCTCAGTCAAAAGCTATTTGTGCCTTGCTTCTGTTGATGAAGTGATCTGACCCAGCTCACTTCAAATGGTTCTAGTCCATCAACACAGGATGGTCTCCAGGCAATTCCACTCCTGTCACCAACTCTCCCCTCTCATCTGAAGTAAAGAATAAACTTACAAAATATTATGTTTCTCACTATTTTCCTTGCAAAAACAGCCTTGAAATTGTGAATTGACACAGTATGTCCCATTGGGGTTAAAAGCATAAAACTGATTTTTCATTTAAAAGGTTATTGATAGCCCTCTCACTGCAACCCAGAACTGGGCTTTAGAGTACATAAAACAAATTCATTGTCTGCTTACTTCATTTTGAAGAAGATTCAAGATCAACATCACAACTGTAAACTACTATGTCACGTAACTACTGCTGATGGCAGTAGGGATCCCACAGACCCCCAACCAGCCCCTGATGTTAGCTCAGCCAGCTCCTCTGCTGAGCAGACAGAATGGTCTCTGGCCACAAAGAGAAGCAGCTCCACAAAAAAAAAAAGGACCATTTGGGCATGGGAACACTCCCTGCCCTCAGTTCTTCCATGGCCTTGCTTCGACATTAGGCCAACATTTTCAAATAGTTTTGCAGATGGAGGGACGCTTGGTCACAAATGTTTTCCAAGGGTAGCCACAAATGATAAGGCCAGTTCTGTTCTTATATGGTCCCACACACTAGAGCACTGATGTCCTCGCTATCATTAATAAAATTGCATTTGCAACACCCCCATGGGGCAGAGATGGGGCATTTTACAAACAGACAAAGAAGGCACATAGAAATTAAATGATTTATGGTCACAAAGTTTATGGCACCATCAGGAATTGAACACAAATCTCCTCCCAGGGTCTAACCACATGAATATCTTTAGCCTTTGTATAGTTTCTTTAACTTTAAAGGAGTTATTTTTGTCTGAAACCTGTGTAACTCAGAGCAGAACTAACACCCACATGGAAACTGAAAGATTTGAAATACAGATCCCCCAGACTGAGGAATGCATACATCTTTGTAAGAGACACAATAACAATTTGACAAGGTGGGGGAAGTAATATCATTCACTGGCACAACTTTTGTTGCTAAAAGACATAACCTTTCAAGCTCACCTCAAAAAAGAACTCTGAGTAAGCTAGAAAGCTTGTCTCTTTCACCAACAGAAGGTGGGTCTATGAAAGGTATTACCTCACCCACCTTACCTCTCTAATTATCCTGGGACCAACAGGGCTACAACATTAACAATAATAACCATGGAACCATCTAAACGAAGTAACAGCAGATTATAAATGAAAGCCATTTTTCATATTTAACACCTGTAGAAAGCAAGAGTCCTACTTCTCTATCTTCAGAATGTCTATGACAAAACTGTGTTATACCGCATAAGCCAAATCCTCATCACTTTATTCATGTCCCACTGAGATCAATGTGGCTACTCAGGATTTAACGCTCTATATACTATATACTGAAATCAGTGAGATATTCTTATGATCCTTTGACAATCCATTGGAGAAACTGTTGAAAAAATAATGATGCATCGGAAAGTTTGCTTTTGCTCGCAATGTACTCTCTACAGAACTTGCATAGTCATTTACATGACACATTGTTTAGTATTGAATTTATCTGTACTACAGCCTAGGAAGCAATAGGGGGATAAAAGATCAAGCCTATCTGTTTCAGATTTTGCATATACAAACGTACTGAAATGGTTAATAGACAGTTTAGTCATCCACAAAGAATAACAGCTTCGTTTATAAAACTAATAATACCAGTGCATAAAAGCATTTTAAAACACAGTTTCCTGGTCTCAAACAATTCCAGTTGGAAAGTATTTTCCATTTCCTCTATCAACAGCTAAGATGATCACATAGTTTGGCAGCTGTTCACATGAAGGTTTTGAACTCTATTAAGTATATTAGGGCATGTTTCTGTGAGCTATACAGCAGTCTAATTTGAAAATGATTGGGAAAACGTACATAGCTGAGATCCTGAAAATGTTAATAAAAAGCTGTTCAAAATTAAGGAATAAATAAATACAATACTACAGATAATAGCAAGGCCTTTGGCTGAAAGTTGTAATTTACATTTTTTATACTAATATTATACATTTGGAGGAAAAACAACATGTATGTTCAAGATGTTTTAATTAAATAAATCTGTTGTCAATTAAATTAGAAGCACCATTGGAATTGGAAGAGACCCTGTCTTCTCCAGCCACTGGAGGAGTTTGCACACAGTCAATCAGGCTTGCAGCCTGGATTTCCTATTGAATTCAAAAGGAGTTGCAACTATTTCTTTTAGTTGATGCTTTGCAACAGTGATCCAGGCTTTTGATACGTCAAGATCAGATAACCGGAGGACACTGTAGTTTTTAGGGCTTCAATTTGAGGAGCACCTGAAAGCTTAAAACTATTGCAGAATATTGCAGTCAGCTTATCATTGTGAGGTCCACACCTACAGAACACGTTCCTCACCACTGCTCACGAAAGCCCGAATCTTCTGACTTTTTCATCATGTTGCCAGGTCTGTTTGTCTTCTAGGCTTTCCTTGAAAAGGAGGGATATACTGTGGATAAGGGACAAAGTCCATGGTTTATTCAAAGGGACACGGAGAGGTTTGGGTTTTTCTTTTTTCTCCTTTTGAAGAATAGTTACGATATCCACATTCCCACTACCTAGCATGGGACATGCCTTACAACACAAGGAAAAGCACCTACAATGATGTAAGCATTAAAATAAACCAAATAGCTGCTCCTTACACGAAAGGATTCAAATCAACAATATGTCTGGAACAACAGGGTAATCAATGGAAAGCAAACTGGTGAGATTAAATGAAAGCAGACAAAGCATTCCTATTTAGGGTATGATCCTGAACCATGTGGAAGACGAACAGGAGTTTTGCTATTCACTGTAACAGGAGGAGGACTGGGTCCTTACAAAAGAAAGGTTCAGTACAAAATACCAACATCCACACTGTTGTTCTCTGAGAGGGAAATTTTCAAGGATAAAAGTCATAGTTAGGTACCCCATTCCCATGACTTTTAATGGGAAATGGGCACTTAGCTGCCCGTCATGCCTTTGAAAAATCTCCCCCTGAAACATCCTGGTACCTAAAAGCCAACTTTCATTAGCTTTTCTGTACAGTAATTCTGCATTCATGAGAATCAGTGCAGTGCATGGGAATTTACCAGCATGACTCCCATTAATGTTAATGGAAGTCATGTAACTAAGTTCCTGCTCACAGAGCTGAAAATTTACTTCACTGTCTAATCCTAAAGGCTGCCTTTCTGTGGAAAAAGGTTAGGGTTCAAACTTCAAAGATCACATGCAGGAAAAGTGAAAAAATATGCAAAGGTATCAACATCTCAATAAATAAATAACTAAAAAAAATAAGCTATGCAGAAGTCTCAGTTCCACATATGCAAAGCAGGAATGAAGTGGACTCTTCCTGGTTTCACAAAAACAAGCCGCACCTTGCAGAGTATTCTCATTATTATGATCCACATTCAAGTGCATTGCACCTATTCTTATTTTTTGCTTGCTATATTGCAGATGAATGATGTCACAGATCCTTGTCATTCTTAGACAAGGGTAAGAAACAGTTCTGTCTAATCAATCAAGAAAAGGTTTTTCAAAGCTAGGAACCCCTCCTTTATAGCCCACTTTGGACATCGACTCATTCTACAACCTGTACATATCACTTAGCCTTCAGCTATTTTACTTCCCAACACCTGTAAAGTGGTGGTAATATTATTTAACCCATGACATTCCCCATGACACAGATGGAGCCATTGTTAGCCCCAGGATTACAAGGGGTACAAGGCACTCCAGAGTCCCAGGTCTGTTTTCTCAGACCGAATCTCTCCTTCAGATCATGATGAAAGCACATGAGAAACGTCTCACACTCAATCAGTGACATTGAATATGATCTTCTCAGACCCCAAAAGTAAAGATATCTTTTTGGGTACAGATTTTCTAATTTTAAGGTCTATAGTGGACTGAAATGACATCATCACACATGTATTTTATTCAAGGTGTCAAGTCAGATGCTAGTAAGATTCAGCAGAGGAAAAGCAGCAACATGTTTGGCTTTTTTCTTCCTGATTCTTCAGCATAAACCCAGGCATGTATTCATATCTTAAAATGCTATGAATCTCAATATGTGAAATTTCACTTTCTACAGTGAATACCAAGCAAGGTTGATGGGGGTCTTCAGAATGTGTCTGTTCTATAGTCTACAAATTTGCTGTCTTTTCTGTTACTATCTCACTTTCAAAGCCAGAAACAATGCTAAATTGATGTATTTCAGTCTGATTTAGAAGTTGCAGCCACTGAGAGCAACTATTTAAATCACTTGTGCTCCAGTCAGTTATTTATTAAAGGTACAGATGGTCTAATGGTAAATAATACAGAGGAGAGATCCACAGATTACGGAATAATGCAACCTCCGCCTTAAAGAGTTAATGGTTACATTTTTTATACTGTACTTATTATGTTTCTCTGATGTTACAATCCAAGTTCAGTGGCCAGTTTAACAAAATGGTCCAAACTTCCGTGGATTTTTTTATAAATAAATCAGATCCACAAGTTAATATTCTGTACTGAATGAAGCTGCTGGCAAAGTAAAAACTTTTTCTTTGGTCAGTTGGTGGCAGAGGTGGGACCACAACTCTAGATTATCTGCTCCTATGATTAATCCTCTAGACCACATGCCTTTTATGGCTGCGATACCATCATATCCTTCATAAGTGGCAGCTTTCTAAAAATTAACAAGTGCAAAGTTTTGGGCAGAAGTGCTCCCTTTATTTCTCACAAACAACCAGAGAGTGAAAAATATTTTTCATTCAACCTCATAAAATCGCTCCACTTCTATGAATGTTTTGGGAACTCAGCCCTGGCTCATTTTGACTATAAAAATGTCTATTATAAATATTACGGTCTGCTATGGCCTCTTTGCTTCCTCTGAAGCAATTGACAACAAGGGAAACTGCTTTGCAGCAAACCATAGACAAAAACAACAGCTTGAAAACGATAAATGACTGAGTACCCTTGAAAATGAGACAAAACAAACCTAGCTAAGCTGGGAATAAGACAACCCATTCTTCTCAAGGGACAGATACAAAGGTGCATATTACGAACATATTCTTTGCTTAGCTCATTGCATCAAAACATTCATGTTAAAAAAATTAAGCTATTAATATAATGTGGTTTTCAGTGTCAAGAATTAATACACAGTTCAAGTTGTTTGCCATCATAACTTTTTTTTTTTTTTTTTTAAAGAAAAAGACATTTCAAAACCAGTGCTACCTCCTCTCTATCAATGCTTCCAAGTTTTTGCTTCCTGGTAAGCAAGTCATGCATTGTTTTGTTAATGGGTAGCTAATGATTTATTGAGTATTTTTAGAGGTTAAAGGTTAAAAAGAATCTGTTTCCTACTTGTTCTTTTTTTAAAGAAATATTTTTCTAGACTTTCAATGTGTTTGTTTAGCTGACAAAATTATTAGTGGTATTTTAGGGTAAAATAGATCATGTTCATTTACTTTCAAGTCAACTTATTTCACAGTTTTTCTGACTTCAGTAATAATTAGCAGAAAATGGAACACCTTCCAAAGTCCTCTACAGATGGTGGAAGTTTGTGGTGCCGGTTTGGTTCAAACATGCTTAGTCTCATTAGGCAGCTAGCCATGCTCAGAGAACTCTTTCATTAACCTGCTGGCCTCAGCTCAACTATCTAACCCATGAAAGGGAAAAAAAGCCTTCAGATTCCCAGGCAACACTTGACTGCTTCACTGGTCAAAAAGCTTATTAACTGCTAGCTATGGACACTGTCTCTCTGCGCACTGCAAATGGAATCAACACCCTCCAGAAAAACAAACAAACTGGAAATAACCAATAACGCAGCAGGAACCAAAAAAAGTGCAACGTTTACAACATAGGAGAAAAGAAACTGGTAAATACCAGAGAATCTTAATGCCTCTGCATGGTCACAGACTGTACTGGTCACAACAGCCAGTCCAGTAATTGGAAATTATGCCAGATTAGGACAAACACACTAAAGTTAATCTCCATTTTGTAAAATTGCCCGCTAATGACATTAGAGACAAATTGATCAGCACCTTTAAAACAAACCAGCATAAAGAATGGAAACAAGGACTCGTGTGGCACTTTAAGACTAACAGATTTATTTTTTGCATGAGCTTTTGTGGGAGAAAATCCCACTTCGTCAGATGCTTCGAAGATGGGTGAACTTAATTCGCCCATCTTTGAAGCATCTGACGAAGTGGGATTTTCTCCCACGAAAGCTCATGCAAAAAATAAATCTGTTAGTCTTAAAGTGCTGCACGACTCCTTGGTTTTTTTTGTTGGACTAGACTAACACGGCTATCCCTTTGGAAATTATAAAGAATGGAGAATCTATCACATATTTCCTCTCTGACACATTCTGATAATCACCAAAGGTAATTATGACAGATTATTGTTATTACACACAAAATCTTCATTCCTTCGGTGTATATTATTCCTTCATTACTCACTGACTATTCTGGAGGAAATTTTTTTAGCAGACTTGTCTTTCTTTTACTTGAATCTATATGCAAACCAAAAGAATTTGTGACAGCGAAGAAAGCACTTTCCAGTCAATGGATCAAATGCTGCAAAAACAAAAAAGTCTCCCAAAAATCGGTATGCTTTCCTAGGCATAGTCGTGGGATGTCGTTAGACTCTACACAACCAGGGGTCAAGCTGCACCATGACTCGGAGATAGCTTTAGTAGCATGAAGTGATGAGCTCGTTATGCCTATGTACAAAGACCAAACTTTGAAGTCCATAGCGCTTGACTTGCTGTGCCTTGATACAGTCAATTGTGATACTACTCATCTCTCTACAGATGGAGCTGATGTGAATGGTGCAGCACTAAAATGATTTTCATCAATCTTTTCAACCACTCAAGAACGAAAATCGGCAGTAGCATCTCATCCTCACTACTTCTCACATGCAGAGTCTCCCAGGACCAATTCGGTCCCCCCTCCTTTTCAGTATACTTGCTGCCGTAGGAAGAAATTGGGTAATGGCATGAATATACAGAAGGCATTTGACTGTATATTTCCTAACCCACACAATGACCAAAAACCTTACTAACATGACATACCATCTGCAAACAACCAGTGCCTGCCTCAGGGGTCCCCAGCTGGTCACTCACAATTGACTCCTGAATGGTAGTTGCTATTAAAACCTATTGCTGGTGCATTATTTGCTGGTGAAAGGTTGGAGACCATTGGCTTTCATGAAGGGCCTTTAGGTACTTCAGCCCTGAGCTAAGGGGGCATTCTGCCTCAGGCTGCCCCACAAAAATTAATCTGGCCTTGACTGGCCAGCCCCACCAGCCCATGCCACATTGCTGCCTGTCTCCCCATTCCTACAGCTGCTCAGTCCACCAGAGCCCACTAGTGCTGACCCTTCCAAGTGCCGAGTGCCATGGCTGGCCAGTTTGCCAGGTCCCAGAGCCAAGCATTGCTGCCCCCATGAATGGCCAGTCTGCTGGGTCGCAGTCACTCTAGACCTGCCACAGTGCTGAGTGTGGGCCCACCCTGCCCTGCCCTGTTCCCAGGCTGGCTAATTCTATGACCACCACGGGAGGGTGGGGGTCATAAATTCACAGAGCTCTAGGCCCACAGGAGCCTTAATCTGGCCCTGATTCCAGGGAAGACAGCTGTGATGTTCCTAGGAAGAGTGAAATGCTTTGAGACGAGAAGACAGTCAAAACTATGATCACACTGTTCTCTGGAAGCCACCAGTCAAACTGTCAAAATCATGCCCAGCCGTGAAGTACCACTGAATTACTCTGTGCTCCAGGGGTGCAGCCACAGGTGGACCTAAGTGTGCCAGGGTCCACTCACTTGAAGATGAGGCCTACCTACCATAGTGCCCGGCAGCAGCACAGACTTCACCATCTTGGTTGCAGAGCAGGCCAGGAGCTGCCGGGTGCTGCAGTGGTCAGACCTCATTTGCTGCCTCTCCCCACAGCTCCACTTGTTACCTAGTAACTGGAGCTTCTCAGGCAGCTTCCAGTCATGTAACTGGAAGCTGCCCTTGGTCAAGTCCACCCTACAGATTCAGACGCCTGGCCAGAAAAAGGGGACTGGCTACGCCCCTGCTCTGCCCCTTGATAAGGAGGTACAGCAGCAAGATATACCTTTTTAACTATTTGGAAACTATGTTCATTCCCCTCAGAAAAGGACCTATGTGCCACAATCCAGGCAGTCATCATCATCGATCTCATCCATCTTGTACGTTTTTCCTAATTTTATATTGCCACTGGCTGTTCACTCCTTTCCTACCACTGCAACTTTCCAGCTCTCTGCCCTCACTCTTTCTGCCTGTATGCCTTCTCAGACTTCTTCTCACTTCTCTCCCTATTTCTCCTGTCCTTTACAGACCCCCATCTGAGTCCACCAATCCCTTTCTCACCCACACTTCAGTCTAAAACACCGTCCAAAATCCCCTAGCGTTATTTGTAACATAACCTAGAAATACCAATTTGTGCCACTCTTACATTGAAAAGAATATCACTTAGGAGTAGTCCCATATTCTTCAATGAACAATTTGCTAAGTGAAGTGATACTCAGCATGAGTGAAGATGACACAATCTTGCCTTCAGAAATTAGTTCTCGCAGTCTCTCAGTTCAGCAAGTTATTGTTTATGTGTGATTGCATCAGGTTAGTGGTCTCTGTAAGGGACTCAGTGCAGTGTGTGACCCTGTGTGGCCAGATGCAAAGACAGTTTCTCCAAAGTACTTTTCCTCAGAAATTCTTTAAAAACTTCTCTGTAAACCAGTGAATTACTGTAAATTTCTGTGTGATTAAATACAGATAAGAGTGCACTTCAAAGCATTACACTAAATTCCTGAGGTTCCATTTCAATGACTCTGCCAGAAATAGTGCACAGTGTTAAAATGTTTTTTCTTCTCATTAAACTAGATTACTAAAAAGATCTGCCCATACACCAACAGAAAGAAGTCCTGCTGCAATAAGGTCATGCCTCCTTTCAAACAAAAGAATAGCATGGCTGTAGATTAAAGGATGTTTAAAACTGTTATTATCACATGAACAATGCTAAGTTAAAATGTTGTGAAGTAGCCGGGAAGGATGGGAATTTTCAATTGCTTCCAGTCCTGTTTTGTGATTTTTATAAGAGGAAATGGTTATCTCACTTTACAGTAAAAAAAACAAAACAAAACAAAACAAAACAAAACAAAAAAACAAAAACAAAAACAAAAAACAAAAACAAAAAATAAAAAAAACCTATTAATCAATGTAAGAAAATTATCTATTAATTATCTACCAGCTACAGAATGGCCAGGATATGATTCTGCAATCCATATGTAGTGCACACTGTAACATAAATTTTGTCTGCCTGCTCAACTACTGACTTTCCAAAATGCATAAAATCACAGAAATGTACAGCGAGAAAGGTTCCTGATAAGCCATCAAATCAAGCTGCTTATGCTAAAGCAGAACAAAAAAATCTGAACCCATCCATGATAGGTATTTGTCCATCCTGTTTTTAAGGAGCTCCAATGAGCAGATTTCACAGCTCCTCATGGAAGCTATTCCAGACCGTATCTATCCTTGGAGTTGGAAAATGTTTACAAATATCCAACTTCAATTTCCCTTGTTGAAAATTAAGCCCATTGCTTTTTGTTCTACTTTCAGGGAGCACAGAGAATAGTTGATCACCATCCTTTTTACAGTTTCCAAAGGGGGCCCTGTCAGTTTAGCGCAGTAAAACAAACAAGGATTCCTGTGGCACCTTTAAAGACTAACAAATTTACTTATTGCATGAGCTCTCATGGGAGAAACTCCCACTTCATCAGATGCTCAAAGATGGAGAACTTACAGAATGGGAGGAAAAGAAAAGCAGGGAAATGTAAGTCATAGGATGAGGTCAAACTGTTACAGCAAATCAAAACAGTTGTTTAGATTCAAACAGTTATTTAGATCAGTGGTTTTCAACCAGTGTGCCACTGGTGTGCCGTGAGAACTCTCCAACTATGCCGTTAAATTTTGTACAAAGTTAATGAAAATCAATGCAAAATAAACACTGTTTCATCTTAATATTCTATCCAACCAAAATTATAACTCATAAAACTCATGAGAATTAATCATCAAATTAAAAGCGAGGTAGCAGTCTTTTGCTTTGAAAGCATGAACATTCTAAACACAGGTCGCCAAAGGGCAAAACTGAGATGACTCATTTTTTCCAGTGGATTTGAAACATTAATGCATTTGATCCTTCTTTAGATTGTTGTATGCACTATGTTGCAAACCTCTCTAGTAAGACCATAACCATAGTAAATGTAAGTAAATGTGACGTTTATGAGCTATCAATTCAGCTGAGAAAAGTGGGTGTGCCATGAATTTTTTTGTTGCACTGAAGTGTGCCATGTTATTGAAAAGGCTGGGAACCGTTGGTGTAGATTCAAATAGTGGAGAACAATATATTAGAGGGAGGTGAGGTAAAAAGAAGGCAAAATCACCTGTTATACCAAGAAAAAGAGACCTGAAATCCCTACTGAACCCTAAAGGCAACAGTGTCAAACCAGCATATAAATTTCAATTCTGCAGTTTCTCTTTGAAGCTTCAATTTGTAATCCATGTGCTTAGGTACGGCAATTAACATATTGCTAATGGCGTGAGCAGGGGTAATTGAAGCATTCCCTTATTAGTTTTTGAATGTTATTTCTGGTATCAAATTTTTGTCCATTTATTCTTTGACACAGAGACTATACTGTTTATCCAATGTCTTAGACAGAGGGCATTGCTGGCACATGATGGCATAAATAAATCACATCAGTGGATGAGTAGGTGAATGAGCCCTCGATGGAGTAGCTGGCTTGATTAGGTCCTACGTTGGTGTATTTTTTTACAGATATGCAGCCAACACTGGCAATGGGGATTGTTACAGGGATATGTGCCTGCTTAAATGTTTTTGTTGTTAGGTCTGCAGTTGCTGATGATCATCTATTTAAGGTTGGAGGAGGGCTGTCTGCATGTAAGGAGAGGTCTGCCTCCCAAGGCTTGAGAGAGTGAGGGATCATCTTGTAGAATAAGCTGTAGATCCCTGAGGATGTGTTGTAAAAGTCTGACTTGGGGGTTATAGATAATGACTAGAACAGTGGTTCCCAACCTTTTCTCTGCCGAGGCACACCTTGATACCTTCAAATTTTTCGAGGCACACCACCACTAAAAAACTTATGAATATTCAAATTAACTTAAATTGCTTGTAAATATTCATGAACCATGGCACAGAGTTTCGGAAATGCTCCTGTGTGGGGTAGTAGGGTTAGCAAAGCAGAGGCGGCAAAACAGGGGAGGTCAGGAGTTGTGTGCAGTGGCAGGAGTGAGCGCAGGGGGCAGAGCACGGCAGGGGTGGCAAAAGAGGACAAGGACAGCCATGTGGGAACAGCACAAGGGTGGCAAGCGAGGAGAGAGGAAGAGAGAACAAGAGTGGCTTTATGGGGGGGGGGGCAGGGGAAACCTGGGGAGTGGGAAGTTAGGGCACGGGAGCATGGCGCAGCACTGACCTCCCCCTTCTCCACAGTGGCTCCCTGTCACCCAGGGCAAATCCTCACCCCACTGCTGCTCCCTCCCACCCCAGTGGGTCCAGTCCTCTCCTCCCCCAGTCCCCTGCTGCCTGTGATGGACCCTCCCATCACTGCAGGGGCCAGAACTAGGCCTCCAGCCCCCAGCTACACCCCCCCCAACCAAACAGCCACCCCATAACCCCAGCTACACACCCTTTGCTACACATCCACACCCACCCACCTCTGCTACACAAACACCTGCCCCACACAACCCCCAGCAGCCTCCCCCGCCCCCCCCCAGCCCTTACCTGGGCTGTTTCCAGGCTGCCTGACACAAGCTTCTCTACCCCGCAGGGGAAGATTCACACATTCCCAGCCTCCTGCAGCAATCTGCTGGCTGGGCTTAAGGTGGAGCCACCAAAACACTGCTTTCTGGCTACTTATGCTATTTTTAGGGGGACACCTGGAACTCCACATTCCAGTGCCTTTCTCTATTTTTAGGGGGGCTGGAATGCTTCCTGCCTAAAAATAGGGGGTCCCAGAACTGTGTTCCAGTGCCTTCTCCCTTACTTCAACCCCTGCCTTTTCCCAGCCCTGTACAGCCCACATGGCTGAGCTGAGTAGGGAGGGAACTTTAACTCCAGCTCTCAGGGATGCTCGTGACACACTTTGGGTGTTGCTGCGGCACACCCGTGTGCCCCGGCACACTGGCTGGGAACCACTGGACTAGAAGCATTTTGTTGTTTTCCTTCTTGGGCTTCCCCTGTAGTAGCTGACTTCTGGGTACCCATCTGACTCTGTCAATCTGTTTTTTCACTTCCCCAGATGGGTACTATACTTTTAAGAATGATTGATAGAGATCCTGAAGGTGTCTGTCATTACCTGAGGAATCAAGCATCTGACAAAGTGGGATTTTCTTCCACGAAAGCTCATGCAATAAATAAATCTGTTAGTCTTTAAAAGAGCCTCAGGATTCCCTGTTTGTCATCCTCTTTATAGCTGTTCTTAACATAGTTGAAGACTTAACAGGTCCCAGCTCAGTCTTTTTTTCTCCACACATTTCACAAGACTAAACACCCCCAGTTTTTTTAACCTTTCCTTACTTAACAGATTTTCTAATCCTTTTATCATTTTTATTGCTTTCCTCTGGACTTTCTGTAGTTTGTCCACAACTTTGTTAAAGCGTGTATACCAGAACTGGACACAGTACTCCAGCTGTGACCTTTCTGGTACCTAATTAAGTGGTACAATTTCCTCCCATGTCTTACATGTAACATTTCTGTTAATACACATCATAATGATACTACGCTACTTTTCCAACTGCATTATACTGTTAACTCTGGTTCAAGTATTACACTATAACACTGACCCTTTTCTGTTAGGATGACCAACTGTCCTTATTTTATAAGGGCAGTCCTGATATTTGGGGCTTTGTCTTATGTCAGAGGTAAACAAACCACAGCCCACCTGATCTTTTCACCAGGCCCTACAGCTCAACCAGAGGTCTGCAAGCTCCATTCATGTGGTCTATAGAAAGGATGCAGAACAAGCTGTGCAGGGTGGTGGCAGTCATACCTTTCCCTGCCCCCCTCCCACATGAGCCCAGCAATGCCCTGGCTGGAGTGTGGCAGCTGCTTCCTCTTCCTCACTCCAGCTTTCTCCCACCATGTGGGCTCAGGGGTGGCCTGACTGGAAATTCCTGGCCCCAAGCAGCACTGCGCAGTGGCTGCTCCCCCCACAACAGCATTAATGGCCCACCAAACAATTCTTATATCCAGATGTGACCCTCAGGCTAAAACATTTGCCCACCCCTTTCCTAGATACATGCCTATTCCCCTCCATCCTTTGTCACAATTTTTCACACTTGCTATCTAGTCACCCTCTTTTCATTAGTACTATCATGTAGGCCCAGAGGTCTCAAACATGAGGCCCTGCAGCCCATAACAACACTATTGTTACCGATATTTACAATATCATTGTATGAAAAGGTTTCAGTGGCACAGCCCTCAGGCTAATGAACTAGTCCTCATGTGACCCTTGTGGTGATTTGAATTTGAGACCCCTGATGTACCCTAAGGTTTGCACACTGGGGAGAGTCCTGACTTCCTTATTTAGTCCTAAGCAAACTGCCATTGGAATTCTGGGAGTTTTCTTAACCAGTTTGTCTCCATTTTGTAGTTGTGCATGTGATTTTTCCTTCCAAATTGAAATACTTTGCACTTGTCTTTATTGAATTTCATCTTGTTGACTTCAGATTGGTTCTACAATTTGTCAAGATTGTTTTGAATGCTAATCCTGTCCTCCAAAGTGCTTGCAAACTCCTCTCCCCCAAAGTTTGGTATCACCTGAACATTTCATAAGCATATTCTGCATTCCATCATCCAAGTCATTAATGCAAAAATATTGAAAAGTAGCAAACCCAGACTGACCCCCACAGTGGACTAGATATGCTCTCCTAGTTTGAGGTGAACCATTGATAACTACACTTTAGAGTGTGGTCTTTCAATCACTTGGGCACCCACTTTATAGTCCATCTAGACTATGTTCCCCAGGTTTGCTTATGATAATGTCATGTGGGGCTGTATCAAAACCCTTATTAAAATCATAATTAAATGTCAAGGATCAGAGAGCTAGAGTGAGCATATAAGGCCCAACCAAAGGCCTCAGTAAAGCACACTACCACTGAGAAATTCTGCAGTTCTCATTTAGGGCCATGTCATTTTCTGTACATCTATGGACAGAGAGGCTAAGAGTCATCACTGCAGGAACCATGCTTTTAGGGCTTTCACAATGCTCCGTGAAATCCCCAGAGGGATTCTCCAGGGCAGAGAGATTAAATTGCCCAAGTTAGTAAAGTCTCAGGCTGTACTATCTTGGGCCAGCTTCCCTTGTGCGCTTGAGGGAGTGAATTCAAAGGAGGAGAATCCAAAGAAACCAGGAAGCTTCTCCCTCGCCTCTTAGCTCCCTCCAAATCATGGAGACCAAACTCCTTGGCAGGGCACCTGCAGGGTTGGGGGAATGGCGTAGTGTGAGATCTAAATCTGTCATCTCTATATTGTGGAGTGGAGCATGGGCTGCCGGTAAGGCATTCGGATTCTGGCCCACTAACTCCAAGGAGAGCGGTGGGTGCTCAGTACAGGGGTTAAAGTATAATTTGGTGGTCCCAAGAACCCTCCAGCACAGGTGGGCCACCCAATACCCCGCCCCCAGAACCCACCCATACCCACACACAAAACCCCCAGCAGCCTCCCCCCAAAAGCCCCTTCCTCCCGATTGTATGTTGACTGACTGGCTGGAAGTTGCTTCCAGCCACAAGCTGCTCCGCCCTGCAGGGGGGAGATTCACAAACTCCCAGTCTGCTGCAGCCTTCTCCTCACTGGGCTTAAGGTAGAACAGAGTGTAAGATGGAGACACCGGAATGCTGTATTTCAGCTGCTCGTTCTATTTTTAGGAGGGCCCCAGACGCTGTATTCTGGTGCCTTCCTCTATATTTAGGGGCCCTGGAACGCTGCCAGCCTAAAAATAGGGGCCTCTGAAACTATATTGCAGTGCATTCCCCCTTACTTTAACCCCTGCTCAGTACCTCTTGGTTTCAGGATCCCCACCAGAATTACAATGGCAGTTTTGGCTGCAGAGGACTGAATAAGGACATCATGACTTGGCCCAGTGTACCAGCCACAGACTTGTTGAACGAAAACCTTAAATGCACCACCATTAATAACTCCTGGGAGACTTTTTTTTTGTGTGTGCATAAGAACAAATAAATTCCCTTGAGATGCTGGCAAAGTAGTGAATTACACAGACAACAATTAATGAAAAAGCATTTACAGAGAAGAGAGACATCAAAATGTTATGGATTTGTATGGTACATTTCTACTCTAACAGTAAAGCTGGTTCCTTAAAGCCTTTATGTGTTTATTTTATCTTGTCTACACAGTATCTAAGCAATTCAAAACTCTAGAGCAGAATATGCTTCACAGCTCAATGTTCATGGAAGGACTTTCACGCTCTACCCCTTTGTTTCCTGACATACAAAGCCAGACACAAGTAGATTTTTAGTCCTATCATGACAATGGAGCATCAGGTATCATTGCTTTAGGATCAAATCCTGACTTCTCTTCTTAGGTTTTATTTGACTGGCACCCAGTCCTTATTAGAAGATAGTTCTACAAACTGGGAGTTGCCTAAGGAAAAAGTTGGAGAAATCTAAGACCTGGACTGTCTTCCATATACAGTGGAGACACTTCCCATATGGATCTTCCCCATTTCCCATCCCCCACAGAAATGGAGATCAGCTACCTCTACAATGCCACACTACCACCTTCTTTGGAGCTAAGGACAGCACTTGGTGGAGCTGATGACTGTAGCTGGTGGGAAGTGAGGGGCAGCAAGAGAGAAGCAGCAAACATCAACTAAACAGCTCTTCAGCAATTCTCTGAAAAAAGTGCCTACAGCTGTGTTATCTTTTCCCCTCTTTTCTCATCCCTCATAGACTTTAAGAGTAGTTGCCTATTACTATCTTCTAGTCTGACCTCTGACATAGCACAGGTCACAGAACATCACCCTTGACTCGTGTAGTGAGTCCATAACTTCTGAGAGACCTAGAATATACCTACAAAAAAGAGAGCCAGTCACGACTTAAAAGCTTCAAGAAACAGAGAATCTACAATGGCCTTTGGTAAGTTGTTTCAGGAGTTAATTATCCTCACTACTTCTTATTTCTAGTCTGAATACACTTAACATCAGTTTTTCGCTGCTGGATCTTACTATGCCTTTTTTGCCTAAGGATCTTCATTGGGACCCTCCATTGGTTGGGTTGGTGACACTGCTGGTGGTAAAGTGGAGGCAAAAGGCTTCTACCTGGATAGCCCAGGGGATCTGCCAGGTTTGAGGGTGAGTCCCAGGCCCTATTCAGTTGGGGTGAGGGTGTGACAAATCCTATCCCACTTCCTGACAGAACCATCAGGAAGACTCTCCACAAGGGATTCCTCTCAGAGATTTCCTACCCCTGAGCCTCCTCCAATTGTTTGTTCTACCAGACAGGATGATCTGGGCCTAGGCAAGGACCTCAATATTTGGCCTCTAGGCTGGAATACCAGGGAACAGAACCAAATATCACTTTTTCAATGAAAGTCTCCTTGAACACAGTTTAAAAAACTATCTATTGCATTCACACATGTGTACCCATTTTATGTGTTTGACTAGTGAAAATGGTTTGAACTTTCAGCCACATAGTTCTTAACAAAGTTCTTCGAAAGGCTTCAGCAACAGAAAATCTAATTTCTGTACTTTCCTATATAGGCTTGTAATTGTAACTGCTACACATATTAAAAAAGAGCAATGCCAGTTAGTGCCACAGAATAAATAATGCAAATGCCCAATATATGTACATCTGTAACCTCAGATTCATGGGACAGGTCCATGTACTGTATGTGTGACTTATACACTAAACATCATTGGGACAAACTTGCCCAAATAAAAAATACAATAATCTGTTGATGCAGTAACTTTTGTTTTCATAAGAAGCTCTTCTGAGACCATTATCTAGCTACCAACAATTAATTCAGACAAAAACGCTTTGGAAACTTGCATGTAAGCGTAAATTAAAGATGCAGACTCTAGTTAAATGCCTTGTCCATGATAAGTCAACAAAAGTGGCTTTTTAGCTACATCACTTGAGTTGCATTGAACTTTGTGTAACATAGAGCTTCCTGCAAGTTTCTCTCTGAAGTGAAGGGCCTACCCTTATGCAAATCTCCTCAGATGGGGCCCTTCTAGAATTACAAATGAAAGTTTAAAACTGCAGTCAAATTCTTGAAGTTTTCTGTGCCCTATAACCCTCCTTCTCTGAAAGCCATGGCAACAATTTTGATCCATGGTGGCTTTGTAGAGGAAAAGTCATTCAGTACAATTTAGGGCTCCTGCTGTGAGCTCTTCAGGTGCTTTGCAATAAACTGATTTGCTTCACTGCCTGTCTGCCTGCTGCACTACGACTAACCTGAACAGTTTGGGGATACATTAGTTACTAACTATTAACAAACAGCAAGATGAGATATACAAGGGGTAATGAACCTTGGGACACAGCTAAATCCATAGTCATTTGATAATATATTAAAACTGGTTGGAACATCTGATTTGTTCCAGACAGAAGCACATTTTGGAAATGAATTAAAACACAACCATTTACTTTCTACTGATTTCAGCATCATACTCTAAAAACTTGTTCCAAACAGGTGGCCTTGTCAGTCTAGGTCAGCAAAACAAACCAATAGTCTTATGGCACTTTAGACATCTATAAAAAGCAAGGAGTCCTGTGGCACTTAGAGACTAACAGATTTATTTATCACATGAGCTTTCGTGGGAGAAAATCCCACTTCGTCAGATGTTTTCTCCCACAAAAGCTCATGCGATAAATAAATCTGTTAGTCTTTAAGAGCCACAGGACTCCTTGATTTTTTTGCTTTACTAGACAAACATGGCTGCCCCTTTGGAACTTAAAAAAAAAAATCTATGTATGTAACATTTAAAGCCAATATAAATGTTAATCTGGAAGCCTGGATTCACCAGCTGGGGAATTCCCTACAATTTCCTATTGGAGAAATATACTAGGGACTAAAAGTAGCTGTGGTGTTCCTAACTGTGCTGTTTCTAATTTTTGCAAAGTGCCTTTTCTCCACAACTATATAGTTATTAATATTGTTATTAAGCTTTTGAACCTGAACTGGATCTCACTAACTGCCAGAAGAACGCACAAGATTGCAATGGAGTTATTCAGGATCTATACAGCAGTTACCTGCAAGGAACTAAACGGTGCTATTTAGGGATTGTCTAAACTTTGAGCTGACAGTGTGACTTCCAGCATGAGGAGATACACTCTGGCTTTTCTACCCAGCATGATAAAAATAAAAGTGGTAGGAGTTACTAATTAGCCTCAGTAGGCTCCTAGGGTCTTGGCGGGATCCACACCCTTGGCAGCTAGCTTGTCTTACTGCCTGCTTTGCTGTGGGTACATTTTATTTTTAGCACACTAGTTCTATGAGAGCTACCACAAGTATGTCTCCTTAGCTGGGAATCCCTGGAACAAAGTACAGACATGAAGGAAATGTGTGAGCTGCAACACCTTTCAGTCTGGTGCACAGAGGAACTGCACAGGCAGTGCCATCCTTGCTCCTGGTGAGATAAAGTGCAAATGTCAGAGGCCAATGGGGCAGGAAGGGGAGGAGAGAGGTACCTTTCCAATTTCCTTTGCATTCACCTCCCCCTCAGTGCCGGAACTAGGTATTTTGGAGCCTGGGGCATACTCTGAGCAAGCAGCATGGAACACAAGCCCTCAAATCGAGTGGTGAATGTAGCCACTCAATACGCGCCCAGGGCTTTGCCCCAGTCGCTCCGCTCTAGTAATGGCACAATTGGGAGAAATGACTTTCGGTTTTTTTGGTCCCATCTTGAGAAGACATTTCAAAGATGTGCAAATTTCCAAATTCAGTGTCTGCAGTTGCTCAAAACTTTAGCAAAAAACGTCCTAATTTTTATTGTAGTAGGAGCTTCAGCTCCTACCTAAGTCAATATAAAAAAATTCCTATTGATTCTAAAGGGAACAGGCCCCATGTCTGGCCACAGGAGCATTAAGATAATCTTCTACAACTGCATTGTTTGTGCAGAAAATTCCTCCTAATCCTTTAATAAATTAGTTTCGAAGCCATTAGGGTTTTTCATGAATTCTCTCTGGCCACAATTGTCCCTCATCAGATATCATTAGTGATGGACAATTATATGACAAAATGTTTCTGCTAAACTACATCTACTAATGATCAGCATTCTCTTATGAGCTATGCTTTTCAATAGGGGCCTCATATTTAGAATTCAAAAAAGATACACATGAAGATGATACACCAATCATGTCTCTTTACAGTACATGTGTAGCTGTGGCCTTTCTAAGCACAGATCACATTATCTAAAAATGTTCATTTTTAATTAAGAATACAATTGTCAATCTTATTTCCAAATGTGCAAGTTGCCAAGGAAAAAGAACAGGTAAAATCTATCCCCTTAAATTCAAACAATAACTGAAAATTGTTGCTCTGTAATGGCTGAGGTGACTTACATACAATGAGCGGGTGACATGTTTTCAGCTCCTTATGGACATGTGGCTGAATCATAAAAGTCAACATTGTAACCTGGCACCCTTGTTCACAGTCTCAGTAAAGAAATCAAGAAGTGAATAGGCATGGACAGCAAATTCCTTTGTCACTTACAAGGGACACACTGATAGAGCAGCAGAGAAACATCAGCATGGTTTTTATTGCTGTATATTGGTTCTGTGGGAAGAGAAGACTTCAGCATGCAGGGCTGTCAGCCCAGCACTTTTCACAAGCATTACATTTACTCGAACATACACTATTGGCATCAATGGCTTTTGAAGTGATTGTGTAGCTTGCAATCTGAGTTTTAACTCCAAAGCTATTTGATAGCTTGCTTTGTTCTTCCAACTGTATCAGTGGGATAGCAGGGGGGTGGGCTGACACAATCATTATTCCTGGATATAGAATCATTCTGTTTTCATAACAGATGAATCCTGCTATTCTCAGACAAGGTCTGTGTTTGCAGATGGAAACGTGATGCCCTATCTATCAGCTACACCAGTAGCCAACACTGTGGGACATGTATGCTGCAATGAATAGGGCTTGCACTTGTCTCTGCACTGCAGACTGTTGTGGTGTAGCCATATTTCACCCTATCCTGTTCAAAACAAACTGCAACATTAATGTCCTTCATGCAGATTAGTGCAACCCTCTCTTACGAGGTGTGGTTATTTTGCATACAGTGAGTTTAGAGTAAAGGGGAGACTGGATTCTCTTAGGTGGGGAAGGCAAGCTCAGGGAGCCCCTTCACCTCACCTGAACACTTGCACAACAGGCAGCCACTGCTTCCAGAGCACAAGAGCGAAGGATGTTACCGGCACAACCAGAGACTATCCATATTCTCACTGAGTGAACTGGGACCGCCCCCCCCCCCCTTTCTATGTACATATCTGTCCTCAGAGGCTGACCATGCCCCTTTGAAAAGTGCACTTGGAGCAGGCTTCCCTCAGCTCCCAGGAAGCATTCCAGCCCTGGCTTTTGCCACTTGGCACGTACACTTCCATTTAGCTTGCATGGCATGAGCTTCCAGAGCCAAAAGCAGGCCCTGAGGACCTACAGTCCTTTGTCAATCATGAATGCTGTTTGGGACCCTGGGAGAGAGCAAACCCAAGTCCCACTGGTCAGTTTTAATCAAAATATATTTTCTTATTGGAATAATGATAAGAATCATATGAGTGTGAAGCTAATAGCTGGTCTTCAGTACGTGGCTAGTTAAGGATGTTACACAGGAAGTATAGCACGAAGCAGCAAAAGTCAGTACAAACCATCCTCAAGCTACTGTGTGCTCACTGTCACTGGACTGAATAAAATGACAGCACTTGCCTGCTGCGGACATTTCCCTAGGTTCTTACTGTTGCACTATTGTGAGCTTCTTCTTCCAAAATCAGATGGGGTATTTTAGGAGAACAATGTTTGTCCATTCTGGTCACATATGT
Organism: Podocnemis expansa; assembly: GCA_007922195.1. Classification (NCBI taxonomy): domain Eukaryota; kingdom Metazoa; phylum Chordata; order Testudines; family Podocnemididae; genus Podocnemis; species Podocnemis expansa. The sequence goes on from ML682009.1 coordinate 381,572, forward strand.
AGAATGGTGTGTGCTTGGCAACTTACAGCAGCACACCACACCACCTTTGCTTGTGTTGGTTGTCTGAGTTCCAAGGGAAAGCCATGTATCCTATTCTGAATGATGAGTGGCACCCATGGCTTTTCCCCACTCAGCACCTAGCCTCCCTGCCAGGATGCATCAGCAGAGATCGCTGGCTTGAAGATCCAGCTCCAGGAACCTGATCCTTTTTTCCCCACCCAGCTCCTAATCTCCCTGCCTGGCTTGAAGACTCAAGGGCAACTTGTAGCTCTGTACCTGTATTAGGCAAATATGTATGTACAGATGTATTCATAGCATAGGAAATATGGCAGGAGACCACCCAGGCTTAACCAGGAGATCTTCAATGATCTGAAACTCAAAAAAGAGTCATAGTAAGTGGAAACCAGGTCAGATTAATGGATGAATGTAAACCAACTACACAGGTATGTAAAGACAAGCTTAGAAAGGCCAAGGCACAAAATGAGATTAAACTAGCTCAGCTAGCTAGTCTGTTTCTCCACTTCCTCCCTGGAGTCCTGGACAAAGGCAGAGTGGCTGTGGCTCCCATGGGTGCATATCAGCTTCACCCCACCTAAGACTCTGTGGCTGGCCACAGCCCCAGGCTTCCCTTGGCTGATCCATCCATGGCTGATCACTTATTAACTTCCCCTGGAGCCCTCGAGTTGTCCAGGGAGTAAAGAGGCTCTGTTCTGCAGCACCAAAGAGAATTCAGTCAAGTTCTTGTAGCATGGTGTGGTTTCACTAGTCTGAGAGTTTTGGTCCTTCGCCTGGCAGTGGTGTCTTTAGGTGGTTTGCTTCTGTCCCAGCATAGGTGGCCAGTCTGCTAGATCCCCTCCTGTGATAGCTTGGATGAAATCTCATCAGACATCTGCCGGCTAGGGGTCCTGTGTCCAAATCCATGCTGGCATCGTATCACCACTGAACAAGCAGCTGTGTCAGCTTGAGACCAACCAACTGCATGCTGGGAAGGAGGAAGCCCCCCACTCAAATCACCATGTGACTGAACAAGCACAATCACAGAGCCAATATAAACACTATGGGTGCAGACAGCTCCAGGCAAGGCATGGCCCAAAAAATGAAGTGCATCTTTATACTGGGTAGGGACAATATTCAATCAGGAGGCTGGGAGGATAGAAACAACAAATACCCTGGGTGAGAATTTTGGCAAGGCACTGGGGGACTCCCAGCACTCAGATGAACTGTAAGCTGAGTCCCTGTTGCATTACCAGCTCAAATACCAGTAGTACTAAAGCTCCCATCCAAGTCCCTTGACAGGCCTGCTACCTTGAGCTTAAAATGCTATGTAACTCAACCTGGAGTTTTCTAAATGTGGACTGGACTCAGTATAAGCACAAAATTCAAATTATATCTCAAGATAAAAATGCAGTGAAGACCAGCTGTAAATAGCCATGATTACTTTTACCTTGCATACAAGAATTAGCATGTTTTGTTTGCAAATAAAGAGAAATAGAATTCAAGTCTCTAAGAGGTGAACTCTGCGATCAATTCTTTACTCACAATGGATAGTTCATGAAAAGTAACATTTCAAGGGTACTACTTTTGTGGATTTATGCTATTTCTGTAAAAGTTCAAAGGGCTCGGCCATGTGATTGTAAGCTGGTAAGGACAGGGAAAAGCCAGACTGGAGGAATGTCTGACACTGCACCCTAAAAGTGATAAGACGCGACAGTCCATGAGAAAACATTAAAAGAGAGAATTGTTCTCCCTCATCAGAACATCCTGTAGGGTGCACACACGACTCTGTAAGCTGACAGCAACACCCTTTCTAATTGTAACACTTCTGAAAGGACACAAGTGGTTCAGAAATTTTCAGTGCACTTGGGCCTTTCACCTAGTGACTAAAACTTTGTTCAAATCCCTGAAAATAAGGAGCAGACATTGGCTCAATGGCCTAAAGAAATTCAGCGAATTAAAAAAAAAAAGGAATGACACCTTATTGTGTATTGTCAATTGCAAGAGGACTTCCTTCATCCAATTACAGCAAACAAATTGGTGTTCATATTATACACACCTACTTACTGGAAGTATTAAGGCTCATGTGATTCCTACTGTACATTCCAGATTCTTTGTTGCTTTTGCACTTTGGGAGCCCTGAAGAGTTGCAATGAATGAATCTTCAACCACTAGTGGAGAATTAAATAGCTCTTTCACAGACATGCTGCCTGATCTTGCAATCTTTACTCTTGTGAGTCATTTTATGAATTATTTAGTAAGATGCTCAAGTCATTCTGTTGTTTGACTGAATTACTGTTATATACACTGTACAAATACAGTCAAGGCTGCCATAAGATTTTCTGTTCTGTGCAGGATTTCTGCCCTTCAGGAGAAATTTATGTTTCATTGAGCTGTTGTAAAAAAGCGCACAGCCCATCAGTAGCACTTTTAAATAACCCTGACTGCATGTACATACAAACACATAAGTACATCTCACATAAATATACATGTGCATGCACTGTAATAATCAAAGTAACATGTCTATAATTAAAACATTTTTATCTCCTGCCAAATGATGAATAACGCTCTTGGGTGATGAGTCAGTCAGGAATAACTAGAATGTAAATTTAATGATGTAACCTGCATTCTGAACAAAACTGTATTTGTATGAAAAGTTTGGGACAATAGGGTGAAGCTTTCAACTAGCAAAAAAAAAAAAAAAAAAATCTAGTATTACTGGGTTCAACAAAAACTCGTGGGATTAAAGTAGTCCATGATCAGATCTGGGGCTGCATCTGAAATTAACCCTGGATTTCTTAATCCACATTATTGCTAAAAGCTGTTACAGTCCAGTGGTTTTTTTTTCCTGTTCTTTGTAGATGAGCGTTGACATCAGTAACTTCATTGCTGTTCAGGTTGGCAGGCTCAGAAGATGCCAAAGGCTGAAGATTTACGAAGACTAAACTGTCTCACCTTAGTTGGGATTCCTTCAGTTAGAATAGTGGTGCATTAGCAGAGTAATGGGAGAAGCTTGAACCACTGCCGCCTATTACTTTAGTTCTTCTGTGGCTTAACAGAGGATTTCAAACTCCAGGGCAATAACTCTTCACCAATTTTTAATTTACTGGTGATATATCTTCCCCCATTACTTCTTCCTTTTTTTCCCCAAAGTAATACAATAATTCTGAAGAGTTTGTCTTTATGGTGAAATAGAGCACATAAATGGGATATGAATTCTAATTTGCTTAAGCTGGCCGGGCAGATCCTGCTGGTGCATAGTGAAAGTTCTCTAGTTCAGCGGTTCTCAACCACTGTGTCGGGACATATTACTGTGTCACCACAAAGTGGTAAGTGTGTCACAGAGAGCTGGGGAGATGGCTGGATTTGGCCTGGAAGGGGCCAGCTGGTGTGTCCTGTTGGCTCCCGATATGCCACCAAGTGTGTCGAGACCTGCAAAATGTTGAGAACCACTGCTCTAGTTCATGTTAATGTAGTTCTGTTTGACCCAAGCCTGAATAAACATGCACTAGGGAGCTCTCAGTGCATGCCAGATTGGTCTAAATGAGCCACTTTGCTTAGACCCCTCTGAGCTAATTGAAATGAAACTGCCAATGGGACAATACAAAAACTACATAAAAGTTACACAACGCAGGCATGATACTTGGAAACTATGACACCTAAAGATTAGTTAGTACACTGCCAAGCTGGTGTTTAATATATAGTTCATTTTGCTAATGTCTTTCAGAGACACTATCCTTGGAAAACAGAGGTTCTTCCATGTTTAAATAAGATAAGGTGAGACCCTTGCCATCTACCATTAAACTACCAGTTGAAAACAGGGGGTAGATGGTGACTCCCAAAACCAGAGATTCTCTATTAACAATATTGGAGACAGGAATACACTGAAGATTGCTTCAGCTGGTCACCTGAGTAGGTGTTAAAAACACAAAGTGTTTTCAACCATCTTAATAAAAATCACCTCTCCCTTCTCAATTAACTGGGTTTCACTTGCTTGATACCTACAGTTTCATAATTCTATCACTTCTCTAGGTATCCAAAAGATTCTTCCAGGTAGAACAGTGTAGGTAAGAGCTGAAGTCATAGTGTAAAAATATGCAAAGTTAAAGGAAAATCCTCAAAAAGTTTAAAGGTCTTCTTTCTGCAATATAAAGGAACAAAGAAGGGGTGTATAACAGGTGTTTTAAAATAATACTGTTTACACTGCAGGCCATCTTTAAACTCAACAGCACTGACTTGGTTGGAGCAGGATCTGGACTCCTAAAGATAATCTGCCCATGTTCAACAGTTGAATCAATGATCATGAAATGAAAAATTTCAAGCAAATTAATTCCCACTTTCTCTTCATCCCAAAAGGTCAACAAACACCTGTTACTGCAGGAAACATGTTAAAAACAGATATCTTATAAATGCATAGAGGGCAAAACTTTTAATATGAGACAGAAACTGAGGCTAAGTTGTGAAATCCCTCTGGTTCACCTTTGCTGGCTCAGAAGTTCCACCTTCACTGGCTCAAAGCTCCTGGTTTTTCAGACTCACTGCTGCCACCACTAAAACACCTAGCTATGTATTTTAGGCATTTAAATTGAAATCAAGAAGGATGCCAACTGATGCCAAAGGGTGGGAAAAGAGAGAACAATATTCAGCGATGCATATACATATTAATTAAAACTTTATTCTTGCTTCTTCTCCTCTGATAATTGTCATCTTTGCAACAGTGGTGTTTTCACATAAATATGCATTAGCATTTGTAGCACAATGTTGTACATCTGAACAAATGCAGAGCTGTTGTGCTGTTTCCTAGTGAACACCACTGTACACTGCCTAAGTCTGAAACAGAATTAACTGTTTAGTGGTTGCTGGAGCAGGGGAGACCTGAGATACCACTGGGAACTACTAAGAGTAACATGCTCTACAGCAGCGGTTCCTAGCCTTTTTGAATGTGGAGACCACCTTTTCAACCTACAAAATGTTTGGAGACCACCAGTTGCTACTAGTTTTATTTGAAATTGTATATTTTCCTGGTGAGGACGTTTTTGATTTTTCACTTCTGTGGACACCCTGTAGTAGCCCGGATCACAGTTTGGGAACTGCTGCTCTACTACATACAAGGGTGGTCACCTTCTCTGTTTTCCTCACCTATCATTTGTAAAAGAGTAAAGTCAGGGTTGATCACTGCCCAGTATGGTCTAATTTTAAGGATAATACTAATGTGTTTGAAAGAGGGTGGGGGAATAAAAACAGGGACACCAAACAGGGTAAGTCCTGCCCCCAATGATGAAGTCTGAGAGGAAGTCCCTGAGGTTTCCTAACAGCAGCAGCAGCAGAGGATTGGCAAAAGCAGGTAGCTCACCAGTCCAGAGGGGGTGGAAGAAACATCAGGGATCTGCCTGGTAGCAGGAGGCAGGCTGAAGGAAAGTACTCCAGAGAGAAAGAAAAAGAGGAAGCAGCCTCCTACAGAAAAACAGGAAGAGGGCCATGTACTCTCTGCATGTGCTGAGCACAGGGATTACACACCCCAGGAGCACAAACTGCCTCAAAGGGGATAAGGAGGGATGACACGCTGGCACAGGGCCAGGGTCATACTTCCCCTTCCCTATTAGCCCACACAGCTGCCTTACCGCATCCTAGGAGAGAAGACCACATAATCCAGCTTCCACACTTGTGTGCTGGGGAGCAAAAGGCATGACTGTGCCTACTGAGCCACCCTGAATACACGATCCCTTTTCTCAGTCATACTACCTGGCCTCTCACAATGTGGCACTGTGGGGTATTCACACTAAAATCACACCAGTGGATCCTCCCTAGAGCAGTGGTTGTCAAAGTATTTTTTCTTGGAACCTAGTTTAAAAAAATAATTTATGCACCACAACCAAACAGTTAAATCTTTTAGCAATACATTACAGTCTTTTGGTGGAGGCAGCACTGTGCCATGACCTAGTACCTGAAGGTCTATGACCCAGTACTGGGTTCCAACCCATAGTTTTGGCAATCGCTGCCCTAGAGTGCAACTGGCTGCACATTCACCTCTCTTGGACGAGTCAGTACCATATGCAGACCTGGGCTCCTGATTGATTTCTTACTTCTGTATTTAAAACACCTGTCTGTACGAAGAAGAAAAGCAACTGATGTGGAGGTCGCTTTCTAAATAAATAACATTCTTTTAATCAAAAAACAAGGAGTCCTGTGGCACTTCTAAAGACTAACACATTTATTTTTCACATGCGCTTTCAAGGGCGAAGTCCCACTAAATCAGATGCCATGAAAGCTTACGCAAAAATTTTTTTTAGTCTTTAAAAGTGCCACAGGACTCCTCGTTTGTTTTGGTGAACATGACTGCCCCTTTGATTCTTTCAATAATGTTACTACTAATTTTAACAAGCTAACTTCTTCTGAATTAATTTTCAACAAACACCTGGGGGGAGGGGTCATTTCCACACTTACCTCATTTGTATCCAACAGCACCTTGATTTAGCTGCAGAAATAAATCTAAACTCATAGCTCATGAGCTACCAACACTATTTGCATGTCTTGGAATAGCTGAGACCTGCAGGCTTGTATTTTAAACAACCAACTTCCATCAAACAATTAGGAACCGCCTGATTGAGCCGACACACTCCCAAGTCAACCATTCATGGAATCCAAATTTCAGCTACACTTAAAGTAATGCTGACTGCTTTATATAGGTCAGAAATGATCTGTACTGTTTAAAACTGATGATTCAAAGATAAGATCCATTCAGTCATTTGCCTAAAGTATAAACTGGCTAAAAATTAAAATATTAAAAATTAATATAAAAATTAAAATATGTCTTTCAAGGCAGTCAGTCTACAGCAGGGGACTGACTCTCAAATCACCATGAGGGCTGCATGAAAACTAGTACAGGGCCGCATGAGGATTAGTACATTAGCCCAAGGGCTGCATCACCAAAACCTTTTCATACAACATTATTGCAAATATCGGTAATTATAGTGTTGTTGTGGGCCACAAGAAATAGCTTTAGGGGCCACATGCCACATGTTTGAGACCCCTGGTCTATAGTCTGGTGAAACGTTACTTTCCCTGCCTCCTGGGGCTCTTCTACCATGCCTCTATACATGGAACTCCCCTAGAGTCAATGAAAATTTTGCATCAATATCACAACCCTCACAGCAGCAACAGCATCCATTGGCCCCAATGAGGTAGGTGCTTTACAAATACAGAAGGACAGGGTCCCTGTCCTGAAGAGCTTGCCATCTGTTTGGAAACAAGACATTTAGAAGAGGGCACAACAAATCAGAAGAACCTGGGAAAGAATGGTGAGTGTAGCAATGCAAAGAATACATAGTCACAAAGGCCTGTGAAATGCACCCTCTCAAACATTCAAGTTGTTTGTTTGTTTGAGGTAACATCCGCAATGCGTTAGACATTTTCCAGGTGTACAGAAGAGAAAGGTCCTTATCCCAAGGAGCCTGCAACATAAAAATACCAGACTGTCTATCTGCCTGAAGACAGAAAACAATAAAAGGGACTTTCTGTACAAATCAATAAAATATACTACAGGCAGTCCAGCATTAGAGACTTTTAAGGGAGATTTTAAAAGTAGAAAGGTTGGCATCTTGTGAGCAAAATTCAAAGAGGTTAAAAAACATGCACATGGGTTGTGTGGTAAAAGACACAGAGGTGACTATTTAGGAGACCAACAAATGGGTGGACCAGAGTGAGGCAGATGGGAGCACAGACATGAAGCTCCACAAGAGAGAACAAATAGGGTGGGGCAGATTTATAGTGGGCCATTTAATTTTTCTAAGTTAACAAAATAGATATCTGAGCTTCTCAGTGGTCAGCTATTCATTTGTTATCTGGAACAAGTTTCTCATAATATCCTAACAGAAGAGGAAGGGTTTGAAGGAGGATAGGGCAGAAGCTAGACAAACTATCTTGGGAATAGAGCTCCACTGAACAAAGTGCAAATAGCTATGTAGGGAAGCAGACAATACAGAGGCTGCTACTGTTGGCAAAGTAGACAGGGAAGGGAGAACTCAGCAAGACCCAAGAACAAATAAGTAGGCAAAGGCAAAGTTGTGAAGGGCCTTAAAAATGAGCAAAAGACACTGGAGTCTGATGCAACGAAGGGGGAACTTCTCAAGAGATTCAGTGAGAGGCATGACATGGTCCAAGTGATGAGCAAAGACTGTCTCAGGAGCATGGTTTGCTCTTGAGCTGGGAGTTGACATCTGTGTTTGAGAGGCCAGAGAATAGGAGACTGCAAGGATGAAGATGGTAGATGATGAGGTGCTCGATGAGAGCTTACACAGTGTGGCTGGAGAAAAGGTGGAAATTTTGGAGATTGTGCCAGGCTGAAAACTGCACACTGTCCTGTGAATCTGGTGTTATCTGCCCTGTCAAACCTGCTTGTGTGTGTAATTTACATGAAGCCCTAAGTTTTATTCATTCTATTATTCAAACATGTCTGAGTTGTATCAAGTTTAGACATAACATCCCATTTATCTTGGCATAAAACAAATCCTTAAATTATCTGCCTTAGCAAACTCTTCACAGGGACTTTTTATCTTCAAACCTCGCTAAAACAAAATCCTGCCAAGAAATTGCTGTAAAATAAACAGCACTAGAAGTAAAGGCCTAAACCTCCCCTCAGTAACACCATGGTGGCCTCAAAAGTGGAGCCAGTGCAAAAGAGGCTCTCTCTAGTTACCACCACCCAAGCAAGACTGGCTGCTTAGGAGCAAGCTGAAGCATCCTGAGGGATGGTGCAAGATGTGCAGCCCCATCACACAAAGGGGAGCTCTGGGAGCCTGCACTACGATTTGCATTATTTGTTAAGCATTACTGTGTGTGACTAACTTTAAGACTGGCGTGTGATTTCTCCTCCCTAACCCCGATGCTAGATATTTCCCAAATAAGTTGCTGAAAATATCAAAGCTTAACTTACCACAGTAAGTTGGCATCAGTCTTTTACATTACAAGTCAGAGGTTTGTGTACCTCTCAGCAGAATGTTTATTACACTGAATGCATGGTTCATCATTGCGTTTCATGCCAGTTCAAAGCCACTGACATCACAGAAGCTAAGCTAGCATAAAACAGGAGTAATATGGTGGTGAAACAGGCCTTGTGTTTTGATGTCTAATATCTCCAATACACTTATAAATCATTAACAATAATTGCAGCTATGAGCTTCATTCTTGGAACCAGGTTGAAGAAAGGGAGTGACTATTCAGAACCACTACAACAAAAATACCATGTTAGAGTGATTAAGAGTAGTATCATATCTTTAAATCAACAGTTAATATGAGACAGAGAAGAAATCCACTGTTAACTACTCCACGGGCTTGTTTACAGACCATGAGAAGAGACCATTGGCTAAAAGGCTAAATTAACAGTTAAATAATTCTCAGTTAGTTCTGCCTTCACTACTAAAAACTGAATAATCTTTCCTCACTGCACCCACTTTATGACATCAGACTGTTGAGCTACTATATAACATTCCCCTTAAGTCCCTTACTGTATTCAGAACTTATTCAAGGGAACCTTTATCACTTGATTTTACTTCGGACGTATCACTCTTTTTTTCCTGACCATCACTCTCTATAAATGCAAGGGGCAATGAGGCATAAGTGTTGAGTGTTGACATTTCTTTATAAAAATATATTCTTAGATTCACTGTGCTAGCTTAGCGCCCTGCTCACATTGACTCCTATATCATCACAGGGGGCAGGGTCAGCTTGCAGATATTCCAACTTCTTTTAATGTCAGCAGCCCTGAGATGACCAGGGAAGGAGGAAAGGCCCAACTCTGGCTCTTTATTCACCCCAAAACTAAGCTGGCGCATTTTTAACAGAAGACTAGGAGAGAAGGGGGAATAACCAGCCTCTAGACCAGGAATAGCATCAGGGAAACATGAAAGGAACACCCACGTGTCTATTGCCCTCAGGAAACTGGAGCACTCTGGTAGGTAGGATGGGAAAAGCTCATAAACACACTGGAAGGCACAGAACCAAGCATCTATAATTCACAAAGAATCTCCTCCAGAAAAGAGTATTTGAGGGAAGCTAGAAGGCCATCTACTGCCCTGGTGCCAAGAACTCAGCTCCCTGCCCTCTTCTGGCATTGCAGAACTGACAGGCCCCTCTGCCCTCTTTTGTAAGTGAGCTTTTGATTTGCAGTTGGGAGGAAGAGGGCAGCACACAAGCCTCCAGAATCCCCTCACAATGATTCGTTCACCCCAGTTCAGAGGGAGGGGTACCACCAGCAGACAAATAAGCAAACGTTTATGTTTTAAAATAGAAAAATGTCTACTACATTACCAGAGTAACTTATACTATTCCTTTAATAAACAGCAACAAACCCTGAAAATGAGGCAAAGATTTATTCTTAACCAGTGCATAAGATCATTTTTCCTTTTAAAGAATATGCAGGAGTTGTCTCAACTCCTTATCTTTTTGGCAGCACTTCAGAATGTTAAACTAGTAACCATACTATGCAATCCAGTCTTTAGCTGATATATGTTCCTTTTCCCATGCTTGCTGGTCCATGAAGAGGAATGGCTCACCATAATAGACATTACGGGTTTGTTTATCATTTTAGTAAATAACTCCCTTTATACTAAAGCTACTTACCAGGAAAAAATGCCAAGAACATGCAAAAAAGTGTTTTAGAGATTACAAGAAAGACTTTCACTGTGTCCAGGGTCACATATATACAACAAGTTACACTTGTTTCTCACTTGTCCAGTATACAGGAATAAATGCACAAGTGGGTATGGTTTTATCTTCTCCATAAAATATCCTTAGGCAAGGAAATACCACTCAGGAGTCTGATGCAAATCCTAATCCTCTGATTTGAAGCTGCACAGAAATTGCAATGAAAGAATCCAACACTGGGAAAAAGAATTTAGTGATTGTATTAATCCTTCATCTTCTGTTTATCTTCTTACTTTGGTACCCTCTTTCCTTTCTAACACAGCCAACAGTACTCCTCTGCTTCTTTATCTAATCCTTCATAATGCTATCATATCACTAAAAGTCAACAATTTTGAATATCTATGTGAGCTATTTAATTCTATTACAGATACAAGAGCTCCGAAATCTGTCTAAACTATGACCTAACATTTAGCCTCAAAGCCTCTTCTTTTTCAAAATGGCTGGTGTTTCTAGATCTCTGACCTAACTGAACAGCAACTTACCTTTCCCATGAGCTACCAACAGAACACATCAGCATCCGTGCATCCCTTAATTAGTTTGTTGAGTGTATGGAATAGTCTTTTCTCCATTAAATCTAATCTCATATATATTTCTACATGGCAAATAAAAAATATTTAGTAGTAATTAGCCTTGATACCTCAAAAAATATCATGTCATAGTTTAACTTTTCAATTCTCTGCATACAGTAAGTAGTTTTCTTTATATGAATTTTCTGTACAACATTAAGTAGCCAAAGAAAGTAATTCGAGTTCTCTCTCCTTAGAACAGTGTAGTAAGACTTTGAATTCTTCAGGAATGGTTTATTTTGCTAAGTAAGATTATAATAAGTTTGGCATAGTAGGGACTCAATAGTGTATGCACTAGAGATCAGGCACACAGAGAAATATCTTGCCTGAGCCATTGTGACTGATAATGCCATAGAAAGGATGAGAAAACAAATGAGAATAAAAATATAACTAAAAGCAGTTATCTAACATACATACTTTCTAAAAGGTGACTACAAAGACGTCAGCAACAACTGCATCATTTAATCATAATTAAACATGATAGTTATTTGGAACAAGCCTCTTATTTTTTTAAAAGTTGTAAGCTGGTTTTCAGCCAGTAAATTAAAAGCTCTTGTACCATTCATGGTTTCTAACTCTTCAGAAGGATCCCAGTTAGTGAACAGGTGTTTTGGGGCATTCTGAACTTGAAGGGGTTTTGGAAGACCTGAAAGCTACAAAAAACTGAAAACAACTGAACATTTTCAGTTTTATTCTTCCTCAAAGGCAACTGGTGCTGAGGTCTGCATTCGTACTGTGACAAGACTCCAGAAGAACCTCCAAGGGAGTTCTGCCTCAATCAGGTGAGCAGGACTGGTGCAGGTTAGTTAAAAATGAAAATGAAAACAGAAATCCCAGAGCAATTGCATATACTGGGCCACATCTTCAAGTGGTGTAGATTGGTGTGACTCCATTGAAATTAATAAAAACAATGAAAGTCCTTTGGCACCTTAAGACTAACAAATTCCTTCAGGCAGAAGCGTTCCTGGGCAGCAACCCACTTCATCAGATGCAACCACTGAAATTAATGAATCTGTGCTGCAGATACATTAGCTCATTGTCTTTACTACTTTACAAATAGGATTCCTGAAGAGTTCTGCCTTACCTTATTGTAGTACTGCACCTGTACAGAGTGCCACTGTCCATCACTGACCCCTCCTGGAACAAAAGGTGCAACTGTTGTAGTGGTCTCCCCTGTAATGTTAGTTGGAACATGAGGAGAGAAAAAAAAATTAGTTACCATGACCACAACCATGACCGCGACGCTGATTTAGAGATCTGCTCAGCACTGGACAAAACACAAATAGTCCAACCTGAAGGACAATAGGTACCATCCCCCCATGACATCCAGCCCTAATATGGTATACAGCAATCTTAATTTAATATGCAATAATTTGGAGTCTGACTCAATAAGATTTTGAGTACCCTTCATTTTACTGTTATTAACAAAAATGTAATTTCTGGTTTGAAGAGCACCATGATGGCTAAAAGTATATTAATGAAATCTACTTCTAGGCAAGGCTGAGAAGCTCGAATGTGACAGTCCTGGATGGAGCATTGCAGGAAAAAAAAAAGTCTTCTCTGAAGAATTTTAAATTTCTGACTTTACGGTTCAGCAATATTATTTATAACCAATCTGTCTAAAATTCAGATTTTTTTTTTAATTTTAAATTTGTAAGAGTAGAGCAGAGGTGTCAACCTTACGGCCCACCGGTCAGAGCTGGCCCACCAAGGGCCCTGGAGCGGCTGGCTAGGCTGTCTGTACCTGGGAGCCCTCTGCAGCAGCAGCGAACAACAAACACAGGCTGCCGACAAGCGGAATAGGATTAAGTATGCTCAGGTCAGGAGAGTAAGTGAGAGCACAGGAGAACAAAGGAAGTGCTCCAGCCAATCCTGGCTCAACTCTGCTGTGGTCTGTCAACCAATTAGAATCTCAGTCACAGCAGGCTGTGCCAACTCTCACAGAGCCACTGTACGGTCCCTGACCCCAGATGTTCCCTGTCAGTCAGTTGGTATGCTAATCTGACTGACTGCACATCACCCAAATCACAAATAAGAAAAGAAAAAAGTGCCTGGGGCCCACGTGGGAATGAGCCAATCAAAGGCCAGCCAGGACTGAGCCAACTAAACGCCACCATGCTGAATGACTGACAATGAGTGGGTGAGGAGTGGGGGAGGCAGGAACCCAGACTCCTGTGGCTGTGACTGAGACTGTTTGCCTGCTGCCAGAATACCAGGGGAAGTGGAAAGGGAAGGAGAAGGGGCATCTGGGGAAGGGAAGTGGAAAGGGAAGGAGCAGGGGCTTCTCCTGCCAACCAGCAAAAGGAGGGTATGGGACCTGCACAATAGGAAAAGAGGAGTCAGAGACCCAGCGTGGCAAAGGGGAGCCCACAGGGTAGGAAAAAGAGAAGGTGTGGGAGAGCCTGCAGGGTATGGGAGGGGTAACAGGAACCCACGCTGCTCTGAACATGGCAGGAGAAAAGGTTGGGGAGCCCATGTGGACACATGGCCCACAACAAGCGTCCTGCCCTCCAATAACAATAAGAGTTCTGTGACACCTTATAGACTAACAGATTTCTTCGGACATAAGCTTTCATGGGCTCCAATCCACTTCATCAGATGCATCTGACAAAGTGGGTTGGAGCCCCTGAAAGCTGATGTCCAAAGAAATCTGTTAGTCTATAAGGTACCATAGGACTCTGGTTGTTTTTGCTATACACTGACTAACACAGCTACCCCTCTGGATATTTCTGCCCTCCAATGTGGACCCCCACACTGAATGAGTTTGATACCCCTGGAGTAGAGGATGTTTGGTAAGTCAGGTATTCAAACCAGAACAACTAGCATGGTGACTTTTCATGGCTGTTCTGAAGTAATGATAAAACAAACAACTATAGCAAAAGTACATAAGGGCCTGGCAAAATGCTTTGGATTTTTCCCCCCTTTTTAAACACTTGGACAAAAGTTCCTGTTACAAAGGAAGAAGAGAAAAAAAGAACATTAGAATAACTGCCTATATAGTAAGTCACAGAAAAAACAACTCCCCTCCCACAAGCTAACAAAGCTGATAGTTTCACACATTTAATGTAAAGCATACATTCTCCTCTACATTCATAAATAACCTTTCATTATTCTCCTCTGAGTCTATGACTAGCCCTTAATGCCAACACACCTTGATTGTTCAAACAGTGTGGAGAACAGTTCAGTGTCTGGTCTACATTTACCCTGAAAGGGGCCCAAGACATAAAGGATAAGAAAATCTATGCTAAAAGTCTTCACAAAAGCTTGCTGAAGAAAAGACATACTAATCCTTCATTACTTTATCTTGATCTCTGTTTTAAAAAATGTTGCGACACATGACTCCACAGGCAAAAATGATTGCCAGCATGTCCAAAACTTACATCTTCATGTTAATTTTTACCCACATAGATAAAATACAAACAATTCTTCCGCCAAAGAAAACAGCATCTCTAAATATACTGCACCAAGTTCTGCTCTCATTTGCACTAGTAGAAATCCAAAGGAAACGTCATTGATTTAAATGGAGTCTTCCCAATTTTAAGTAACAAATGAAGTTAGCTTATTCTCATTCAGCCTCAGGATGTCTTCCTAAGGATATGGTATTTGTTTAGACAAGCAAAGGACAGACAATACAGAGTAAAACAAATCAAACTGGCACGCTTTATTTCATAACACTTCCTCAATACAAAAGTTTACCTTAAAATTTGCTTTTGAGCTCTGTAGGAAATAACAAAGAAACAAAACTATAAGCCTTTAAACTCAAAGGGCCAATGTCTGTTCTCAAATACACTGAAGTAAATCAGTGGAGTCACTTTGGCTTTACAGTGGTGCATCTAAAAGCACCCACAGACCAGAGGAATTTAGGTTTCAAATTCTATTAGTCTTACATTTTGTAAAACTGCATTTTAAAAAAAACCTGAACTGAAGCCAGATGGGACTTGATAATATCTCTTGTAAAGTAGAAAAAATAAAAGGGGATTATTTCATTTAGAAAATGTATATGTTATTTTATGAGCAGATCTATCTATACACAAAAATGCTAAATTACTCAAGAAGAATCAGGCTGTTTCTGAGAAGCTGAATGAATTATTTGCATCAAGTCTTCACTGCAGAAGATGTGAGGGAGATTCTCACACATAAGGCATTCTTTTTAGGTGACAAATCTGAGGAACTGTTACAGGTTGAGATGTCACTAAAGGAGGTTTTGGAACAAATTGATAAATTAAACAATAACAAGTCACCAGGACCAGAAGGAACTCAAACATGAAATAGCATAACTATTAACTGTACTATGTACCCTACTGCTTAAATTAGCTGCTGTTCCGGATTACTGGTGGAAAACTAACATACAGGTAACGCTAATTATTAAAAAGAGTTCCAGAGGCAATCCTGGCAATCACAGGTCGGTGAAGCTTAACTTCAGTACAAACTGTACTAAGAACATAATTATCAGACACACACTTAAACCTGGTATGTTAAGGGAGAAATAACATGGCTTTTCTAAAGGAATATCATACCTCACCCATCTATTAGAATTCTTTGAGGGAGTCAACAAGAATGAAGACAAGGGTTATTCAGCTGAGATAGTGTACTTGGGCTTTCAGAAAACCTCTTGTAAGACCCCACACCAAACGAAAAGATACAGAGAAAGGCAACCAAAATCATCAAGATTATGAAACACATCCCATAGGTGAACAGAATAAAAAGACTGGCACTGTTCATTTTAGAAAAGGGGTCACTGGGGAGAGGGGAGGAGAGGGATCTGATAAAAATCATGAATGGTGAAGAGAACGTCAACAAGGAAGTATTATTTACCCATTCACACAAAACACAAATCAGGAATCACGCTATGAAACAAGTAGGCAGCAGATTTAAAACAAACACAAAAAAGAACTTCACACAATACACAGTCAACTTGTGAAACTCATCAGAGAATGCTGTGAAAGCTAAAAGTATAAATAGGCTTAAAAAAGAATTAGATATATTCATGGCGGGCAGAACCAACAATACCTATAAGGCAAAATGGTCAGGAACAGAACCCATGTTGTGGGTATCCTTGAAATTCTGACTTTGGAAGCTGAGACTGAACAACAGGGGATGGATTACTCAATAATTACTCTCTTCTATTCATCCCCTGTGAAGCATCTGGCACTGGCAACTGTTGGAAGACATGTTATATTCTCACATGCACTCATTCCTCCCTGCAATATGCCTTACTGCTGGTCCCATGCTATATACCTTCAGATCAAAATAAGTTCAACAATAAGACCAAAAATGTTCTCTTCCATCATATGGTTGTTCCTGTTTGCAATGCCATTTTCTTCTTCATATCAATTAAAAAAAAAAAAGTGTTTGAGGGCAACAGGCACTGCCAAGTAAATAATGATATCCAGATAAAAATCATCATCTAGCTCTTTTGTCAATTATTCGTTGTCTCTCCTGCTTCATTTAGCAAACCTAGAAGTAATTCCTTTCAGTTAAAGGTATTAAATCAGTTCATGGCCTGGTATGGAGATATGAGATTTTCATTATAAGCTGAGATAAAACTCACTGAAGCCAATGGAAAGACTGCCAATATCCTTAGCAGGCTTTTGTTCAAGCCCTAAGCTAAGTATTGATAGTTGCATTCTCCACTTTTATTGTGGTAATGACTAGTTAGTTTGGTTCTTGAAGTTCCTCAGCAGCTTACTACCTGGCCCCATCTGGAGGTGATAAACATATTCATCACTGAGCTTTAGAGAAAACAATGTTTGCTGACAACACAATGAAGAGTGTTAATTTTTTTTCCTTATCTCACTTTTAATTCATTTCTTTTTCCAAGGTATAATTTTTGGACAACATGTACACAGTACATTTCCTCGATGATGTGTTGTGCAAAATCAATAACAGTCTTTAATCACAAAAAGATAACAGTAATATTAATTAAAAAGCAAACAAAAAATCACCACACTGGCAAGGTGGCCAACTTTCAGCATAGTACTAATGTTTTATTGTACAGTTATAAACAATCTATGAGTTTTATAACTGATATGCTAACAAGCCCTAATCTATACAGTGGGTGCTACCACTATAATAAAGGCTGCTGCAAGCTGAAACATTTTACTAATCTCATCACGCATTATGTCAAGAGAGTTACTGACTATACAGGATCCATGGTTTAACGGCCTATCACATTAAAAGAACTAGTAAGATTTTTAAGTTCCAAAGGGGTCGCTGAGTTAGTCTAGTTCAGCAAAACAAACCAAGATTCCTCTGACACTTAAAGACTAATAAATTTTTTCATCACATGAACTCTTGTGGGAGAAAATCCCACTTTGTCAGATGCTTTGAAGACGGAGAACTTACAGAATGGGAGGAAAATAAATGCAGAGAAGTGTAAGTCATGAGATCAGGTCACACGGTAACAGCAAATCAAAGCAGCTGTTATGATTCAAACACTGGGAAACAGCATATAGATGAAGACGAGATCTGTCTCTTCAGAACGAGATAAAGACATTGGATTTTTTTCTCATTACAACAGGCAATTTGACCTCATCTTCCTCTGTATGCTCTTCCCCAGTGTTTGAATCTAAACAACTGCATTGATTTGCTGTTACAGTGGGACCTGATCCCATGACTTACACTTCCCTGCATTTATTTTGCTCCCATTCTGTAAGTTTCCCCTATGTTCAAAGCATGTGATGAAGTAGGATTTTCATCCACAAAAGCTCTTGTAATAAATAAATGTACTAGTATTATTAACTATGGAAGGAAAGCTCTTCTGAATGTGAAAGAATAATGACCCATCTCTAAATGTTTAAATGCCATGGGAGTTTTACAGATAGTGAACAGTTGCTTATCAAAAGGCACCTCTTCCAAAATATCTGTCTTCTAAGTACCAAGCAGCTTTTCAAGGTGTGGGAATGCAGGCAGTGTATAAGGTCTCTTCTCAACCTTGTAGCTTTCTTTAATATTCCCCTTTACTTAGTCATGTAACAATGATTCCGAATTATTGATAATGCCCCAAAGTACCAAAGACTGTGCACCTTCTCCTCGCACCTGCTTCCAAAGACTGAGAGATTGCTTTGATATCTAAGGCTCTCTTCCCCTTTAGTAATTAATTTTATTTATTCCCTTTGAAACCAAGAAGAGTTTTTCAATGAATTCAGCAGGATTTGGATCATGCCCTTGATGTGTTGTTTGATAAATGCCCTTTGTTGTAACAGTTGGTAACGGAAGAAATCCTGAATCCCTAACCACAAAATAAAAAACAAAGAGTTCAAGAAAAGAAAGTAATATGATCTGGGTAAATGGACTGTTACATTACACAATAGTATAGTGTCAATCATTTGTACAAAGGAACAATAGCTCAGTAAAGCACCACATTAAGTCTTTAACTTGGAATCAGTGAGGCTCATTTCAAAATGCAGTGACAACATCTCTCCACCATAAGTTTATTGCTCGTATTCACATAGAAAAGTATCAGACTAAATGGGCAAGGAACACTTTACCTGCAGAGAATGTTAGCTGAATCTGTTCTTCAATGATCTCAAGAGCAATAAAGTCATGCTTCTCATTAAAACGCCCATTGTAGAGGAGCAGAGCATTCCTTTCTCTGGTTGCAAACCTGTAACATGTAGATACAAATTTCGTATGTAATTATCTACGAAGTGAAGACGATACAACCAGACACAAAAGATAAAAAACTCTGCAACAGATGAGATAAAAACTCCTAGACACCTTGATCTCAAGACAAAGTTCACCACTGTAACTGCATAATGCACCTGTCTTAAAATTCATTCTCCTTTGTTACCCTTTTCTTCAGACAGGCAAATAATAAAATTAAGATAAGTAGCGATACATATTTTTAAATGTACAGAAAACTGCAAGAGAGAACCCTCAGAGCATCTGGCTTCTTCTTTAAATAGCTCTATTGAAAGAGAAGGTACTGAAGATGGGTGACATCACAAATACACTGAATTGTGAAGGAAGATCTTTTGTTATTCTTTTCTGTGTGTCCAAGAATATGATACTCCAAGATGGGTTTCCACTTTTGTGCTAGGGAATAAAAAAGTATTTATTGACCTTTCAGAGCTATTGTTCTTCAAGATGTGTTGCTCGTGTCCATTCCAACATGGTACAGTGGGGACCCGTTAACACATGACCGGTTAGCGCATGGATCCAGTTAACGCGCACCCTGGTCATGTCCCCCGAAGCCAGCAAGTTAACGTGCGGGACTCAGTAACGCGCGCTGCTTACAACCAGAATTTGGCTGGGGCAGGAAACACATGGAGCGAGCCTTAGTAGCGCTTCCTTTTTCTTTTCATGGGCATTGTGGAAAAACGTGTAAAACATGATGTCATTGTCACAAAATGTGGAGTGAGCCTTAGTAGTGCTGCCTTTTTCTTTTCATGAGTATTGTGCAAAAACATGCCATGCTTGATCTCCTTGTTACAGGACATTCAGTATTTACAGTATTTTTGATTAGTGTGATTAACTGTAAAAGACACTTTAGTTTAGGCTTTAGTTCATTACATGCAATATCGTAAATACAGTATTTTAGTGTAGGCTTTAATTCATTACATGTAATAGATATTTTAGTATAGGCTTTAGTTCATCAAGTCCAATAGATACTTTAGTATAGTACAGTACAGTATAGGCTTTAGTTCATTAAGTGCAATAGATACAGTATTCTAGTATAGTGTAGGCTTTGGTTCATCAAGTGCAATAGATCCCTGCTGCTCCCTCCAGCCCGAAGACTGTGTCTTCGGGCTGGCTAGGGTCCCTTGGTGCTGGCTCTGTGCTGCCAGCACAGATTTGTGCAGGGGCGAGTGGCTTCTGCTGCGCGCGCATGCGCAGAACTTGGGGGAGCATTGGTCCCGTTTCCACGTGGTCCACTTAATGTGCAGGCGCCAGGGCTTGTCCCCCGACGCTGCGTGTTAACAAGTCCCCACTGTATGTGCTCATCACTAGGTAGCTTTTCTGTCAGTGATATCTGCCGGTTAGCTCTGGAGCTCCCTAGAGTCATGTGCTCACAGGATTGGTATAAAAGATTGTGCTGACCCACCAAGCTTTCAGATTCTTCTTGCCAGCTAAGTCCCATGGAGGGACAACTGGCGAGGATAGATGTGGGACTTGAAATTGACACAATCAGAAATCTTGAAGAACAGCAGGTTAACCTTATAGAAGGTTATTAACTGTTTTTAATTCTTTGAATGCTTGCACCTGTCCACTCCAATGTAAATGACTTCCAAGCAGTTGCTCAGGTGGAAGGTTCAGAGCTCACTGGCATATTGACTGTAATACCACTCAGCTGAAATGCACCTTGTCTCTCACCTGGTGGGTGATGGCAAATGAAATACAAAGCTGTGGATTGATAGCCACATTACTGCTCCACAGACATCCTGGATAGGAACCTGAGCTACAAATGCTGCCAAAACTGTGTAAGCTCCTGCAGAATGCGCTATAAGGGCAGGAGAAGTGGGAACCTTTGCCAGGTCATAGCATGTGTAGACACGGAAATGATCTGTGATGAGATTCCCTGTATCAAGACTGAAAGGCTTTTCATTCTGTTTCCAATTTCTACAAAAAGCTGTGTTGATTTCTGAAATGATTTAATCTGCTCTATGTAGAAGGCTAGCACACGTCTGACATCTAGCAAGTGGAGTCTCTACTCCTTTCTGTTGGCATGAGGTTTCAGAGAGAAGGCCAATAGGAAGATATCCTGCTTCCTATGGAATTGGAAGACCACCTTTGGGAGAAAGGTTGGCTGTGGCTGCCGTTAGACTTTGTTCCTGAAGAAGAGTGGCTCTGACATAAGGACTTGGATTTCCCAAAACCCTACTGCCAAAGTAATGGCAACTGGGAAGGCCACCTGACTATTGTTCTTGGATAGGTAGAAAAGACCTCCAGTTCATATGGAGGTCTTGTCAGTGTTGCCAAAACCAGTCTGAGATGCCAGAGAGAGAATGGCTGTCATTCCTGGGGGTATAACCTCTCCAGGTCCTTGAGGAAATGACAAGAGATACACCATATACCCATGGGTAAAAAGCTGAGATTGCCACTAGATAGATCCTAATATATGATACAGATAGGCCTTATCATCGCAAGTCATCTAAAACATTGGTTTTCAAACCACAGGTCAGGACCCAGGACTGGCTCATAGACCCTCAGGTACTGGGCTGCAGCTCCTCCTGCTGCTGACACCAAAAGACAGGAATGCATTGGTCAAAGATGTAATTGTTGGATCACGCACATAAATGTTTTTTTTTTTCAACCGGGTCCTGACAACCACTGATCTAAAATAAAAGGCAGTGATGACTGTGTAGGATCAATACCCTTCTGTGCAGACCAGGTAGAGAATCATTTTCACTTTGCCAGGTAAATGGCTTTAATGGATGATTTCCTTCCCTCCAGAAGCACCTAATGGACCAATACAGCATGCTGACTCTGTGAGATTCAGTCACAGAACTTTCAGTCTGTGAGACGAAGGGACTCAAGATTTGGATGAGGTATGGTGTAGACAGCCATCACCCTAAGAAATCAGACTTGGAAACAGAGACAAACAGAATGGTGTTTCCCCTGAGAAGTCCAGAAGGTTGGTGAACCAATCTGACATGGCCAGGGTGGGACTCTCTGGTTGAAACACACCTTTTCCCTTCTGACCTTTAGCAAGACATTGTACATGAGTAGGTTGAGAGGAAACACATAGAAGAAACTGGCCATGAGAGGAGAAAAGCATCTGTGGAAGACTCTGGGCCAAAGAAGCAGAACTGAAGACACTGCCTGTTGTGAATGGACTATATGAGGAATCCCCTACTTCTGGAAGGAATTTTTCCACAATATCTGGATGGATAGACCACTTGGAGAAGGATCTGCTAAGGTGATCCACTACATCATTATGCAACTCTGGGAGAAAGGAGATCTTGTGGTGGATTGAGTGGGCTAAGCTGAATTCCCACAAGCAAAGAGCTTCCAAGCACAGATGAGAGGTGTGCATTCCAACCTGCCTGTTCATACAAAACATCGCTGCCATGTTGTCTGTGAGTACATGCACTTGCTTTCCAGGTGTGAGTGAAACACCAGGCAGGCTAGTGAACCATCCTGATGTTGATGTGCAACGAAAGCTCCTCCAGAGACCAGTGGCCCTGAGTTTTGAGGGGCCCTATATTTGCTCCCCAGCACATTGCCGAAGTATCCATGATCAGAGACATTGACAGCTAGGGTCTCAAGAACAGGACTCCAAACACTCAGTGCCAGTGGGTCCGACCACCCAAGAAGGGAGGTGATCACTGATGGGTGATCATTATGTCCAAATGGTGTTAGCCAGGTGTATCTACTGATGCCAACCAAGTTTGAAGAACTCTGAACTATAATTTTGCACATTGCACAATATTAAATGCACAATGCCATATGCCCCAGGAGCTTTATGCACCTTCTCACCATGATGATGGGGTGGTGTCTAAAGCTTTTTATGAGTCCCTTATTGCTTTGAACTTGACTTCTGAGAGGAAGGCTTTGACTTGTACTTAGTCAAGGACCACCCTGATGAATTCTATCCTTTGGACTGGGGAGAGAGTAGATTTCTATATAATTATCAATGAGCCTAAATCCTGGAAAGTTAACTATATTAACATCACATTTGTCTCCACCTGGGCCTTGGGCCAACCTCTGATCAGCCAGGCATTGAGATAAAGAAAGACCCAAATCCCTTGTCTCTTTAGGAAGACTGTAACAACTCCTGTGCATTTTGTGAACACCTGAAGGGTCACTGACTAGTCAAACAGAAGCATGGCAAATGACAGAGCACATGGTTCACAAAGAATCTGAGGCACCTTCTCTGCCCCTGAAAGACTGAAATATGAAAATAAGCATCCTTCAAATCAAAGGTGACACACCAGTCCTACAGATCCAGGGAAGGGATGATAAAGGCCTAGGAGACCATGCAGAACTTCACTTTCTCCATGAACCTGTTGAGCTTCTTCAGGTTCAGAACTGGTCTGAGACTGCCTGTAGTGGAGTAGAGGGGTTTAAGGCCTCAGGATTGCTGCTACCCAGTTCCCAGATGCCTGACCAGGGGAGCAAACCCAGAGAAGCGGGAATGCCTTTCAGTTGTGGGCTGATTAAAGTCAGGGAGAACCTGCTTGATGGGACAAGTGGGAACATCTGACTCCCTGAAGCCAGATCCATAAAAGGCCCAGAAAAGGGAAGAGGGGGGTGTGGCCAGACAGGAAGGCTGGAGCCCTGTGCTCAGACTGCCACAGGGCCAACAGGAGCAAGAAGCCCAGAACCTCAGGGCATAGCTTGAACTATAAGAAAAGACATTCTGCACTGTAAATAAAGCAAGCATGGGTGTTGCAAAACAGAAAAAGGTGTACAAGTTGTCTGTCCTAAGGGGGAAGCCAGAGAGGTATGCTACACTGCCACTGGCTTTCGGGAACTCCCAGACCCTTAACTCCGGTGAAATCTTCTCCATGGCTCTTAACCTTGGAAGCTAGTGCACTTCTTGGGCAAGAAGCTGATCATGATAAGGATCCTTGAAGAGAAATAGGGAGGGAAACAACTGAACTGATCCCAGTCCTATTATGTATAGTACCTATCTGTCCAAGGTAATACGGGCCCACACCCAACAGAAGTGGGACAAACAGTTCACAAGAACTGGTGAAGCTCAATCTATACTTTGGCTTGCTATGTCTTCATGAGGCATTCCATCAAAAGGCCTGTTTAGACCCCACAGACTGTTGGGAGGAAGGGCAGGTGTGTAAGCAGACAAGAACTGGGGCAGAGGGCTTCTCCTAAAATACCTTCTCTTCTCCCTACTATAGGTAGTCATGCTGGGCAGTAGGTTGGGAGAATTGAATGGATGACTGAGATGTACAGTGTTTTCTCAGTGGAGCCAGTGTATACAATCCCTTGGACTTCAAGAAGGCCCTTGAGTCCTTCAACCGTGTAGCTTCAAATCCTGCTTTGAGAAAAGCAATGTCCACTTGACCAGATCTGATATGGTCTGTGGTACCCTATGAGATCTTGAAGCTGAAAGTGTCTGCATATCACAATTGCAGAGGCCATGGAATGGGCTACCAAGTTCACTGAGTCTGTGGCTGTCTGCACAGACATTCTTACAACCAATTTGATTTCCTCTACTAGGCTTGCAAACTCACTCCTGGATACTTGTGGTATTAGCTCTTTACATTTTGCCACCAAGTCCCAACAGTTAAAATGGTACCAGCTCAGCAGTGCTTGCTGATTCACAATCCTGGGCTGGAGTCCATCAGTTGAATAGAAGTTCATGTGAGGTACCCCCAGGCACTTAAGGCAGCTAGAATGGAGGGCGCTTACCAGCACTGGCTTGTGGCTAGAACCATGAGGCTTAAAACCCATGGTCTGAGGCATAACCTGGTACTGGGCATAATCCTGCAAAGTGGGATTCATTAACCTAACTGTTCTAGCAACTAAAACTTAACAACTATAATAACAGTACCTATATATAACAAGTTAGAAACAAAGCCAATGAAAGAGTACTTGTGAATGCAAGAATGAAGTTCCAGCGACTCTCCTAGATAAGGAAGAACTGAGAACTTCTCTTCCTAGATAAGAAAGAACTGTGAGAGCAGTAGACTCAATCCTTTATAGCGACACAATGAATGTGTGACTCCAGGGGGCTCCAAAGTTAACCTGATGGATACCACTGAAGGAAATGCATTCAGGTGGCAGTGTTTGGAGCAAGCACACATGAAAAATGGGTGGACATTATCAAGTACTCAAAGAAGAACTGACAGCCTTAGTTTTAGAAAAGCCTAGTTTTGGCCTCTGCAGCTCCCTTGTTTAACATCTGGGTCAGAGTCATTCTGTGTTTCTTCAAAATACCTATATTATAGCTGAAGTTAATGTGTGAAGATAAACAGAAGTCACAGGAAGTTTTCACAATATTAAACAACAGTAAGTCACAGTGATTCTTATCATCAACCTCTAGAAAACTGTGTGAACAAAAAGCTGGGAATGATCTAAAATAACCCATTTAGCTTATAAACCTATTAAAGACAGACTTGAATTCAAAGCTGTTCCGTGGAATGAAGAAATAGCGCATGTGCAATGTGTTACCTATTAGTGTGGGCCTCTTGTAGAACACTGCAAAAATTACCATAGTCATCTGAATCTTGACCCTAGCGAATTAGGAAGAAGCAAGTATTTCAGAGCACTATTGCCTGGCATCTTCGTTTTTCAGATCACAGTTTTATTCTGAACAATACGTATAGGTTATACTTACCGTATGTTCTCGCTAAAGTGACAGATGCTACAATCAGAGTTGGCTGGAAACCTAAATTTGTGTTATGTGGGAAATTCTGGCATTTCAAGGAGAAAAGTTGTTCCAAATCAGAATAAGAAGCTGAAATTCTGAAGTTTCTCATGAAAAAAGTTCAGAAAAATTTGGGTTAGGGACAACTGAAATGTGTCATCAAGATAAGGGAAAATGTTTCCTTTTTTCATGTTATAGTTCTATTTATTTTAATTAAACTTTTACATGATACGAAACTATTAAATATGATACATTATATATGAACGTAGTATTGAAATTAAAATTAAATCAAATATAGGATAAGAAATTACATGAGTCAAAACGATACCACTGAAATGAACTGTTTTAATGTTTTAACTGTTTTAACATTATCAGAATGAGAAGACAACATCAAAACAATCTGCCCTCTCCTGTAGAAAATATTTCAAAACTGGCACATTCAAATGAAATGTTTCAATTTTGGTGGAACTGTACTTTTCTATGGAAAACTCTTCCCCCAAAAAGTTCAACCAGTTCTGACAGAATGTATCTAAAGTAAAAAGCGAAGGAAAAAAAAATCAGATGCTTTCCTAGAGGACAGAAGTGATTAGTAAGTTGACTAACAATATAATTTGTATTTTAAAAATTAAAATCCATATTTCTGTCTGAAAATGTTACTCAGAGCTAGTAATTAGAATATCATAAGAGCACTATAGCTGTGAGTTAATTTTTCATTTGTCTACCCAGTGCATTTAACAATACTTAATGTATATTCAATTTTACTGTTTGGTAGATGGTAAATACAACTTCCGGTCCTCTGAACCAGCAGTTCAGGGTTGTTGCTTTGGCTCTACTTTTCTGCAAAGAACTGCATATACACATCAGCTAGGGATCAGAATATCACCTGTAATTTTTTTTTCTAAAGGAAGGGGTTTGGTTCTTTGTTTAAAATTCAAAACATACATCTAAAGGATGCTTTATCAGAGACTGGAACTGTTTGAAATAAATCTTTTAAAAAAAATAAGTTGACAATTCTCTTTACATGAGACAGAATAACTAGGTACTATTGGGAAAGGGCATATCTGATAAATGCCCCAAAATAAAAGTGAGATGCAGTGCACAGAAATAGGTTTTATGGTAAATAAGCATATGATTACTTGTTCTTTTTCCTTTTAGATATATTATAGCATCTGTCTCCTCAGTAAGAACATATGGTGAGTATATAAGTTCCAAACAATTTAAATGCTGGGAATGCTCATTAGTTTGCAACACAGTCAGTGAAAACACAGGAAATTTTTTAAACCCTATTTTCATCATGAGATGAACTAGATAAACCTCCAACTCTTTGACCTCTTTAGGGAAAAGAAGGCTGAAAGAAGCTAGACACCCTGGACTATAGAAACTTTCACAAATCAAAAAATATGTACTAATGGCAAATTCACTGTCTAGTCAAACTTCTAGTTCTTGATTATCTTGAATTACTGTTTCCTACCTGTGCTGAACAATAAAGGGACATGAAAATATTGAGTGTTAACTCTTAAAAGCCCAGTTAGTTCATCATCCTGATCACAAAGAGACGAATTCTGTGCTAATTTCAAACTATGCAATGCCATGAAACTAATGCAGTTCCGTGATATTTAATTCAGCACCAAATATGCCTCCTGAGTTTTTAAAGATTTTGAAGGGGCTGCCTGGTATGAAAACTATGATGCTAAAAGCCTTACAGTTTGCCATTTCCCAAAAGGTCCCACAAGATGAGTGTGAGTCATCGTAACCTGAAGCAGAACAGTTTCACACAACAGACTGAGAATCTATTCCTGGAAGCTGTAAAATGACACCATGCACTGCAGAGACAATCATCTGGTAGTACAGGTGCTGAGCTGACAGCCTGCTCTCAAAACTCCTTCTTCTGCATTTCATGTAAATCTGACAGTTGCAAACTTTCCCACCCCCAGCCTTCTCTTATGTAGCAGAACTGACGCTTGAAAACATTCAAACTCTGTTCCAAGATCTAATTTTGATTCAAATCAATGCAAAGCCATTCTATATATTCCTCACAGTTTTCATACCAACCTTAATAATAATGGATTCTTTTCCTATTACAATAGATGATTCAACCTCATCTACTTGCTGTTCCCCACTGTTTGAATCTTAACAACTGCTTTGATTTGCTGTTACACGGTGTCCTGATCCCATCACTTATACTTCTCTGCATTCATTTTCCTCCCATTCTGTAAGTTCCCCATCTTGAAAGAATCTGATGAATTTGGATTTTCTTCCATGAAAGCTCATGTGATAAATACATTTGTTAGTCTTTAAAAGTGCCACGAGACTCCTTATTTGTTTTGCTGGACTAGACTAACACAGCTGCCCCTTTGGAACTTGATAAGTTATGTTTATTGTATCTCCATGCTTTAATTTAATCATCAAAAAAAGAACTATGGCCACTGTAATATTAAGGCAAGATCAAGAATAAAATGGAAACATTCTGCAAAGAAATAGCAAGTCATGCTTGGAGGCAGGGGCGTTGCTGCCCCAGGGAGGGACCCAGGGCATGGGCGCAGGCCCCACCCCCAGCCTGCAGGTCCCGCTCCCTGGCCTGGGACAGGACCAGAAGCCACCGCGCCACTGCGGGTGGCTAGGTCCTGTATCCCCGGTCAGGGACAGGGCCAGAAGTGGCTGCGGGTGGCCGGGCCCCACATGCCTGGCAGGGGATGGGGCCAGAAGCGGCCACGGGCGGCTGGGTGCCGCATCCCCAGCTGGGGACGGGGCTGCCGCTGCCGTGGGTGGCCAGGCCCCGGATTCCCCGCCCAGGGACGGGGCCGCTGCGGCCGCCAGTGGCTGGATCACCAGCCCAATCGGGCCGGAGACCAGGAGAGGGGTGGCCCTGCCAGATCCGGGGCACCGGCGCTGGGATTCGGGGCACATGCCCCGGGTGCCCAGTGCCAGCGACGCCCCTGCTTGGATGTATAACAAGAACAATCTAACTTTGAGGGTCTCCTTAGATGAAGTGAAGTCTAACCATCTAAACATGATCTCTTTTTCTAATCTAAGCAAATATCTAAATTTCTTCATGTTGTTTTTACCATATTGGCTAATTCCAATCCTTTCACTGGTGTAGACATTGGTTAGCATGTTCTACCTTGGTTCAGCCAATCAAAGTCAATCCTTGGCCAATTAAATCATGGTAAAAGATGCTAGCCTGCCCCTTCACTAGGGACAAACTGTGCTCACATCAAGCCTAGCTAATCCAGATCTAAGATCTAACCCCATTATTCTAATCTAGACAAACCTTAAATTAAAAAGTAGAACAAGAGAAGAAATCTCCTTTCCAGAATTGTGGGTACAATAAGGACTAGACAAACTGGCCACAGTTAGTTTGAACTTCCTGATCGACTGATCAGGTCTGTGAGGATCCACTCAGCCAATCCGGAAGTTGATCTTGCAACACCACCCTGGCAACTGGGTAATGCTGACTCAAAGGGAGCCCCCTCCCTTTGCACTAGCGTAGCGTGTGGCAGGGAGTAGAGAAGCCAAACATAGATGCACAAGTTAAATTAGTTCCAAAGGGGTAGCCGTATTAGCTTGTGTATCTATGTTAAACTGCTGCCGAAAAGGGCAGGAAGTGTAGACCTGCCGGGAGACTCTCACTATGCTATGAAGTTAATGCAGCTGCCATCTGTCCTTGTGCTGAGCAATCTTCCTTGTAGGACTGCCAGGAGCAGCAGAGGGTGGTAAAGGACCCAGCAACCCCACCTCTGCTGGTTGCCCACTCGTGATCAGCACATACCCAAAACTGGGAAGCATTCATTATGGAGTGGCAGGGCCAGACCAACTGTGGGACATACTGTTTTGTGCATCATCTGGGCTGCCTCTGCCAGATGCAGATTGAGTATGCCCTCCTTCAGCAGATTCCAATGTCCAGGGCCAGATCAAGGCAGAAGTTTTAGGGGCTGAGCCCCAGGCCCTGGTCCTCAGAGCATTCTGCTGCCCAGGGCGCATTCCGATCGGAAGGCACCCCTTGCCATTAGTGGAGCTTAGAGGCAGAGCCGCGAAAGCTGCCCCTTAATAGTGCGGCTCCATTAAGCCGCTCTGGCACATCTGACGCTTTGCCCCATTGGCCCCACTATAGTTACTGCTCTGCTGGTTCTAAAGAGGGCCCGCCAAAATCTGTTGCTGGCTGAGAGACATGTTGCCACCACCCACCTTTGGCCTGCCAGCCTCACTCTTGAGCTGGCTGCTTTGTTTCAGACCGGCCGACCTGGGAGCACGACAGGGTACATGGACTATGGCCCAAGCTGGGGGCCCCACCCCTACCCCCACCAGCCCTCCCAGTGCTTGGCCATGCACCAGTGCGATGGGGGACCCCCACAAAATGGGCAGTACCGGGCCCCCCCAGGGCCTTAATCTGGCCCTGCCCACATGTCCTCTCGCCAGATAGTGTGTCTACTGCTGACACAACTGTTGCACTCCTAAACCATAAGGGATGGAAAGGGGCCATTCCCTGTATTTGTGCACAGGATTTTGAATTACTTCAATATCAAAAACCTCTGCAAAACAAAACACTAACGGTGGAAGAGCTGAATATTCTGGAAGTGAGACTTGTTAGGATAGAAGGGATACTGCCAACACTTCATATCAGATACAGCAAGACTGGCCAGGCAGGAATTAGCTATTTGGCTCTAAAATAACAATGATCTTTGGAGCAAGGACTATAACTAATCTGTGTTTGTCCAGTAACCAGCACAACAGGGCTCCACTCCTGGTTACTCTTTGGGCACAACCAGAACAAACATGATTAATAATAAATCTCAAGTAGCCTGATTCCGATTTTGCTCCCATAGGAGTCGTGGCACAATTTCCACAGCAACCACTTTCACGTATACAGCATGTAACTCTGTGGGCTACAAATATACAAAAAGCACTCAGCTCTAATTCCAAATCAAGCAGATATTTGGATTGAATCCTCTCCTATCAAGACAGAAGGGAAACAAACTTACATGAGGGAAACAGTGAAATGGAAGCGCTGCCTTAGCCCTTTGAAGGTGACAAATGACTGTGGAGGGAAGCTTCTTGTTGTCATCTCACAGTAAGGTCTCTCGTATTCTCCCGGGGGACACTCGCATTTGAAACCTCCTACCAGTAGGTTAATACAGGTTCCTCCATTTTTACACACTCCTGGCACACAGCGGCCAGAGCGAGCACTCACTTCGCAATACTCTCCTGGAAGAAGGAGAAACAAATATCAGTAGAAAACACTTGGCACTAGATTTCAACTAAACAACAAATTACTTGAGATACCAGTTAATCATTCATTGTTGCTAAAAATAAATAAATAACCTCAGTTGTTTTTAAATGTCTGCATACAAAGTTAAGTAGCTGTAACTGTAGTTGCATGAATGAGCCACATTGTTTCTCAAGTTTTAATTCGCTGCACAGTTGAGGATATCGTTTTCTCAGTAATCTTTTTTGTGATCTTGATCATGTTGGCTCTAATTTTTAGATTTCTAAGATCGCTTTGGTCATAAATATATATCAGGAAGGAGGTGACATTATCATGCAAAAATCTGTACACTTCCTGCCAACTAAAAAAATGTTTCAATGGTTCCAACATTAGATACTGTTTTCAGTAACCAAAGATCAAATATTCATAAGTGTTCTTCTTTAATGGAACTCAGTTCTACTGTATAACTGAGCCATGAATATAATATTTTTAAAGTATGTGCATTTATATAAAGAATGAGCAGGATACAGGTGACATGTATATTACTTTCATTTTTTTCAGTGTCCATCAGACATTTATCTAGCCTTCCAGACAAGTATACAGAAATTTTATCCAGTTATTAAGAGCCATGTACACTAATCTACAAATTTCTGAAGCTTTTTGTCTTCAGATAGTCAGACAAAAAACACCACCAAAAACCCAAAACCAAAACAAATCACACCAAAACAAAAAAACCCTTATGTTAACATTTAAGCACTCAGAATTCAGGAAATAGAAAAGGTAAGTTTGTACACACAACCTTAGGCCTAGTGTCTTTTGTATGTTCATTAAAAGTCAGGTTAAAATTATGAAAAATGATTAGTGAGTTCGAAGTTTGTAAGGTCTTCAGGAGACATTCTTTACTGCATACAGAATCTGCAGAGGCTGAGGGAAAGGCTGCTGCAGAATTAATTGTTCTATAGAAAATGTTCTCTGTGTTCATTATTTAACATTTGCATATCTGAATGTGGCTTGCGGGGTAACTGCAGTTGTTATGTTGTTATCGTTGGATTTGTATGCAAAAAAACAGAAGTGCTTTTATATAATTAAATCAGTCCCAGAAACAGTGACAGATAGATAAATGAATTGTAGAGCAAAACTATGTAGCACCACCCAACAGAAGAAAGAAGTTTCCAACACTATAATATTTGCATAATTAGTAGTCACAAGTCTAGTAAATTACGTTACTTTTACCTTAACGGAAAACTTTATAAGCACATTCCTAGAGAAGTCAAAACAGTATTTAAGGAACTATGTTTCACAAACATACAAAACACAGTAGCATACACAAGCATACCACCATCACACAGCAAGTCGAATTCAGATTATGTAAGTGGGTACAGCTTCAGTACAATCCACTACATCAGGTCTGAATTCAGGTCAGTGCCTATACTTCTGATTATAGTAAAAGTTATCATACAGCTGCCGAAGACAAGTTTCTGTAGATGTCTGCTTGGAAACAATCAAAATGCCTGTGTCTTGAAAAAGTACCTATTATGAGAGACGCTAAATCAAACCACAAATCTCTGTTGCAAAGCTGCCAAGTATTTGTGTAAATTAAAATAATAAAAGGAATCTTTCATTCAAATCTAGGAACAGCAGGAGCATAAACTCTCATCCAGAAGACAATAATCAAGGTCCCAGTTCAGAAAAGCTACATGGTCAAGCTAGTGCCCAACTTAAACTATACCTGTAAGTTGTCTGGTATATAAGTGACCATTTATAATATTATTGGAATCAATATTGCAAATCTGCAATCATTTTTACAAGATATGTCCTGTCAATTACCACTGGAAAAGTTATAATTTGCTAACTCCCATAATACTATTTCTATTTTCTTTGCATTGTAAATTATAACACATGTGATGTATCTGTAGCCAAGAAACTTGATTGTGCTATTGGGTGAAACCCTCCTTTCCACAGCCAACAGATTAGCCTCAGCGTTGTCCAGCCTGATTGAGGGCCAATGAGTGGCCATCAGCTATATGAAACCAGGAAACACATCTAAGTCACCAGGACTTGAAAGACACACCTGTGACAGGAACTCTAAGAGCTAGTCTATCCTTAAGACTTACAGTGGCACAGCTGCACTGGTAAGGTTGTGTAACACCTTAGGTTGACAGGAGAGAACTCTCCTGCTGAGGTAATAAAACCATCTGAATGAGTGGTGGTAGCTATGTTGATGGGAAATGTTTTCTCACTGACATAGTGCAGAATACAGAAGCACTTATGCAGGCAAAATTTATGCCGCTCTGGTGGGAGTTTTTTTCATATCCTCGAGCGACAAAGGTTTTGCTGGCATAAATACTAGTGCAGACAAAAAGCCAAAGGGCTTTCCCTCTCCATGTGCTATGAGCTTGTGTTTGAAACACAGAATGGATGAGACACCAGGTGTGTCACTGCCCTGAGAAAAGACCCAGGGCCTGCCCCCTTCCCCATCCAGAGGCAGGGCCCCAGGCTCCTGCCACTGCCAGCCCAGCCCGGATCCTGGGCTGGGAGAGGTAGGCACCACTGTGGGCGGCTTGGCCCTGGATCCCTGGCCCTGGGCCGGGAGAAGCAGGGGCCATGCCAGCCATTTGGGGCACTGGTGCCGGGACTAGGGGCGTGTGCCCGATATGCTAGGCGCCAGCAGCGCCCCTGCAAGATGTGGCAGAAACTATAAAATACAGGTTCCAAAGGGGCAGCTGTGTTAGTCTAGTGCAGCAAAAGAAGCAAGGAGTCCTGCAGTACTTAAAGACTAACAAGTTTATTTATCACATGAACTCATGTGATAAATAAGTTCATTAGTCTTAAGGGCCACGGGACTCCTTGCTTCTTCTGCTACAAAATACAGCTTCACAATCTCCTTTTTGTTTTGATTCCTGCTTTGGGATCAATTAGTCTACATCTGAAGCTGTACCACAAGTAGCTTAGACACACCCAGGTATTGCATGTACTCCAGAGGAACTGTACAAGTCTGAAAACTCCAGAGTTCTGCAGAGTATCTGCCATATAAATGACTTTGAAGTCATTTGATGACTATGATTGCACTGACCATTTAACATCTCTTTTTTTGCTCATTTCTTTCTTTTCATAATAAACCTTTGGTTTTAGTTATTAAAGGATTGGCTGGCAGTGTGGTATTTTTGGTAAGATTCAAACTAATATTGATCTGATAATGTGGCCGACCCTTTGGTGACCAGGAGAACACTTTATACAGTTAGCAGAGTATTAAATACACCCTCACTTTACTGGACCTTGTTACAAGCCAAAGACTGAAATGTAATAAAGGGGACTGTGTTACCTTTTGAGGTTTCTTGATAACTAGAGTGAAGAATCAGGAATGCTATTTGTAACTTACTGGGGAATCTTACCAGTTTGGGATAATCTGCTCTCTCTTTTGCAGCCTACCCTAAACCTGGCAT
Organism: Podocnemis expansa; assembly: GCA_007922195.1. Lineage (NCBI taxonomy): Eukaryota > Metazoa > Chordata > Testudines > Podocnemididae > Podocnemis > Podocnemis expansa. The sequence continues at coordinate 415,754 of ML682009.1, forward strand.
TTTCAAGTAGGCACCCTAGGTACAGATGAGTCACACTCTCTCCACCCCATAAAACAGAGTCCAAGCTTCAGCCTGAGTGACAACTTCAAAATGCTGCCCACAAGCTATTGTTAACATGGGTGCCGGGGTTGCATAATTTTTGGTGGTGCGCTGGCTGGGGTGCTAGGCCAGTCTCACATGGGAGAGGGGCAGAGGGATGGAAAAAAGGAAGCAGTTGCCACACGGAGACGCTTGAGGCTGGGAGTGGTTCCAGGCAGCACACTGGGATCATGTGGAAGAGGGGTGGGGAGAAAGAGAGGGCTGACAGAAAGGAGCAGCCACTGCTGTGCCATGCAGTTTGGGGGTGGTCCGACATGGCTTCTGACTAGCTGCTCAGTGTCAGGGGGGAGGGAGGCAGAATGGCTGGACTGCAGCACTCTGTACCTCCATGGCTGGTCCCACAGCATTGCAGAAATATTGGTGGAACCAGGCTTACCACATTTACTGTTGGTGGAATCCGGGTACCATGGCCCCACATAACGCACTGCCTATGATTGCTAGGGCACTAGTACAAGATCCTCTTACCCACATCGGTCAACCAAGTCATGGAGGTTCATACCCAAATGACAACTCACACCACCTGCTTGTGAACTGAAACTCTTCAAGAATTAAAATGACGCACTTTCTACATAAAAGTCTAAGCATGGGCTCATTCCATTTTAGCAGAGGAGGCTCTTTAATGACATAAAATTTCTTAACTGTGAGTGGAGTGGAATCCTCAAGGCCTGCTGGAAAGAGAACATTATACCTGACAAAAGTAAACAAGGCACAGAGCTGCATACAAACAGAAGCAAGACATGACACAGGCAAACAGGAGGGATTGTGTCCATTCTGTCATGGTGTTGGAATACCATGGTAATATTAAAGCTTGTTATAATATAAAGGTCTAAGTCCAAATCAATTATTCCTTCTGTATTAATTCCGCTATACCATGGCCAGCTCAAGGGGTTGTGGCGGCCCAAGCCAAATTTTGATTTGGTGCCCCCCCCCCATCTCATTCATGGAGGTTGAAAAGAGATTTCTGAAGTGTATAAATCTCCAGCATCTACCTGCAGAGGGATTTAAAGTGCACTCTGCCTACATGACTTAAGCAGCAGGCTGACTAACAGTGCCTGAGCCACTATGAAAGAGTTGAAGAGGGGGGAGCCAGCCTGATCTTCAGAGAGGCTAGGCGCCCCTAAGAACTGTCACCTGAAGCCATGTCTGTCTCTTGCCTCACAGTAGAGCTGACCCTGCTCTATACAACAAGAGTTCACAGGCACAGCAGATTGCTGGCTTCAATACAAGTATAATTTCTGTTTATAGCAGACAAATGAAAAACCATTTAACAAACAGAAAGTAATCTTGTCTGAAGCTGGGGATCAGCAGTAGCAAGGAGAGAACTAGGGGCTCTGCACTGCAAAGAAGAATGGCTGCTGCAGCCTGTGTTAATTGTCTGGTTTATGATCCAGCTAATCTGCCACGTCTGTTACTAGCAACCTTTTCTTTATTAATGTAATTTAATATTCCCTATATTGTTGGGATTTGGGGAATAACTGAACATACTTCTTCTGTATCACGGTCTGTGAAATCCAGGAAGGAAGTGTAATGCTGCTGTGACCTTTAGTCCTCACAACATGTAATTGAGTCTTTTTCCACAATGAAACCTAGAGCGTGCACCTTCGAATCATTCTGCCTTTCATATATGGCCATCATTACTCTTGCAAACTTTTGGACTTTAAGGAACGTTTAAGAAGAACCAGCAACCAATCCCCTAGAAGTTGACATGTTTGACTCTCATGAATACTGACACTGAGGAGTGAATGGCAGAACTACGTACCTTGCTGCTTCTACATACCTCTGCTGGGATAAATGTATCTGTTTTACCTGTATCTGAAGTATTTGAGAAGATGATACAGTACTCATGGGCTGATTTTGGAGACAGCCTGGGGGAAGGCAGCTCCAAATATCCAAACCCCTCCCTTGATCCAGCTCCTGTTGCTGGGACAAGGGCCAGATCCTGCTGCCAGCGATGTCCCCTGCTCCCCAGCCAAGGTTGCATCCTGACGCCAGTGGCAGCCTGGGCCCCCACCTGGTGCCGTATTGTACCAGAAGCAGCAGCCCCAGGTCAGGTTTGGAACCTGCCACCGCTGGCAGCTCCAGGTCCCCAGCTGGGGCCCACTCTTGCTGCTGGCTGTGACTCCAGGTCCCCACCGGAGCTGGATCCTGCTGCCAGCTATGGTAGCTCTCTGCCTCCCTGCTGATAAACTCTACCCCTTACAGTACTTGATCTGGTGTTATACTGTATTGTATTCAAGTTGGCAGGGCCTGATAACTTTCACCCTAGGGTGCTTAAGGAACTAGCTGAAGAACTCATGGAGGTCAGGTGAGGTCGCAGAGGATTGGAGAAAGGCAAACATGTACCTTTCTTTTAAAAGTGTGAACACTGAGGACTCATGGAATTACAGAACAGTCAGCCTACCTTTACTACCTGAAAAGATACTGGAACAAATTATTTAGCAATCGATTTACAGTAAACACTCAGAAAACAAGAGAGTTATAAAGGGAGTCAGCATGGATTTCTCAAGAATAAATCAAATCAAACCAATCTAATTTCCTTCTTTGACAGGGTTACTGGGGAGAAGCAGTCAGCATGATAGACCTTGATTTTACTAAGGCTTTTGACACAGTTCCATATAACATTCATATAAGCAAACTAGGGAAATGTAGTCTTGATCAAATTTCTATATAATGGATGCACAACTGGTTGAAAGACCTACTCAAAGAACAGTTACCAATGGTTCGCTGTCAAACTGGGAGGCTGGAAAGAGGTACCTACTGGAGTCCTGTAGAGGTCAGTCCTGGGTCTGCTATTATTCAATATTTTCTTTTATGACTTGGAGAATGGAGTGGAAAGTACGCTTATAAAATTTGAAAATGGCACCAAACTGGAAGTGGCTGCTTGCAGGAATCTAAGAATACTCCTACATGACAACTAGACACCAGTGGCTGGCCTGCGCCAGCTGACTCAGACTCATGGGGCTAGAGCTAAGGGACTATTTAATTGTGGTGTCGAAGTTTGGACTTGAGCTGCAGCCTGAGTTCTGTGACCATCCCACCTCACAGAGTCCTACCCCAAGCCCAAACATCTACACATCAATTAGACAGTGTCTTAGCCTGAGGCATCCCTGCACTGCGTGTCAGAGAACTTTGGTATCAGTGTCCAGTCAGCCCACTCATGTGCTGCTCTTCACCAGCTGTAAGGCTAGCCAGCATGAGCAGACATTCCCTCCTCAGTTTTCCCTGAATCCCATGACTGTTTATTTTGCTTAAGAGCTTTTGGTGAGGGACCTAGTTGGCTTCCTGCTTCTGATATACTTAAATGTTTTGCTGTTATTTTTTGAGTCATTGGCTAGCTGATCTTTGAATTCTTTTTTTAGAGCTTCCTAATCATATTTTTACACTTCACTTTCCAAGTTTCTGCTCCTTTCTATTTTCCTCAATAGTATTTAACTTCCACTTTTTAAAGGATGACTTCTTTTTGCTCCTAACTGTTTCTTTTACCTTGTTGTTTAACCATGATGGCACTTTTTTGGTCTTCTTACAATATACCTCTAAATTGAGCCTCTATTACAGTGCTTTTTTAAAGCTTCCTTGCAGCTTGCAGGGATTTGACTTTTGGTATTCTACCTTTTAATTTCTGTTTAACTAACATCCTCATCTTTGCATAGTTCACCTTTCTGAAATTAAAGGTTACCATGGTAGGCTGCTTTGATGTTTCTCCCTACCCTCCCAGAGATGTTAAATTTTGTTATTTTATGATCGCTATTACCAAATGATTCAGACATATTCAACTCTTGGACTAGATCCTATGTTTCAGTTAGAACTAAATCAAGAATTACCTTTCCTCTTGTTGGTTCCAGAACTAGCTGCTTCAAGAAGTAGTTATTTAAGGTATCAAGAAATTTTATCTCTGCATACCATCCTAAGATGAATATGGGGATAGTTGAAATACCCAATTATTATTAAGGGTTTTATTTATTTTTATAGTCTCCCAGTCACTGCAACCATCCTGGTCAGGTGGTCATTACTACATCCCTATTGCTATAATCTTATTATTCACTCACGGAATTACTATCCATAGAGATTCTATGGTAGAGTTTGGTTCATTGAAGATTTTTACCTCATTTGATCCTATGTCTTCTTTTATATATAGTGTCACTTCCCCACCAGTACAACCTCTTCTGTCCTTCCAATATATTGTGTACCCTAGTATCACTGTGTCCCACTAGTTATCCTCATTCCATTAACAGAGATAATAGTGTAGTGGCGCGCACCTCTGCTTAATATGCAAAAGGTCCTGGGTTCAATTTCCAGGGGATTGGACTCGATGATCTCATGAGGTCCCTTCCAACCCTATGATTCTATTCTAAGTTTCTATAATCCTATTCTATCAATATCGTCATTAAACATGAGGCAGTCAAGTTCACCTATCTTCATATTTAGACATCTAGCATTTCTAAATGAACACTTTAAAATTTGTCACTTTTTAGCTCTCTGACATTATCAAACTGTATACTAACTTGAAACAGTGAACAAGTCTTCACAGAAATGTTCCTAGTTTGGTTAGATAGCTTGATTCTATAGTGACAAGCTAGTTTTCTAAAAATAAAAACTTTATGACATTGAAGAAATCAGGAATTTTTCTAAAAGCATAAATTAGATCATAGAATCATAGGTTTGGAAGGGACCTCATAGGTCATCTAGTCCAACCCCCTGCCAGAGGCAGGACCACTCCCACTAAACCATCCCAGTCATGGTTTTGTCCAGCCGGGCCTTAAACACCTCCAAAGATGGAGATTCCACCACCTCCCTTGGCAGCTCATTCCAAGGCTTTACCACTCTCCTAGTAAAAAAGTTTTTTCTAATATCCAGCCTCGACCTCCCTAACTGCAGCTTGAGGCCACTGCTCCTCGTTCTGTCCTCTGTTATTACCGAGAACAGTCGAGCTCCATCTTCCTTAGAGCATCCCTTCAAGTAGTTGAAAGTTGCTATCAAATCCCCCCTCAATCTTCTCTTCTGCAGACTAAATAAGCCTAATGCTTTCAGTCTTTCCTCATAGGGCTTGTGCTCCAGCCCTTTTATCATTCTGGCTGCCCTCCTCTGAACTCTCTCTAGCATATCCCTGTCCTTTTTGTAGTGGGGAGCCCAAAACTGAACACAATATTCTAGATGTGGCCTTACCAGTGCAGAATAGAGGAGAATGATCACATCCCTCGATCTGCTGGTAATACTTCTTCTGATGCAGCCCAATATGCCATTGGCCTTTTTGGCAGCAAGAGCACACTGCTGACTCATATCTAGCTTCCCATCCACCATGACCCCCAGGTCCTTTTCTACACTGCTGCTACTTAGCTGAATGTTTCCCAGCCTGTAGCGGTGCATGGGTTTTTTTCGTCCCACGTGCAGGATTTTACACTTGTCCTTACTGAAGCTCATAAGATTTCTATTGGCCCACTGTTCCAATTTATCTAGGTCTCCCTGAATCCTATCCTTTCCCTCTTAACATGTCTACTGGCCCCCCCAGCTTGGTGTCATCCAGGAACTTAGTGAGGATGCAGTCTATTCCATCATTCAGATCACTGATGAAAATGTTGAACAGAACCAGCCCCAGGACCGACCCCTGAGGCACACCACTCGTGACTGGCTGCCAGCTAGACATGGAACCATTGATTCCTACACGCTGAAACCATCGATCTAGCCAGTTTTCTAGCCACCTTATAGTCCACCTATCCAACCCATACTTCCTTAATTTGCCAATGAGAATGCTGTGGGAAACTGTATCAAAAGCCTTACTAAAATCAAGGTATATCACATCAACGGTTCTTCCTGTATCCAGAAAACCAATCATCTGATCATAGAAGGAGATGAGATTGGTCAGGCATGATTTACCCTTGGTAAATCCATGCTGACTGTTCCTGATCACTTTATTTTCCTCTAAGTGTTTGAGGATGGATTCTTTGAGAATCTGCTCCATAATTTTTCCACGGATTGAGGTGAGGCTGACTGGTCTATAATTCCCCAGATCCTCCTTTTTCCCTTTCTTGACAATAGGCACTACATTTGTTTTTTTCCAATCCTCTGGCACCTCCCCCGTTCTCCATGAGTTTTGAAAGATAATGGCCAGCGGTGCTGCTATCTCATCGGCCAAGTCCCTTAGAACTCTTGGATGCAGTACGTCTGGCCCCATGGACTTGTGCACATCCAGCTTCTTTAAGCAGTCCCTAACCTGACCTTCCATCACCAAGGGCCTCTCTTCTTCTCTCCCATCTGCCACACCCATGATAGTGGGCTGGGAGCTGACCCTGCCTGTGAAAACTGAAGCAAAAAAAGCATTGAGCACTTCAGCTTTTTCCTCATCCTCTGTCACAAGGATGCCTGGCCTATTCAGCAAGGGGCCTACACCACCCCTGATCCTCTTCGTGTTATTAACATACTTGTAGAACCCCTTCTTGTTATCCTTTACATCCCTCACTAGCCGCAACTCCATTTGTCCTTTGGCCTTTCTGATTTTATCTCTGCAGTCCCTAGCAATATCTTTATATGCCTCCTTGGTCATCTGACCAAACTTCCACTTCCTGTAAGCTTCCTTTTTGTGTTTCAGCTCAGAGCAGAGTTCTCTGCTAAGCCATTCTGGCTGCCTCCCATGTTTGTTCTTTCTCCTAATTGGAATGGCAACTTCCTGTGCCCTTAGCAGGGTTTCTTTAAAATATAACCAACTCTCTTGGACTCCTTTCCCCTTCAGATTAGCTTCCCAAAGGATCCTGCCTATCAGTTCCCTGAGGGAGCCAAAATCTGCTTTTTTGAAGTCCAGGGCTTTTGTTTTGCTTCTTTCCTTCCTTCCTTTAATCAGGATCCTGAACTCAACCATGTCATGGTCACTACTGCCTAGCTTGCAATTTACCTCTATTTACCTCTACTTCAGGTATCACAGAATACTGTACCATTCTATGACTATTAAGTAGAAATACCATATTAAACAAGAGTTAGCATGAACCAGCAACAAGTCAGACTGAAAAAATCATTTCGGTGCATTGTTTTTCATTACGCTCTGGATACATATTCATTTTTCACTCAGTAGCTGCAGTTACTTAAGCTGAGTTTAGAAGCACTCTGGTAAGTGGATTGCAATAGCAGGTCTAAAAAGATACACATTCTTTGAGTACTTTAATAGAAAGAGGAGAGAAAGGGTATCGAAATCCTTTCAAAGAGACCAGTTGCCTTAAAGAAAAAGAACCAACTGTTTGTGTGCAAGTCTCCTTTGCATCTTAGACATTATACAGAAAATCACTCTTCCTCGTCTAACAAATACAACTGAAAAATGGCTCTCGTGAGGGTACTTCAACAACTGATACAAACAAATAAACCAGTCATAAAAACAAAAAGAGAAAATCTTCCCAGAGCAATACATATCCATTTTTAAAATCTTCTCCATTAATATGAAAACTTCATGTCTTCTAAGCAAATGCACTGATAGAGTTGATTTTAAAAATGGATGTGTATTGCTCCCCTTCATTTTTTTGGTGGCAAAAACCCTAAGAAACATGAACACTCAAGGAGAGAGATAAGCAAGCAACAAAATCTCTGACGCAGGACACCTAAAGTTCTCTACTATAACACTAAAAAGATTAGAATTCCATTAGAATCTCATCAGGCCTCCAAGTTAAACATTGATAGACTGTATGAATAGCTATTACAAGGAGTGGTGGTATACAGTTACAGTTAGGAAGGACTAGTAATTCTAGTAGTTCCAATCTTGTTGATACCTGTTCAGAAGTGTTTAGACGCTCTTTGCAGAGGCAAGTAAGACCATGTCAAATAACATGAACAAAGAACTAATGTGCAACTTGTGTAAGGAAATTTTTCATCTCTGATCTACTCTGCGGGTGCTTAGACTATATACTCTACTCATTTTCACGTACAGAAGCAGTGCATAATATGCATCAGAGGTCTGTACTGGGGATAAGAGATAACTGGAGGCAAATTCACGCCTGGTGATAAGAAATACATGGACCCAAATTCATGACTTCACTGATTCCACCTGGCATGAATCTAGCTCTCAGTTTAGACTGGAGGGAAGAATTTGCATTAACTCTGGGTATGTTCCATCTGTGAATAAAAACAATGCAAAATCTTTCTTCCAACTTTATGAAAAAATCATACTGCACTAAAACAGATAGAGTGATCAAGCCAGGATCTGGGATAAAAAGCATGGAATACCGAGGGCAGACTCAGTCAGAGGACTTGTGAGTGTGCAAGACAGGATCAACAAAAGAAAGGACAACCTTCCCCACCCACACTTCACTAGTGTGTCTCCTCTGGGGTCTATGTGTAAAATCCTGGCCCCACACAAGTAAATGGCAAAACTCTCACTGCCTTCATTAGGGCCAGGATTTAGCCCCATATGCCAAAAAACTGCCCCCCACCTTTTTATTTCTTTCTAAATGACATGGCATTGTTATAAACCACCTTGGAACTGATGCTCAGCTCAGTCACCCTGGAGTAAACCAGAATAACCTACTGAAGCTGATGAATTCAGAAGCTGACCACTTCTTTTTTCCCCCTAGAGATTGGGCTGATCCAAAAGTTGACACCTGATCCAAACTTTCCAGAAGCATGGGCACATTCAGCTTAGTGTTTGGTTTGAAGTCATTTCAGCTCCTGTTTGGGTCCGGCTCTCTTTACAGTTAGCACAGAGAAAAAACTTTCCAGGGATCATGTTGGGAAACAGAGTTAGCATAAAAAAGTTTAAAAGAAGAGGTTACTTACCGGTAACCGGTGTTCTTCGAGACGTGTGCTCCTGGCCATTCCTTAGTAGGTGTCTGCACGCCTCGTGCACGGCACGCCGGAAACTTTTCCCCCAGAGTACCCGTAGGGTCGGCTGTAGCGCCCCCTGGAGTGGCGCCGCCACCACTGCCTATATAGCCACCAGCCGACCCATCCCTCCTCAGTTCCTTCTACCCAATGTCTGAGGGGAGGTGGGAGGGACTGGAATGGCCAGGAGCACACGTCTCGAAGAACACCGGTTACCGGTAAGTAACCTCTTCTTCTTCTTCGAGTGCTGCTCCTGGCCATTCCTTAGTAGGTGAGTATCTAGCCTTACCTTGGAGGTGGGAGACATCACAGAGAGACCGACTGCAGCACTGCTCTGCCCACTGCCGCGTCCTGCTGCGCTTGCTGGGTGATGGCATAATGCTGCGCGAAGGTATGCGGGGTGGACCACGTTGCCGCCTTGCATATATCGATAGTCGGGACACCGGCGAGGAACGCTGTGGAAGCCGCCTGGGCCCTAGTTGAATGAGCTGTTACTCTTGGCAGGTGCTTACCCCCCAGCTTGTAGCACTCTTTGATGCAGGCTGAAATCCAGGAGGCTATCCTCTGAGTAGATACCGGTTGGCCTTTTTTATTGTCCGCTACTGCCACAAAAAGCTGGGGGGTCTTGCGGAACGGCTTTGTCCGTTCTACATAGAAGGCTAGCGCTCTGCGCATATCCAGGGAGTGGAGACGCCTCTCCTCTTCCGATGCATGGGGCTTCGGGTAGAAGACAGGCAGGGAAATGTCCTGGTTCACGTGAAAGTGTGACACCACTTTAGGTCTGAAGGATGGATGCGGGCGTAGCTGCACCTTGTCCTTAAAAAACTGGGTATACGGTGGATCCACCACCAATGCTCGCAGCTCGGACACTCTCCGGGCTGACGTGATAGCCACCAAAAACGCGACCTTCCATGACATGTACAGGAGGGAGCAAGTCGCCAGTGGTTCAAAAGGGGGTCCAGTAAGTCTTACCAGTACCGCATTTAGGACCCACTGGACCGTGGGTGCTTTTATAGTCGGGTATAGCTTAGAAAGCCCCACCAGGAACCTTTTCACCATAGGCACCGTGAACAGCGAGCTACCCCCAGGACCGCGGCGAAACGCTGCAATTGCCGCCAGGTGGACCCTCAGGGACGATAACGCTAGTCCACTGGACTTCAAATACCATAAATAGTCTAGTAAGCGGTGAACCGAGACCGACTCTGGATCCTCCCCGTTGGCCGAGGCCCACCGCACAAACCTGAGCCATTTAGCGGCATATGTAGTTCTCGTGGCAGGTTTCCTACTACCACACAACACGGCCCGTACTGGGGAGAAGCACATCTGCTCGCTGTCCGTCAGCCACGAAGGCACCATGCGTGGAGGTGTAGGGCCTCCAGGTTGGGGTGGAGAAGCCTCCTGCTGTCCTGGGACAATAAGTCTGGTCTGAGTGGCAACCGGATCGGCCTGCGGCTGGACCACCGCATCAGGGTCGAAAACCAATGCTGCCTGGGCCACGCTGGAACGACCAAGATGACCTGCGCCTTGTCCATCTTTATCTTCCACAGCGCCTTGGCCACTAACGGTGTTGGAGGGAACGCATACAGGAGACCTCTCCCCCCCCAGTGGATCTCGAAAGCATCCGCCCCCGATCCGGGGCTGCGTCCCCGGAAAGAGCAGAAGCTCCGGCACTTTGTGTTGACCATGGAGGCAAAGAGGTCTAGATGGGGATAACCCCACCTCCGGAAGATTGACTCCGCCACCTCCGGGTGGAGCGACCACTCGTGGGCCATGAACTTCCAGCTGAGGCTGTCTGCTAAGCAATTCCAGAGGCCGGGGATATACGATGCCACTGGCTGGATCTTGTGGCGAACACAAAACTCCCAGAGCCTCATGGCTTCCTGACAAAGGAGAGGCGAGTGTGTGCCACCTTGCTTGTTGATATAATACATTGCGGTGGTGTTGTCGGTACGAACTGACACCGTCTGGCCCCGGAGGTGTTCTCGAAATACCTCGCATGCGAGCCGGACTGCTCTGAGCTCCTTTATGTTGATATGTAGTGCGGAGTCCGCGACCCCCCACAGGCCCTGTGTTCTGAGGTCGCCGAGATGCGCACCCCAGCCGATATCTGATGCATCCGTTGTCAAATGCAGTGATGGCTGAGGAAGGCTGAATGGAACCCCTGAGCATAAATTGGCTTCGCAGGACCACCAATGCAGGGTCTCCAGCACCGATGCCGGCACGGTGAGCATAGCGTCCAAAGTGTCCCGCACCGGGCGGAACACCGTCGCTAACCACAGTTGGAGCGGCCTCATCCGTAAACGGGCGAAAGGGACTACAAAAGTGCAAGCCGCCATGAGACCCAGTAAGCGAAGGCATTCTCGCGCTGATACCCTGGGAAACCTCACCAGAGCATCCACCGTCTGTCTGATAGTCTGAAACCGGTTGGTCGGGAGGCTCGCCCTTACAGACGTGGAATCGAGGACCGCTCCTATAAACTCTATTCGCTGCGCGGGAACCAACGTCGACTTTTGGACATTTATCAACAAACCTAAGCGATCGAAGACGTATTGAGTCAGGTTTATGTGGGAGAGCACCTCTCGCCGCGACTTCCCCACGATCAGCCAGTCGTCCAGATATGGAAACAGGGTGACCCCTTGTTTCCTGAGATGTGCCGCCACCACTGCCAGACACTTTGTGAATACCCGCGGAGCTGCGGAAAGGCCGAATGGGAGCACGGCGAACTGTAGGTGCGTCCGCCCCACAACGAAGCGCAGGAACTTCCTGTGCCGGGGATGTATTGCGATATGAAAATACGCATCCTGCAAATCGAGGGCGGCGTACCAATCGCCCGGATCCAGAGAGGGAACAAGTGATGAGAGGGACACCATCCGGAACCGAATCTTGCGAAGGAACCGGTTGAGCCGCCTCAGATCTAAAATCGGCCGCAGGCCCCCTTTTGCTTTGGGAACAAGGAAATATCGGGAATAAAAACCCTTGCCCCTGCAGGGCAGCGGCACCTCCTCCACTGCCCCTTTTTGAAGTAAAACCTGCACCTCCTCCCACAGTGCGTGCTGGTGGGCCTGGTCCCGCAGGGCACCACGCAGCATAGGAGGGGCCGGCAGGGGTAACGAAGAAAATTGGAGGGAATAGCCCTCCTGAACCGTTCTGAGAACCCAGCGGTCTTTTGTGATCTTGCGCCAACGTGGTGCGTAAGGGGAGAGTCTGTTGCTGAATATGGGAGCCTCTGGATCTTTGGCCTTTGATAAACCGCCCTCGTGTTGACCCTCAAAAGGTCTTTTTGCTGCCTGCCGGCGGACGCGAAGATCCTTGCCCGCTGGGGTGGCGTCCAGCCTGCCGACGGGGCCCTTTGCCCCTTCGCCTATCGTCGTCCTGGCGGCGGAAGTAGGGCCGCGGGGGAGGGGGGGGGCGGCTTGAACTGCTTCCTTTGGCTCGCCGGAGTGTGGAGACCTAAGGACTTAACCAGCGCCCTAGAATCCTTTAACGTCTGCAGACGGGCATCTGTTTGTTGCGAAAATAGTTCAGGTCCTTCAAAAGGTAAGTCCTGGATCGTGGTCTGGACCTCTAAGGGCAGCCCTGACGCCTGCAGCCATGAGCTACGCCGCATCGTCACCCCTGTGGCCATGGAGCGGGCCGCAGCGTCAGCTGCATCGAAGGCTGATTGCAGCAGGGCCTTAGACACGACTTTACCCTCTTGGATAGATGCCGAAAAAGCCGCTCTGGAGTCCTGCTCCACAGAGTCACTGAAACGCTCCATAGCCGACCAAGCATTAAAGATGTAGCAGCTGAGAATAGCCTGCTGATTCGCTATCCTCAGCTGCAGCCCCCCTGTAGAATAGACCTTACGGCCAAACAGGTCCAGTCTTTTATAGTCCTTAGACTTAGGGGTTGACCCCGGGCGACCTTGTCTCTCACGCTCATTTGCCGCCGCCACAACTAAAGAGCTGGGAGTGGGGTGTGAATAAAAGTGTTCATAACCCTTAGAGGGCACAAAGTACTTTCGTTCGGCGCGCTTGGCCGTAGGGGGGATCGAAGCCGGTGTGTGCCATAGCGCCTTAGTCGTGTTATGCACAGTCTTGATAAAGGGCAGGGCCACACGGCCCGGGGCCTCTGGGAGCAAAATGTCCACCATAGGGTCCGCGTCCTCCGTAATTTCCTCGGCCTGCATATTCAGCCCGCTAGCCACCCGACGAAGCAGCTCCTGATGGGCCCTAGCATCATCCGGGATCACCATCGGCTTGGCTCCCGCCACCGCCTCATCAGGGGGCGAAGAAGAAGATTCTTCAAGATCTGGATCCTTAAACGGAGCTCCAGATGCCACACTATGGTCTCCAGTGGCCAGGCTCTCTCTATCCGGCTCGTCCCGCAAGGACTCCACCTCCGACACCTCCCCGGTACCGAGGGGGGGAGGGGCGCCGAGCGCGGCCGATGGAGGATGCCTAGCCTGCGAACTGGGAATGAGGGGTCCTGAGGTCACACCCGGTCCCTGGACGGCCCAAGGGGTCCAAAATGGCCACTGCCAACCCGACCACTGAGGGTGGAAAGGCGGTACCATCGGCGCCGACTGAGGCTGCGACGTCGAGGTCTTCTGAGGTCGACGCGGTACCGACTCCTCCGCCGAACTTGACGAAGAGCCGGAACGAGGGGACCACGGCGGTGCCGATGACGACGGCACTGGAGACCGGCGCCGACCCTCATCGCTGCGGTCACAGTGCCGACGAGGTGACTCACGGTGCCGATGAGACACCGGGGAGCGGAACTGGGGAGCCCCAGCTGCTGCTACCACCGTTGGCGGTACCGGAGAGCGGTGCCGATGCTCACGAAGCGGCACTGGGCTTCGACCTCGACCTGCTACAAGGGGGGTCGGTTTCCCCCGGGATGGTGCCGAGCGCGGTACCAGTGTCGCCGCTGGAGCCGGCGGCGCCGACTTCACCGATAGCTCCTGCGCGGCTGCAAAGGCCTCCGGCGTTGTGGGCAGGATCAAATCCTCCTCTAAAATGTCCCAGGTAGGCGAGGAGGTCGAGCCCGGACTAAATTGCGCCTCCGAAGGGTCGCGTACCGAAGTTGGGGATACGGAGATAGGCCAGCCGACATGGCTCTGGCTGTCTCCCTGCTGCACTGCCGCTCGGTGCGGTGATCACCCCCTACCCAGCCGCTTCTTCTTTGGCGGTACCGGGGAAGAGGAGCGGCGCCAGGGCTCCTTCAGAGACTTGGGGTGAGCCGGCTTCGGTGCCGCAGACGGTGCCGAGGATGCCGGTGCGCTCCGCACTGATGGTGCCGAGCTGGACCCCGAATCACCGGGGGCCGGGCGAAGAGCCTCCTCCATGAGGTGCAGCTTAAGGCACTGAACCCTGTCCTTTTGAGTCCTTGGCTTGAACCTCCGACAGATTTTACACCTCTCGGTGAGGTGGGCTTCGCCCAAGCACAGAAGACAATCGCTGTGCGGGTCGTCTACGGGCATGGGCTTTTTGCAACGCCCACAGGTTTTAAAGCCCGGCATAGCCCGACCCCGGGCCCGGGGCGGGCTTGAACTAACTAACTAACCTACGCTATGTAAACTAAACAACTAACTAACAACTAACTGATTCGGGTACTCCGAAGCACAGAAACGGCCACGTGCAGCACTGCACGAAGCCAGGGAATGTTCCAGCGACCGACAGGGCAGTAAGAAGGAACTGAGGAGGGACGGGTCGGCTGGTGGCTATATAGGTAGTGGTGGCGGCGTCACTCCAGGGGGCGCTACAGCTGACCCTACGGGTACTCTGGGGGAAAAGTTTCCGGCGTGCCGTGCACGAGGCGTGCGGACACCTACTAAGGAATGGCCAGGAGCAGCACTCGAAGAAGAAGTACTACATAGGACTGTACTCTTTTCTCGCAATGATATCCCTGGCTCTGAGCTCATTTTATTAGTGAACATAATCAGCAGTAAAACCCTGAAGAGTGACACTACTATTGTTCTGCTAGCTATGTCAGCTTTATGCTAATCTATCTCACACTTCCACATCTGTCCCTTTTTCCATAGTCCATGCATGTGCAATGAGGTCCTCATACCTCATCTCTACTTCCTCATATTCAAGTCCCTCCTAATGACTCACTTCTACACTGCCAAATTCTACACATAGGGCCTGAACCAAAGCCAAACTGAAGTCAATGGTAGTCTTTCCACTCATTCCAATGGAATTTGGAGCAACCCACACATTTCATGAGTCCAAATTATTCATTCTTCTGGGCTTTGCAGTGCATCCTATCTCCTGTTCTTTTGTTTGAGACTATGAACACTTACACCAGTAAGTTATTTTACTTATATAAGTAGTGCTATGTAGGAGTACAGGACCGCATGCTTATTTTATTGGCAGGATTGGGCCCTTAGATTATAAATGCTATGGCATTATTTGTAGTCTTTTTGTATGCTCAGAAAATGTTTAAATTAATGATATGCAGTTTAGCTCAATACAATTTTGCAATATGTACTAATTTCTAAATAGATGGTCTAGAGATTAGGAAAAATTAAGTTTGCTAAAATATGTGGAAAGCTGGGTTCAAAGGTAGCCACATACAGGTGAAAACAGGGGAATTAGTGGTGGCAATAAAGGTAACAATCTCTCTCCATCCCAGAAGTCTCTATCAGATTTGGGGGTAACACACACACTTGATGGAGGAATTGCTATTGAATTCAGGCTTAGCTATTCTGTGCATATTCTGATATGTGAAAACCACTAAGATCCTTGTATCTTTTCATTCAAACTTACAGCTACTTGTTCCCCCCCCCCC
>ML682009.1:431816-508924 GCA_007922195.1 Podocnemis expansa
AAGGATCATTCCTTTCTGTAAGTTCACCCATCTTCGAAGCATCTGAGGAAGTGGGATCTTCTCCCACGAAAGCTCATGCAAAAAATAAATCTGTTAGTCTTAAAGTGCCACACAACTGCTTGTTGTTTTTTTACTGGACTAGACTAACACGGCTATCCCTTTGGAAACTGGTAAAGAACAGCCTGGTTTGTTTGACCTTCCTTTGCCTATAGATGATTACGTGTATGCTACACCCATCGGAAGTTTATTTTTTGATGAATATAATAAAGCTCTGGTTACTTTTCTTTGTTTTATTTATACCTAACTATATGATTGCTGCAAAGTCTCCTTTTTAAGTTAATATTACTGTATAGGGTAACAGAGCATTAATGTAGATATAATCCCATTCAGCATTTATTCATATCAGTACTTTGTATTATCCTCAGATTTGGCTCGCTTTTCTTTTTCCACATGCATTCTAACCCATTTGGCCTAAAACAGTATATTATTATTTCTCTGTGTTGATTTCCTATTGTCTACCTCTGCAGAAAAAATCTACCCTGAAAATTTATAGAAATGTTCTGTTACTGTAAAAGATCATTAGACATCATAACTCAACAATAATCTGTCATCTTCCTTTTTTAATCATATTTTGCACAATAAATTGCAAAATCTATTTTATTGTAAAATACAGTGGGGACCTGTTAACGCACGGGTGTCGGGGGACAAGCCCCGGCGACCACGCATTAAGTGGACTGCATGTAAATGGGACCAATGTTCCCCCTAAGCTCTGTGCATGCGTGCGCAGCAAAAAGCGCTCGCCAGCACACAAATCAGTGCAGAGCCGGCAGCCAGGGACCCTAGCCAGCCTGAAGACACAGTCTTCGGGCTGGCAGGGAGCAGCGGGGATCTGGATGCATCCCCAGCTGCTTCTGGATGAGCTGGGAAGCTTCCGCTGTGGGGGCCATCTGGATCTGCTTCTTCCCCCCACCCCCGCGGCTTGCCAGTGCGGCGGAAGTTCCTCCGCTTGTCCCACGGCAGCTGGGGACAGATCCAGAGTCCCCTGGCCTGCCGGCGATGGTGCAAAGCTTCTGCCACCACTGGCAGGCTGCAGGGATCCGGATCCATCCCCATCTGCCACCAGACAAGCAGAGGACCTTCCGCTGCACCGGCAAGCCACGGGAGTGGGGAGCGCATCTGGATGGCCCCCGTAGCGGAAGCTTCCCAGCTTGTCCAGAAGCAGCTGGGGACGCATCCAGATCCCTGCTGCCCCCTGCCAGCCTGAAGACTGTGTCCATGGCTCATGAAAAGAAAAAGGCAGCACTACTAAGGCTCACTCCACGCGTTTCCTGCCCCAGCCAACTTCTGCTTGTAGGCAGCGCGCGTTAATGAGTCCCGCGCGTTAACGTGCTGGCTTTTGGGGGACATGACCAGAGCGTGCGTTAACTGGATCCGCACGCTAACTGGTCGCTTGTTAACGGGTCCCCACTGTACTACAGAATTGTATTATACTTATTATTTTATTAGACAATACTACAGAATTTAACTGTAAAAATACTGCAGCAATCAAAGGAAATGTTTTAATTACTTTAAACTAAACTGTTCTGATCTAATAGAGGGTATGGACTGCTTGGTTTTCCACCAAACTTCAACTCCTAAGTAACTTTTAAAGGTATGATAGATGCATTTTTAAAATGTTAACTAAGGCACATGATATTGACATGCATTTTTCCAAGGACATTCCTTCTCTGACCAAGCAAAAACAAAACAACAACAACAAAAAATTGGCTCTGGAAGCCAAAATGAAGGTTACTCACCTTCATGCAGTAGCCGAAGTTCTTCGAGACACGTGCTCCCGACTTGCTCCACTTTAGGTGTTTACGTGCCGTGACACCCCAAACCGGAGATTTTTACATAGCAGTGGCTCAGGCAGCAGGCAGCTGACAACGGTATCCGTCTTTCCCGCCCTTGCTGTCGTCAGCCACTCACTCTGCCCGCTGAAGCTCCTCCTCAGTTCCTTTCTACCCCAGAGGTATCCTGTAACGAGAGAAAGAAAACTCCAAAGTAGAGGGGAGGAGGGCAGGTAGTAGAGCATGTCGGGAGCATGCATCTCGAAGAACTTCGGCTACTACACGAAGGTGACTAACCTCCATTTCTTCGAGCAGTGCTCCCGACTGCTCCACTTTAGGTGATTTCATAGCAGTCATTGGCTTGTGGCAGCAGGAACTTCGGATTGTGTATTGTCAACTGTGTGGAGTACTGCTTGCCCCAGAGCAGTATCCATAGCTCCAATACGTTCCAACGCGTAGTGTTTAGTGAAGGTATCATTGGAAGCCCAGGTAGCTGCTTGACTGATTACGTGGAGTGGGACCTTGGTAAGGAATGCTATGGACCATGCCATGGATCTGGTGGAATGAGGGCGGATTGTGTCAGGTGGGGTTGCTTGGCATATCGAATATGCCGTGCGGATGCAGGATGCAATCCATCTTGATATTCTTTGTTTGGAAATCAGTTGTCCCTGTGAGCGTTCAGTGGTGGATATGAACAACTGTGTTGATTTCCTAAACGCTTTGGTTCTTTCCAGGTAGTACGCTAATGCGCGCCTAACGTCTAGGGTATGAAGTGCTCTTTCCTGCAATGTGGAATGCGGTTTCAGATAGAAAACAGGTAAGCGGATTACTTGGTTAAGATGGAAAGATGTTGCTGTTTTAGGTAGGAATTTGAGATGTAATCGTAGAGAGACTTTGTCCTTGTAGAAGATCGTGTAAGGCAGGTAAGCCATTAGTGCCGCCAGCTCACTGACTCGCCTAGCTGATGTGATTGCTATAAGAAACGCCAGTTTCATGGACAAGTGGAGCAGTGAGGCAGTGGCCAATAGCTCGAACAGTGGCCTCATCAGTGCTTTCAGCACTAATGTAAGGTCCCAAGGTGTTGCCGGCAGCTGGACCTGAGAGAATAAATTATGTAGTCCCAACACGAACCTCTTAATGATTCGGTGAGCAAATATTTATGTGCCGTCTACGTGGTCATGAAAAGTAGAGATAGCCACCAGGTGTACTCTAATCGTGTTAATTGTGACGTTTTTGTTTTGCAGGTGCAGAAGGTACTCCAGAAACACCGGAATGGGAGCCTTTGCAGGATGTAACACGTGTTGATTGCACCAGGAAGAGAATCGGGTCCATTTCTGGAGGTAAGTAGCCCTTGTGGACGGTTTTCTGCTATTCAGCAGGATGTTGCACACTTGATCGGAACGTTGGAGCTCCGTATCCTTGAACCATCAAGGTTCCATGCAGTTAGGTGAAGTCTGTCCAGGTGAGTGTGGATGCGAGCTCCGTGGTTCTGGGACAACAGATCCTGTACCAGAGGTAAGGTATTTGGAGGTGTTGTGGACATCATTATAAGTAGCGAATACCACATTTGATGCGGCCAGGCTGGAGCTAACATGATTACAGTCGCTCTGTCTTGCCGGATTTTGTGGAGCGTGCAAAGAATCATTGGAATCGGCGGAAAGGCATATAGGAGTGTGCCCCCCCAATGGATAAGAAATGCATCTCCACTGGAATTTGGGCCCCTTCCCGCTTGGAAGCAATAGCGACTGCATTTCTTGTTGTCCGCTGTGGCAAATAGTTCCATTGTTGGGAAGCGCCATCTGGCAAAGATGGCCTGTATGATGGCATCCCGAATTTCTCATTCGTGGTGATCCGAGAATGAGCGACTCAATGACTCTGCTAGTACATTCTCCTTGCCTGGGAGATATTCTGCACAAAGGGAAGTCCCATGGTTGATGCACCAATCCCAAAGAGTCATTGCCTCCAGGCATAGGAAGTGTGACCTGGTGCCACCCTGTCGATTGATGTAGAACATGCGTGATCTGTCGTCTGTGCGGATCGTTACTACCTTCCCTGCTATCTAGGGGAGGAAATGACGACACGCATTCTGAACCGCTTTTAGCTCGAGCAGATTGATATGTAATGTCCTTTCCGGCAAAGATCATTTGCCTTGGGTGACTTGGTCTTGGCAGTGTGCCCTCCATCCTAGGAGTGATGCATCTGTTGTGATAATGATTTGTGGTTGAGGTGGCATGAAGGGGACCCCTTGTGTCAGATTGGTCTGGTCCATCTACCAGGACAGTAAATCCCTGATCATATGCGGGGTGGCTAAGAGAGTTTTGGTCGGATGTTTCAGATGTTTGAAACACGCAAGGAACCAAAGCTGTAAGGGAAGCATGCGTAACCTCATGCTGTTCACCAGGTAGGTGGTCGCTGCCATATGCCCCAGCATTCTCATCGCTGTGTGAGCTGAAATGATGGGTGAGCTCTGAATATTGAATGCTAGATGTTGTAGACTGTAGAGTCTGTCAGCAGGTAAGACTGCTCTTGTCACCGATGAATCGATTCGTGCTCCAATAAAGTGGATTTGTTGTGTTGAAGACAGCTTTGATTTCTTGTAATTTATGTTTAGGACTAGTGCCAGGAAGAGTTTGGTCGTGGTTTCTACTGCTTGGGTTGCTAGTTGTTGCATGGAGGCTTTGACTAAAAAGTCGTCGAGATATGGAAATATCTCTATGTGTCTCCTGCATAGGAATGCTATCACCGGGGCCATGAGTTTGGAGAAAACTCTCGGCGCTGTGCATAGCCCGAATGGAAGGACTGTGTACTGATAGTGATTCTGAAGGAACTGGAATTGTAGGAACCTTCTGTGTGGTGGACGGATGGACACATGGAAATATGCGTATTTTAGGTCGAGGAACTCTAACCAGTCGGACTGTTGACGGGCAGAAAGTATATTGCTTCAGGTCACTATCCTTAACTTTTTTTTACTTGGACATGTTTGTTGAGTTGTCTGAGATTGGAGTATTGGTCTCCAACCCCCTGTCTTTTTCTCTGTTAGGAAATATGGGGAGTAAAATCCCTTTCCCTTTTGCTCACCTGGGACCTCTTCGATGGCCCCTATTCATAGTAGATGTTGGATCTCTGCCCAGAGGTGTTTTACATAAGTGGGGTCCCTGAAGAGGGATGGGTAGGGGAATTGGGTTTTGGGTTTGGAGATGAATGGGATGGAATAGCCATGCTGAATGATCTCAATGACCCATCTGTCTGATGTTATTTGTTTCCAATATTGAAGGAATGGCTGTAACCTGTTTCTGAAAATTAAGCTGGATGGGGTTTGTGTATAGTGGAAAGCCTCCAAACTGGTTGTTCCCTCAACCCGACCATCAAAACTGATGTTTTAAGTTACCAGGTTGTGATGTTTGGTGAAGCTGCGTTCCTTGTCTGCTCCTTCATGGCTGGCTAGATTTGTTTCTATAGGAATCTCCTCTCCGGTTGGATTGACTCTGTGTGTATCTATAATTGGCAGGCTGGTTCTTATAAAACCTGTGTCTATACTGTGGGGTATAGATCCCCAGTGTCCTCAAGACACTACTCTCGAGTCTTTCACACCATGCATAACCTGACTTGTTGTTTTCTCAAACAGGTTATCCTTGTCAAAGGGAAGGTCTTCAATGGTCCCTTGCATCTGCTTAGGAAGATCTGCTGCCTGAAACCATGAAGAGCGTTGCATTACAACAGCTGTTCCCAGAGTCCTGGCAGCGAAGTCAGACGCATCCAGAGAGGCTTGAAGGGCTGTCCCAGCTGCTAGCAAGCCCTCCGTAATCAGAATATTAAACTGCTCTTGTCTATCTTGTGCAATAAAATTAAAGCAATCATTGAGCTTGGTGTAGATGTCATGATTATAGTTGGCTAGCAGAGCTGTATAGTTTGCTATTCTCAGCTGCAACACCGCTGATGTGTACACCTTCTTTCCCAGAAAGTCTAGTTTCTTGTCCTCTCTGTTATTAAAGGTAAGCTTAGAATTTGACTGCCTGTTTCTGTGATTTGCCGCCTCCACTACCAGAGAGTTCAGTTGGGGATGTGTAAATAGGAACTCATTCTCCTTGGGCGCAATGAAATATTTCTTGTCAGCCCTTTTGTTAGAAGGTGGTGCTGACACCAGCATCTGCCATATTTTGTTTGCGGGCTCCACGATCCCTTCATCCATAGGGAGGGCAAGCTTATGGGACCCTGCCGTCTGTAGGATCTTGTATAACTTGTGATATGTGGGCTGAGTCTCTTGTAACGAGATCTCCATAGTTTCAGTCACCCTTCTAAACAGCTCCCTGAACTGTTTGTTATCATTATCTTTGCCCTGAAGGGGAGTATCTGTCAGAAGATCATCTGTACTTGTCATTGAAGTAGCTGGTATGGCAGTTGTCACTGGTGGAGGCTGAGGCTGAGCATTTGAAAGTCCTGGAGAAGGAACATTGGGTGGAAATGGCAGGTTATATGGTTGCCATGGTACATAGTTTATACCCCGTTGAGGGTACATCATCCATGGGGGATATGGCCAAGGCAGGGTGAAATTAGGGTTTCAGGTTGCTGCCTGAGACGCCTGTTGCGGAGGTGGTTGACTTGGAGCAGGGCTTGATGACACCGACGAGTCAGAACCCCTTGATGGTGACAACGGTGAGCTTGTGTCCAAAAAGTCTGTCTGAAATAAGGGCGACGTGGATGAGGAATGAATTGTCAGATCTTCTGTCAACCCTGTATGCTTTGCCTTTTTCTTATGTTTGGTATGTAATGGCCGCGGGGAAGGATCCCTCATCGAGCCTATCTGTGGAGTCGGGGGTAGTGCCGGTGCAATTGCTGGCTGTGGTGTTAATGGCTGCACTAGAGTGGGGCAGATGGGGGGAGTCAGCAACTGAACCCCTGGCGCCGAGTTCAATGCTGGTGTATGCGTGGCCAGCGGTGCGGGAAACGGCGCTGACACCGCGGCTGAGTGGTGGTGCCGGTATGAAGGGCACTGCAAGCGGTGGTGCAGAGATCAGCGCCATGACAAACGGCAGTGGCGCTTGCTGCTGAAGTGGTGCCAATGCCAGTGCACAGCTATTTTTATACTTTTTACAACCAGCAGCTGCCGGGTCCTGAGATGCCTGCCCGGGGGTATGCTGGTGAGATTTAGCCTGAGCCTCAGTCCCTTTGGATGTTTTTCTTGGGACAGGGGAGGAGGCAGCAGACCCGCACTTGTGCGCTACCTCAGTGTTGTGAGGAGAGGCACCGGGGTCTGACGCTGGGTGGAGAGAGCCCTCTAGTAACAGCAGTTTGAGCTTACACTCCCACTCTTTTCTGGTTCTTGTTGTTAAGCTCCTGCAGTGCTGGCATTTATGGAATAGATGTCCTTCTCCCAAGCACTTTATACAGGAACTGTGACCATCTGAGGCAGGCATTGCCTCGTTACACAAATCACAGTGCTTAAAGCTGGATGGATTCGGCATAGTGCTGGTTTCGCTGTTGTTCTTTCCTTTTTTTTTTAATTTCTGAGCTCAGATAGGTAGAAACCAATCTTCTGAGAGAGCCACCGCAGACTCCGTCTGGAGTCCAAGGCGGTAGAAAGGAACTGAGGAGGAGCTGCATCGGGCAGAGTGAGCGGCTGACATCATCAAGGGCGGGAAAGATGGACGCCGCTGTCAGCTGCCCGCTGCCTGAGCCACTGCTATGTAAAAATCTCCGGTCTGGGGTGTCACAGCGCGTAAACACCTAAAGTGGAGCAGTTGGGACCACTGCTCGAAGAAGAACTTCTTTTTTTCAGATGCTTCAGGGGTTTCACAAGACTATCCTCCTGGCCCTCAAAAAAGCATAATGCTAAATGAATGAGCAGCAGCAGAGAAATGTGTCTGACTGATGTTCTCTTCCTTCTTAAGGTCTATATATTGTTTCCAGTCCTGACCCAACTGGATGAATAAGTGGCTGGGAAAAAGGTTTGAACAGACTTTTGTCTTGTGTAGAGGAATGATTGCAGCCTTTGTCCTCCTGGCACACAAGAACTAGGAAGTCAATGGTGAAGAACTCTTCAAAGCATATGGGCAAGAATAATGCTCCACCATCACCTTCCCAACCCTATTCCCCTGCAGACAACAGACCTGGACCAGCAGCTTGTCCCACTGCTTATCATGCTGACCAATATGGCCCTATGGTTTCCCTGTACTCTCCCTGCCACCTTATTTGTATCCATCTGTTGTCTCTTGTCTTATACAGAAAGTAAGGGTTTGTGATCTTCTGTTTGCTGATGACTGTCCGTCTCCCGAATGCTAAAACCTGAGCTTGACATGCAGAGGAGTATGGGCTATTTCTCTTCTGCAACAATTTTGGTCTCACAATCAACCTCAAGAAGACAGAAGTGATTTACCAGCCTGCACCAGGGAAGCCTTCTGTAAAGCTTACTATTTCATCCACTTCAGCAGTACAATGTCACTTGCACTTCACATCAATAATGAAACCAACACCAGAACTGCTGTGTGTGTGGCCTTTGGCAGCCTACGTGCAAAAAAGTGTGGGAGCGCAGAGAAATTAGTCAACAAACAACTGAAGCCATTGTGTTGCCAACTTTGATGTATGCATGCGAAACCTGGACAGGGTACAGATGCCATGTTACAAAACAATCTTTTTCACATGGGATCTCTCAGGAAATTAATGAGGATAAGACAGCAAGACAAGGTTCTAGATACTGAGGGTTCTATATGGTCAGATATTCCAAGTATCCATATGTTGTTGATGAAATTAGAGATGAGATGAGCAGGCCATTTCACAAAAATGTCAGCTGAGCACCTGCCAAAGATCTTTTATGATGAACTAAAGGACGGAAAGTGCTCTCAAGAAGGCCAGAAGAAACATTCCAAAGTTTTCCTCACATATCCTTGAGATGTATCAACAATGACTCAGAATTTTGGGAAGATGTCACTCATGGTTGTTCTACCTGCAAAATCTCATCCATATGAAGCACAGATTATAAGCAGAGGACAACTACTGAGGCAGAGCAGAAGTACCAGCAGTGTCCGCTATTAATCATGTAACCCATAGCAGCATCTCATGTTCAGTGTGTCACGGACAGTTCAAAGCTCAAAATGGCCTGATCAGCCACTCACATGTTCGCAAACCAGTGACATCACAATGACCTTCAAACTCAAAGGATGAACAATTTACACTATAAGCTGTTTGGGACAGGGAATGTCTTTTGCTTTTTATCTGTATGGGAGGTTTCTAACTGCAGCTGCTAAGCGCTACAAGAACAAAAATAAGTAAAACGGGAGATAACAGGTCTGTTTCCCCAAACTTCCATAGAAGATGTTTGCCTGAGGGCGTGTACTTCCATGGGTAGCAGCTGGTCCACACAGTCCCTTCTTCTCACGCCCAGCACAGACAGGGGCTTAAAAGGACGATTCTTAACTAGAGAAAGGAGAGCTGTGTCATCATCCCTTCCTTTCCCCCATCCAGCAGACCCATAAAACAAGACAAAAAGCACCCTGTGGGGATAGCTGATTTGGGATTTTGGTTCATTTAGATGAGAATGAATAACTGAAAAAACAATACTGATGGGAATTACAGATATTTAGGGCACATCTACTGATGAAAAATTAGTCTATGGAATTCAGAAATTTGGAACAAATTTTCAATATTGTAGTACCAGTTTCTGGCGGCTACTCAGGGCTGCATAAAGCACTACATCTCCAGTGTAAATTCCACTCATGTCAATAGTGATCTATGTGCACAGCCTGAGGCTTTGATACTGTTCTTAGAATTAGGATTATACAGAATGAACATAATAGGTAATCATCAACTGATCCAACCTGTTGTCCATTCCCAGCCTCCGACAAACAGCAATCCTTGCTTACCCTGTTTAAAAGCTGTTGATAGAGTTCATTTTTGAACCCTATAGTCTTGGCCATCACAACATCCTTTGACAAAGAGTTCCATATGTTGACTGTTTACTGCATGAAGAAATACTTCCTTTTTCATTGTTTTTTTTAAATCTGTTGATGATCCTTACTTTTTGTGAGATAAGGAATAAATAACAATTCTTTTTTCACTTTCTCCACTCCAGTCATGATTTTATAGACCTTCTGTCATGTCCATCCTTAGTCATCTGTCTGCTAAGCTGAAAAACACCACCATTATTTCTCTCTCGTCATATGGAAGCTGTTCCATGCCCTTAATCATTTTAGTTGTCTGTATTTTTTCTAATTACAAAATTCCATTTCTGAGATGGGGTAACCAGATCTACATTCAAGGTGTGGACATACCATGGATCTACATGAAGGCAATACTGTATTTTCTGTCTTATTATCTATCCCTTTCCTAAATTCCCAACATTCTGTTGGCTTTTTGACTGCTGCTGCATATTGAGTGGATGTTTTCAGGTAACTATCTACAACAGGGGTTTTCAATCGGTGTGCTGCAGCACACTAGTGTGCTACAAGAACTGTCCAAGTGTGCCCTGAAATATTGTGCAAAGGTAATGAAAATCAATGTAAAACAAACCTTATTTCATCTTAAACATTATTCTAGACAACCAAAATTACAACTCATAAAACTTGTGAAAATTAATCAGCAAATTAAAAGCAAGGTAAAAATCTTTTGATTCTAAAATGTGAACAGTCTAAATGCAGATGGCCAATGGGCAAAATTGAGATGATGTGTATTTTTCTCTGGTGGATTTGAAACATTAATGAATTTGATCCTTCTTGAGCTTGTTGTATGCACTACAGCGTCAACCACACTAGAAAGACATTAGCCATAAAAATGTAAGTAAATGTGATGTCTATGAGCAATCAATTCAGCTGAATAAAGTGGGTGTGCCATGGAACTGTTTGTCTTATTAAAGTATGCCATGTACTGAAATGGTTGGGAAACATTGACCCACAATGATTCCAAAAGCTCTTAAATGGTAACAGATAATTTACACCCCATCATTTCATATGTATAGTTGGGATTAGGTTTTCAAGTGAGCATTTGTGTACTTTGCATTTATTAACATTGAATTTCAACTACCATTGTTACCTAGTTACCCAGTTTTGTGAGATCCCTTAATTACTCTTCACAACCCACTTTTGACTTCACTATCTTTAGTAGTTTTGTATCATCTGCAAATTTTGTGACTTCACTGTTAATAATTTGTTCCAGATCATTTACAAATATGTTGAAAAGTACTGGTCCCTGGATAGATCCCAGGAGATACCACTATTTACTTCTCTCCATTCTGAAAACTGACCATTCACTCCTACCCTTTGTTGCCTGTCTTCTAGCCAGTTACTGATCCAGGGGAGGACCTTCGTTCTTATCCCATGACACATGCTTTGCTTAAGAGCCTTGGTGAGGGACCTTGTCAAAGGCTTTCTGAAAAATCTAAGTATGCTATATCCATTTAATTGCTCTTATCCACATGCTTGTTGATATCTTCAAAGACTTCTGGTAGACTGATGAGCAATGATTTTCTTTTATACAAACCATGATGATTTTTCCCCAACAAATTGTAATCATTTACATGTCCGGTAATTCTGTTTTTCACTGGATTCAATTTTTAGGTCAGCTTTTGGTTTCTGGGAGCCTGATTCATGACTGTTCAATACTGTGATGAGCAATATGCACTAACATTAACAGGAATCTGCTGTTTTATTCTGCTATCACAAAGCAAAAACACACTAATTGGGAACAGTGATACATATCCATGAGAAAAAAAAAACCAAAATAAAACCAAGGAGTCGTGTGGCACTTTAAGACTAACAGATTTATTTTTTGCAAGAGCTTTCGTGAGAGAAAATCCCACTTCGTCAGATGCTCCAAAGATAGGCGAACTTACAGAATGGAATGAAAATAAATGCAAGGGGGTGTCAAACATAGGATCAGGTCATACAGTAACAGCAAATCAGAGCAGTTGTTAGGTTCAAACCCTGGGAAGCCTGAAGTCAGATTACCTTTTGTAATGGGAAAAGAACCCACAGTCTCAATTAAGTCCTGCTTTCACAGAATTTAGCTTGCATATTAATTCGAGTTCAGCTGTTTCTCTTTGAAGTCTTGATGTTCCAGCCACATCTCTGACGACAGTCATTAACAAATCATTCATCGAGTGATTAGAAAGATGGAAGTGCTCAGCAACTGGTTTCTTTGTTCTGTGATTTCTGATATCAGCTCTGTGTTCATTTACCCTTTTGTGCAGCGATCGTCCTGTTTGTCCAAGGTATAAGGTGTTGCAGTACTTCTTGCACATGATGGCATAGACCACATTAGTAGATGAGCAGGTAAATGAGCATTTGATGGAGTAGCAGACTTGGACCTATGATGGTATCTGTTGTGCAGATATGTGGGCAGACTTGGCAGCATGGTTTGTTGCAGGGGTGTGCCTGCTTCAATGATTCTGTTGTTAGATCTGTAGTTGCTGGTGAGAATCTGTTTAAGATTGGGCAGTTGTCTGTAGGCAAGGAGAGGTCTGTCTCCCAAGGCTTGAGAGAGAGAGGGATCATCTTTTAGAATAGGCTGTAGGTCCTTAATGATCTGTTGCAGAGGTCTGACTTGAGGGTTATATGTGGTGACTAGTGGTGTTCTGTTTTCTCTCCTTGGTCCTCTCCTGTAGTAGATGACTTTGGGGAACCCATCTAGCTCTGTCAATTTGTTTTCTTACTTCCCCAGGTGGGTACTGTAGTTTCAAGAATGCTTCATAGAGATCCTCAAGATGTCTGTCTCTGTCTGAGGGATCAGAGCAGATGCAGTTATATCTTAGGGCTTGGCTGTAGACAATGGATCATGTGGTATGTTTAGGATGGAAGCTCGAAGGATGTAGGTAACTATACCGATCAGTAGGTTTTTGGTACACGGTGGTGGTGATGTGTCTATCCCTGATTTGTACTGTAGTGTCGAGAAAGTGGATCTCCTGTGTGGAGTGTTCCAGGCTCAGTTTGATGGTGGAGTGGAAATTGTTGAAATCTCTGTTAAAATCTTCAAGAGCATCCCTGCCATGTGTCCAGATGATGAAGCTGTCATCAATGTAGCATAGGTGACGAAGAGGTGCTTTGGGATGACGCTACATTGACGACATCTTCATCATCTGGACACGTGGCAGGGAACAATTTTCCCCCAGCTACCCCCACTACACACAGCCACTCCACCCAGCTACACACACCCCCAACCAAACAGTGACCCCACAACCCCAGCTACATACCCTCTGCTACACAGCCACTCCCACCCACCTCTGCTACACACACACACCTGCCACACACAACCCCCAGGAGCCCCCCCCCAAAGCCCTCACCAGGGCTGTTTCCAGGCTGCCTGACACAAGCTGCTTCACCTTGCAGGGGGAGATTCACACACTCCCAGCCTCCCACTCCTCTCTGCTGGCTGGGCCTAAGGTGCAGCCACTGGAACACTGCCCTCCAGCTGCTCCTGCTATTTTTAGGGGGAACCCTGAAACTCCACATACCAGTGCCTTCCTCTATTTTTAGGGGGGGGCTGGAATGCTGCCTGCCTAAAAATAGGGGGCCTCGGAACTGTGTTCTGGTGACTTCCCCCTTACTTCAAGCCCTGCCTTTTCCCAGCCCTGCACAGCCCACATGACTGGGCTGAGCAGAGAGGGAACTTTAACTCCAGCTCTCTGGGATGCTCGGAGCACACTTTGGGTGTTGCCGCAGCACACCAGTGTGCCCCGGCACACTGGTTGGGAACCACTGGTGTACACAGTACCCACATCACCACAACTGTATCATGAAAGCCTGTTTGTAGCAGTAACTGTGCCCAGCTGCTATGCCAGGGTGCAAGGTGAGGCCTTCCCCGTTTACATACCCACATGATAAACTGACATAATGTTACCCAGTAACCTAAGTGTTTTAAAACGGGTGCTTTTTGGACCCTTTCAGAGATGGAAGAGGGAAGGAGAAAATTTATTTTTCCTTAATCTGTTATATTTACTTGGTAGCCATCTTTTGCTGTTAAGCAATCCTAAAGCTGATTTCCTATTTGTTTTACTCCTTTGGCATCTTTCCATTTATCTCCAATTTATCTGTGTTATCAAACCTTTTTTTTTTTCAATGACTGATGCCCCCTTTTAAGGCCCTGGATCTCTCCAAACCTTATCACAATTTAAGGTTTAGGAATCTTTTAAGCCATGTCCACCACCCAAGAATTTTAAGAATACAATTCAATTACATAAAAGTTTCCCATTATTGCTGAGCACTACAGTATGTGTGTACACAAAAAAACCCCTGCAATGTTAATTACATTGATTTGGCATGAGATATGGTGATGTAAAACACGGCCTTTCAAGGGCTTGCGCTTTATCTCCATATGTATCAAGCATAAAAACAGATATACAAAACATGAAAAAAAATAAGACAGGGTAGCTGCAATTTACATTATCACACCTGAGATAATTTAGTCTTGGAACAGACTTTTCTAAAAATTCCATCTCACTGTGTACATGATGAGAACCCTAAAGGCATAAGCACAAAAACATGTCTTCCCTCAACACATTTTATATCCATTTATAAGCTTTGCAGGAGTATCCCTTACTCAGTTCATTTGTAATGGAAATAATAGTTAAGAAGAAATCTTACTCTGCCCTGAAGGTAGATAGGCCTGATGCTCAGGCGATACATTATTTAGTGTGTTCCTTTTACATCTTCTTGACAATCAGGCCCTGTCTATGCTACAAAGATAAGTTGACAGACTCCTGGCACATTGCTCCCTCCTACTTCCCTGCTGGAAGCAGGGAGAAGCTGCCTGGGCTTCTCCCCTCCCTGTTTCCTTCTGGCAGATGGTGGGAAGCCACCTGGGGCTTCTCTCTCCCCCCAAGCCACTCCTGCCTGACCTTCTTGTAAATTTCACAGCTCCAGCTGTCCACCCCAAGGGTGAGGTCAGTATAACTGCATTACTCAGGGGGGTAGAATTTTTATATCCTCAGCAACCTAGTAATACCGATGTACGCTGATAGTTTAGACCTGATTTAAGAGAGGGAATACCTACATTTTCTTAACATCTTACAGAATTCATTGGACATAGGCAATGTAAGGTATTTGTGCAGAAAACCTTGAGTTAAGCTTAAACTTTGAGCTATAACTAAGTAGAGATGTAAAAAAATACATTTTAGTTTAGAGGGCTTTTTTTTTTTTAAGAGACTGATGGATAATGAGTCCAGTCAAATTCTACAGCTTGTAATTAAACCTTATTAATGTTATTAAAGTTCTGCTGTTTTGAAAAATAAGCTTCATTTTAAAGTAACTTTAAAAGATTAAGAACATAAAAATGGACATAGTGTGCCAGACCAATGCTCCATCTAGCTCCACACTCTGTCTTATGACAGTGGCCAGATCAGGGCAATTACTGACTGACCCATCCCCTGTGGTTCAGACCTAACTTCTGACAAACATAGGTTTAGGGCAGGGCTCAACAAAATCTGGGTGCCAGGTCACCATGGCAACCAGGGTTTGCAGTCTGGCTCCTAGCTCCACTGCAGAAATGTAGCAGAGGGGCACCCTCTGGCATCCAAAAATAAAACGGCTGGCACCTAGCTGGGAGCCAATTTTGTCGAGCCCTTGTTTGTGGACATCCAGAGCACGGATCATCTTGGCTAATCACCCAGAGCTACTAGTCACTGATGGACCAACCTGCATAAACTTATCTAATTCTTTTGCTACCCAGCTATACTTCTGGTCTTCACAATATCCCCTGCCAATGAGTTCCACAGGTTGACTGTGCCTGGCGTTAAACATCTGCAAAAAAAGAATAACTATTAATGGGATTATCTCAGATTGGGGAGTGGGCTGAAATGGGGTTCCCCAGAGATCTGTTTTTGGTCTGGATGTTGTTTAACATATTTATTATTGACTTGGATGTAGAGAGAGCATACTGATCAAATTCACAGATTGTACAAAACTAGGGGTAGTTGCCAGCACTTTGGAGGAGGAGATAAATGCAGAAGGACCTTGATAAACTGAAGGCCTTGAAGACCTGGCCTATGGACTGGACAACAAAATAAACCTCAACAAATACAAATATGAGGTGCTACATTTAGGGAACAAAAAAAAAAAAAAAAAAAAAAAGGCAGAAATACCAAAAAAATGGGGAAAACTAGTTTGGCAGTAGCATTGCTGAGAAGGATTAGAGTTGTGGCAGATTATAACTGTAATGTGAGTCAGCAATGTGCTGCACTTGCAAACAAACAAATGCAATTTTAGATTGCATTAACAGAGGCATAACATGCAAGTCACAGAAGGTGATAGTACTGCTCTACTGCGCACTGGTTATGTCTCAGCTAGAACACCGTGTCTGATTTTGGTCAACAATGTACAGAAAAAATGTGGAGAAACTAGAAAGTATCCAGAGGTGAGCAACAAAGATGATCAAAGGAATGGAATGTAAACCATGATATGAGCAAAGACTGAAGGAACTGGGTATGTTTTGTTTGGAAGAGAGGAGACTAAGGAAAGACATGATAGCGGTCTTCCAGTATTTAAAAGGTGGTTATAAAAAAGATGAAAAGTTGCTCTCTCTTGCAACAGAGGACGGGACAAGAAGCAATGGATTCAAACTATTGCATAGTAAATTTAAGTTAAATCTCAGGAAACTTTCTAACTGTAAGTATAGATTGCCTATGAAATGGAAAGTCCTTCACTGGAAGTTTTCTAAAGGAGGCTGGATAACTTCCTGGATAACTATGTTGGGCGGTTTAATTTTGACATAAATTCTGTGTCTTGGTTTCAGGGGACTAGACTAGATGACCACTGGAGTCCCTCCTACCCCATCATTGTTATTTTCTGTATTCCTTTCCCAACATTCTGTTAGCTTTTTTGACTCCTGCTCCCCACCGGGCAGAGGTTTTCAGAAAATTATCCAGGATCACTCCAACATCTCTTTCTAGAGTGATAACAGCTAATTTAGACTCAACATTTTCTATGCATAGCTGTTATTATGGTTTTCTAAAGTACGTTACTTTGTATTTAAGAACTCTGAATTTCATCCGCCATTTTCAAGTCACCCACTTTTGTGAGATCTCTTTGCAACTCTTTGCAGTCAGCTATGGACTGAACTATGCCTAGTAATTTTGTATTGTTTGCCAACTCTGCCATCTCAATGTTCACTCCTTTTGTCAGATCATTTATAAACATGCTGAACAGTACGGATCTTAGTACTGATCCTAGGGGAACCCTGTTATTTTCTTCCCTACTGTGAACACAGACCATTTATTCCTATTCTTCTTTTCCCATCCTTTAGCAAGTTACTAAGTCAGAAGAGCAGTGGTGGATTAGGGGTCTCTGGGCCTCCTCCATTGATGAGCCCCGCATGGGGCTCCACCTGCCTTTACCTGGAGCCATGTCACTGCCCCCCCCCCAAGTCTAGGGCCTTGCTCCCTTCAGGAGGGCAGTGCTGGGTGCAGGACTGGGGCCAGAGGCCAACCCTGGCTCGGCTGACTGCCCCCCCCAAAGGGCAGCAGGGATGGCTGATGCACGCAGGGCAACTTCCAGACGCGCTGGAGGCTGTACCGCACAGCAAAGCAACTGGCCCCACCCTGCCCCCAAGGGTGGACCGGCCAGTCCCCGGGGGCAGGGCAGGACTCACAATGAAATTGCTGAACCCGGCCTCTGGCCCACGACAGCTTTGCTCCCCCCCAGCAGTGCTGCATGGTGAAGGGCCCCCCATGTTGTGTGGGCCCGTGCATTAATCTGCCCATGTAGAAGAGGCCCTCACTTTTTAACACACGTGCTTACTTTGCTTAAAAGTTGTTAGTGTGGGACCATGTCACAGGCTTTTTGAAAATACATGAGAAAGACATTAACTGGATTGCCCCTGCCATATCTTGTTAGAATAAATGTACTTTATTATGTTATTTGGATTGTTTCTAATTATGCATATAAACCTTTTTTATATTCCTAATTACATTTTTTACAATATGCATATCAATACACTGACCTTGTCAGGGTGGCTGGCCCATATCTACTTAAATGTTGGCTCCTTAAGCCATAGGGCAAGTAATTTGTAAAATATAACATATAGACTCATATATATATATATTTGGTTAAAGCTGCACTTGAAAGATAACTTAACATAAATGTTTTTCAGTCTTCGTTTTTAATAAATAAGCTAAAAGCAAAGAACAATGATTGCTTTAAGAGTGTCAGGGTTAACAACATCAACAGCACAGTACAGCCTACTCTTGCAGAACAAAAACAACCTGTAAGTGTAGCATGGGATTTAGATGCAGTTATTGAACCATGACTCTCTAAACAAAGAAGAGTTAGCAGCAACAATGCGAACACGGTTCCCACAATGCTTCACACAACTGTATTTCAGAATTCTAATTATCTTGATGTTCAAGTCCAAGTGCCTCACTTTGTTGCTCAACTGTCGAAAATTTCAACCACTGTAAAACAAAGAGCACACATACACAAAACTGTCTTAAACTCTACTTTCTGTAACCAGAGATTCCTGTATCACAACCTCTCTCTCCACTTTACAAATTATAGAAGTGTTCACTGCTAAGCTTGTACTTCCTAACAAGTAACTACCTGTTGTCTGTCAGTTGGTAAACGAGGAGTTGCCTTTCCTGAGGATGGAAAAAATGCAAAGTAGCCCCTTACATATACTTCATAATTTTTCCCTATTCTCACTGATAATTTCTTTCCCAGTACTTAAAAAAAGGACAAAAATCGGATCTGCTTCATCCCCAGCTTTTGACCTAAAGAGTGCTTAATTTGTGCAAGGCTGAGCCCTGGACCTTTTAGGCTTGGCAGTTCATAGCCCTGGTACCTCAGGGCTTGCCGCATGAGTTCCAAAGTTTAAAAAAAAAAAAAAATTGCTGGAGCCCTTCATCTCTTTCATTACAAATTAAGCACTGAACTCAAGGCTCCAGTTTTCTCCAGCTACTCCAACAACTTTATGTTTCCAGACTTCCTGAAATTTCTTTTTTAGCCTTCACCTCCATCTGCCATGGGGAATATGGTTGCATTTTACACTGGAGTTGTGAATACAGTGTCAGGGTTAAGCACTATTTTAGGAAAGGGGCTATCTCACTAAGGCTCTATCTTTTCCACACGCATTTTAAGGGGAGGTGTTCTAACTCTTTTCTTTTCTTTTCTTAGTCTGGTTTATCACGTGCGCTTTTGTTGGAGAAAATCCCACTTCATCATATGCTCTATCCCATGAAAGCTCATGCAATAAATGAATTTGTTAGTCTTTAAGTGCCGCAGGGAGGTGTGTCACTGCCCTGGGGAAAGACCCAGGGAACGGGCATGGGCCCCTCCCCCTGGCTCTCGGCCCCACCCCCACAGCCCCGGATCCCCAGCCGGGGACAGGGAAGAGAGAGGCAGGCACTGCCTCAAGGGTCCCAGCCTGAATTCCTGGCCGGGGACAGTCTGGAAGCAACAGGCACCGCTGCAGGCGGCCCAGCCCAGCCTGGGACGGGACTGGGAGAGGCAGGGGCTGCCCTGGACATTCAGGGCACGGGCACTGGCACTGGGACTTGGGACACGTGTCCCATGTGCCAGGCACCAGCAATGCCCTGGCCACAGGACTCCTTGTTAGTTTTACTAAACTAAACTAACACGGCTGCCACTTTGGATCTTCTTCTGGTTTGTTTTCAATGAGAAACAACTGAACAGGATGCCTGACCACTGAAAAAAACCTGAATTGTAGGATATTGTATTGCATTTTGACATTTACACACATTTGAGAATTTTATCCAAGTAGCGGCATGGAAAGCATCTTATTAAGAGGATTATGGGGAAAAAAGCTAACCCTATCTGTTAAAGCATGCTAACCTGATGTAGGCAGTTGGAAACCAAAGTAAACCTAGAACAAAACTTTGCACCAATTTAATAAGCTGATTTTCAAATTAATTTTAATTCAAATCCCACAAGTTTCATATCGAGACAATGTTTATGTCTCTTAATGCTGTCACACATTTGTATTCAAAATTATTCTACTTTACGGAAACAAACGTGTGTATACACAGATAGCTGACAATTAATAACATAACTGTCTTGGTTTATTATTGCCTGCTACGCAACATAACATCTTCAGTTTTGTACGCGTCTTTTAAAAATAGCTTTGCCGCTTCTTATTAATCTTCAGCCATGATAGACTTTATCCAAGTACTATATTAATTTGCAATAATGACACCAACTATCACAGTTTAATTACAATGATTTGGATGAGTACTGTGGAGTACGATTATGTGGTTTTAATCAGGAAGAAGGACATATCGAGCTACAACTACAAAAAAAAAGTGACAACAGTTCAAATCTGTCAACCAAACTAAGTATCAAAAAGCAGCAGGGTCTTAACGAGACAAGGTGGGTGAGGTAATCTCTTTTATTAAACCAGTTTTTGTCAGTGAACAAGACAAGCTTAATGATATATGAATAACTTTCCCTTCACTGAGGCTTTAAGTACCATTTCAAAGATATGGTTATATTTTAAAGAAACCCTGCTAAGGGCACAGGAAGTTGCCATTCCAATAAGGAGAAAGAACAGCAAACATGTAAAGCACCCAGAATGGCTTAGCAGAGAACTCTGCTCTGAGCTTAAATATAAAAAGGAAGCTTACAGGAAGTGGAAGCTAGGACAGATGACTAAGGAGGCATATAAAGATATTGCTAGGAACTGCAGGGATAAAATCAGAAAGGCCAAAGGACAAATGAACTTGCAGCTAGCGAGGGATGTAAAGGATAACAGGAAGGGGTTCTATAAGTATGTTAATAACAAGAAGAGGATCAGGGATGGTGTAGGTCCCTTACTGAATGAGGCAGGCATCCTTGTGACAGAGGATGAGGAAAAAGCCGAAGTGATCAATGCTTTTTTTGCTTCAGTTTTCACAGGCAGGGTCAGCTCTCAGCCCACTACCATGGGTATGGCAGACTGGAGAGAAGAAGAGAGGCCCTTGGTGATGGAAGGTCAGGTTAGGGACTGCTTAAAGAAGCTGGAGGTGCACAAGTCCATGGGGCTGGACAATCTGTATCCAAGGGTATTAAGGGACTTGGCCGATGAGATAGCAGCACCGCTGGCCATTATCTTTCAAAACTCATGGAGAACGGGGGAGGTGCCAGAGGATTGGAAAAAAGCAAATATAGTACCTATTTTCAAGAAAGGGAAAAAGGAGGATCCAGGGAATTACAGACCTGTCAGCCTCACCTCAATCCGTGGAAAAATTATGGAGCAGGTTCTCAAAGAATCCATCCTCAAACACTTAGAGAAAAATAAAGTGATCAGGAACAGTCAGCATGGATTTACCATGGGTAAATCATGCCTGACCAATCTCATTTCCTTCTGTGATCAGATGACTGATTTTCTGGATGCAGGAAGAACCGTTGATGTGATATACCTTGATTTTAGCAAGACTTTTGATATGGTTCCCCACAGCATTCTCACTGGCAAATTAAGGAAGTATGGGTTGGATAGGTGGACTATAAAGTGGCTAGAAAACTGGCTAGATCAATGGTTTCAGCATGTAGGAATCAATGGTTCCATGTCTAGCTGGCTTCATGAACACTTGGCAACCGGTAACGAGTGGTGTGCCCCGGGGGTCAGTCCTGGGGCTGGTTCTGTTCAACATTTTCATCAATGATCTGGATGATGGAATAGACTCCACTCTCAGTAAGTTCGTGGATGACACCAAGCTGGGGGGAACAGTAGACACGTTAGAGGGCAAGGATAGGATTCACGGAGACCTAGATAAATTGGAACAGTGGGCCAATAGAAATCTTATGAGGTTCAATAAGGACAAGTGTAAAATCCTGCACTTGGGATGGAAAAACCCCATGCACCGCTACAGGCTGGGAAACATTCAGCTAAGTAGCAGCAGTGTAGAGAAGGACCTGGGGGTCATGGTGGATGGGAAGCTAGATATGAGTCAGCAGTATGCTCTTGCGGCCAAAAAGGCCAATGGCATACTAGGCTGCATCAAAAGAAGTGTTACCAGCAGATCAAGGGATGTGATCATTCCCCTCTATTCTGCACTGGTAAGGCCACATCTAGAATACTGTGTTCAGTTTTGGGCTCCCCACTACAAAAAGGACAGGGACATGCTAGAGAGAGTTCAGAGGAGGGCAACCAAAATGATTAAAGGGCTGGAGCACAAGCCCTATGAGGAAAGACTGAAAGCATTAGGCTTATTTAGTCTGCAGAAGAGAAGATGGAGGGGGGATTTGATAGCAACCTTCAACTACTTGAAGGGATGCTCCAAGGAAGACGGAGCTCGACTATTCTCGGTAATAACAGAGGACAGAACGAGGAGCAATGGTCTCAAGTTACAGTTAGGAAAGTCAAGGCTGGATATTAGAAAACTTTTTTACTAAGGGCGTGGTGAAGCATTGGAATGAGCTGCCTAGGGAAGTGGTGGAATCTCCATCTTTGGAGGTGTTTAAGGCCCAGCGGGACAAAACTAATGACTGGGATGGTTTAGTGGGAGTGGTCCTGCCTCTGGCAGGTGGTTGGACTAGATGACCTAATGAGGTCCCTTCCAACCTTATGATTCTATATCACAGAATCTTGTTGTCACAGTAAATGAGATACAAGAAAAGTGCTAATGAACCACGTCACCAAAAACCCCCCAGAAGTATGACTGCAGCCATGCCCCAGATCCCTAGTGCGGGACGGGGCTGCCGTGGGTGGCCAGCCGGCCCCGGGCCAGGGATCCGGGGCCTGGCCGCCAGCGGCCGCGGTGGCCCCATCCCCAGCCAGTGATCAGGGGCCTCGGGTGAGGGCCCGGCCTCCAGCGGCCACTTCTGACCCAGCCCCACCACAGCCTAGACACCCACGGCGCAACGGCTTCCCCCTGGCCCTATCCCTGGCCAGAGGCGGGGCCTGCCGGGCGGCCAGCCAGGCCCTGGATCCCCGGCCAGGGACGGGGCCACCGGGGCCGCAGCTGACAGGGGATCGGGCCCCGGATCCCCGGCCTGGTTGTACCGGAGATCCAGGGCTCATGCCCCAGGGTGCCCAACACCAGCAATGCCCCTGCTGAGGACTCAGACACAATTAATTTTAAAATGAGAGTAATAGTAAGGGAAAATACTGCTCTCATCTTAATCCTGTGAAGAGATGCACACAGGGACACCTTTTTCAACTGTTCAGAATCACAACAGATCAATGAGAATTTATGGGGACAGAAAGTGCAAGATCAGAGCCTGTTTCAGTAAGTGCTTTGGAGTCCATGCACAGAAGATACTATGGAAAAAATCTCATTGAGTTTATTCAGTTTGGGGTCAGGCCCTGTATAAATTCTAAATATCAATATTTGGCTTTTATAATGCAAAGTAAAATCTTTATTGGTGATACATTTTTTTTTTTCAGAAAGTTTACAACACAATTTTCCATCCTCAGCCCTTCACAACAATTACCCTCTTGTCTAATGGGCTCAGATACCCATAGAGTCATTCATGAAGACTGCACTGAAATATAGATTTTGACTATACAACAAAAAAGAATGAATACATATTGAATGCTATTTAATCAGTAGAAGTATAGTGCTGCTATTGAACTTTGCAGTGAATGTAAATTATCTTGGTAATTGACTTAGTTATATTAATTAAAATTTTCTTATAAAATAAATGTGCTAGCAGTTCCTTCTGCAAACAGATGACATACTGATGTCTCAGGCACACTTGTTCAATGGACTTATGAAATTTTTTCTCTAAAGCCGGTTTTCAGTAGTGGTGGTCTATCTTAAGTCTAAATCATTTTGCATGCTGAAAATGAACCATGATCCATAATAATACTTGCAGCATTCTTTAAATAGAAGGCTTTTTTGATAACCTTTTGACAGTAGTCAGTGGTTTTGCATGTAACACTTGTGTCAATTTTCAGTCATTTCTGATGATTCTTATTTAATTCTCAAAACAGAAATACAAGAGAAATAATTTTGCATTATATTACAATATCTGGAAATGCCAGGTGATTTTTAAAAAAAGAAAATTAATCTACAATTGCTTTTCAGGTTTCAATTGCTAATTATCATCACTTATCTGTAGTTCATTGTAGACTTGTTCTTGAGCAATTTATTTTGCCAGTTTTAAAAATATTTACCCAAAAACAATATCAAAAAAGAAAACTATTTAAAAAATCATGCACTGATGTAATTAAAGACTGTATCATTATGCACACAGACAAGGAGGGTAGAAATTAATATTGTGTGGGTAAACTGTAGAATCTGGCAGTTACTTGCTCTGAGTGCTTCTCTTTCCCTGCAGGCTCTGACAATGCTGCCCCTCACCTCCTGGCTGTTACCAGGCTGCTTTTTCCTGCACCTCTCACAAGGCTGCTCCTCCGCTGCTGGCTCTCACCCTGCCACTGCTTCTCTGCCGCCCCCAACCACTGCAGATTTC
Organism: Podocnemis expansa; assembly: GCA_007922195.1. Classification (NCBI taxonomy): domain Eukaryota; kingdom Metazoa; phylum Chordata; order Testudines; family Podocnemididae; genus Podocnemis; species Podocnemis expansa. The sequence goes on from ML682009.1 coordinate 455,971, forward strand.
TCACCCCTGGCTCCCGCCCTGCCGCCCTTCCCTCCTGCACTCTCCCCGGAGCCGCAATTTTTCTTTAAAGAGCCGCATGCGGCTCGCAAGCCTCAGTTTGGCCATGTCTGAACTAGACTAACACGGTTACCCCTTTGGATCTGGCCATAGGAGAATCTCCGCGTTTGGAGCCCTAACACATCACATTCGGAATAAACGCTTGATACATTTTATCCACGTCAAGCAGAAACCCATGCTTTAGGAACACATTCATAGCTTGTAATGACAATAAAGTATCAATGAACTGAATTCAGTGACTTTGAATCACCTTTAATGATAAGTACATCTCTATTTGTCCTAATGGAGTGTTTCTTCAACAACACAACAGTAACAAAAATATTCTTTTAATACAAATGAATAAATAAAAATATTTGTTTAATAGAGAAGAGTACAACTTACCTTGAAAATAATCCTGAGTGTTCATTTCTTTGCTGACCACAATATATTGATACAATTTCCTACTGCAAGCACACAGTTTTTTGCCTTATTTTAGTTAGTATATTGCACCCCTTACTGCAGTGTCTGACCCTCACCGCCTCTAATGTATTTACTTCCCCATACCTTGTGAGACGGTGAATTGTTATTAGTTCACATTTTCAAGGTCCAGGGGGTTAACATGACTTTGTATTGTCAAAAAAGAAGCCTGCAGTGAAACAGTGAATTGAACGGAAGACTCCCATGTTAATATCCTCATCACTGGACTGCTTCCTCTCCCTAGCAGTCACAAACACTCCAGTACACCGGTGGGGTTCTCAACCACAAAGACAATAATCTGTTTCTGCACGTGCTCTGTGCTCCAAAGGACAGTCTTGAAAAGCATTGGCCTTGTTTAAGTGACACAAATACCGATCTACATTAGCAGGAGCACATTTCTAATTCATCACCTCATAAATTAAACATAGTGCAAACAAAATATGTGTATCCACACTTACATGTACATATGCTCACCTACTGTATATTTCCCTCAGAAACACAGATATAGATCCACTACATACAAACACACTCAATGCCGCTTGTTCAGAAAGCTGCAATTTTTCAGTGACTGAACAATCATCATGATTAATATTACATCAGTGCTAAATTAGCTACGAGGATAGCCTATAAGGAAGTAGACTAATTTAAGGCACTTGAAATCGCTTTCCTGAGTCTCATTCTGATGACTATCCATGTTCACACACTGCACTTCTTTCAGGGCTTACAGTCTCACGTCTTAGACCGGAAGATGATCATGCCTCTATTGTAATGAAATTTATTGCCCCCAACATCTTTAATTCTTCATTCCTCATCTTTAAAAACATCTTCTCAAATATCTCAAGAGCCACAGAGGAACACCAATGTATCAAGAATTATTATTTAATATTTTTTTTCAACTCAAAGATGTTCTATTTGAACCAGTATTGGTTCATACTCAGTCCCTCCTACTCTTTTATTTGTACAAATTTATAGGTTTTAGTCTCCCCTGCCTACTTACAATTTTTTTCCATTTATATGTTGTTTATATTGCATGGTGAAGCCAATGAATTACATCTGTAAAGAGGAACCTTTATAAATAGCTTAAAACTACTATGCTGAGTATTCTGGAATGGTGGGTTACTGATGTAACCGTCCTTCTTCGAGATGGGCTTTCAGTCACAGGTATATACGTGCCACAGCACACAGTAGCTCGGGAAGTCTTTAGCCTTAGCCTGTCAGGTCAGGGCAAGCAGCCAATGCCCCATCCGTGCCGCGACTGTGGCTATATACGTGGCCGTGACCCTGACCCTCCTAGTCCCTTCTTTTCGCCAACTCCGATCCCTCCAGGAGGGGAATCTGAATGTATGTGAGCAGCCCATCTCAAAGAAGGATGGTTACATCAGGGAACCCACAATTCTTCTTTGAGCGCTGCTCATTTCATTCAGTTATAGGTGACTGCTAGCCATACTCAAGGATGATGGGAGGAGTTACAGCTTACCCACATTGAGTACAGCTCTGCCCAATGCGGCATCCTCTCTATCAGATCAGATCAGATCAGATCAGATCAAATCATAGGGCTGGAAGGGACCTCATGAGATCATCGAGTCCAACCCCCTGGGAATTGAACCCAGGACCTTCTGCATGTTAAGCAGAGGTGCTAGCCACTACACTATTTGCAGGGCTCCTGTTGGACAATAGCATAGTGCATCATGAAGGTATGCACTGACGACCACATAGTTGCCCTGCAGATCTCCTGGCTTGGGACCTGGGAAAGGAAGGCTGCTGACGAAGCCTGGGCCCTGGCTGAATGAGCCCTGATGTTCCCCGGGAGGGGCGTATTCAACCTTCTGTAGCAGTCTTTAATACAGTTCAGTATCCACTTGGAAATGCACTGTGATGACACTGGAAGTCCTCTTTTACATTCCGCAACCTCCAAAAACAACGGAAGGGTTCTGCGGAATGGGCATGTGCAGTCAATATACGTTAAGAGCACTCTTTTGATGTCCTGGGTGTGGGCACTTCCTCTGGTTCTTGGTAACCTGAGGGTCTGGGAAGAACACTGAGAGGCAGATGTCATGATTAAGGTGAAATGGAGAGACCACCTTAGGAAAATAAGATGGGTGCAGGCAGAGCACCACCTTATCAGGGAAGAATGTCGTGTATAGAGGTTCTGAGGAAAGGGTCTTCGGCTCGGAAACCCTTCTGGCCAAGGTAATCACTACCTAAAAGGCTACTTTCCATGCCAGGACCAGCAGAGTGCATGAGTCCAAGAGTTCATAAGGAGCCTCCCTTAGGCTACGGACCCCCACGTTAAGGTCCCATTGTGGACCAGGTTCATGGGGTTGCGGGAAGACTCTTTTGAACCCGCTCAGGAATCTGGTGGAGGTAGGGTGGGAGAAGACAGAAACATTTTCCACCTTATCACAGAATGCCAAAATCGCTGTCAGGTGGACTCTCAGTGAAGAACGGGAGAGGCCCTTATCCCTGAGGTCTAGAAGATAATCAAGGATTAAGTGTATAGGGGCAGATATAGGCATACCCCTTTACCTAATGCCCAGCGGGAAAAGTGTTCCCATTTGGCTGTATACGTTGCTCTAGTGGAAGGCCTTCTACCACCAATTAGTACTCTCCTGACCCTGTCTGAGCAGAGTCTTTCCTGCTCACTTAGCCAAGGAGTCTCCAGGCTATCAGGTGCAGAAGACTGGGCTTTGGGTGCCGCTGGCACCCTGAATTCTGTGTTAGGAGGTCCGCCGTCAGGGGAGGGCAGAGTGGTGCATCTATGGACAGATCCTGTAGGATCGAGTACCAGTGTTGTCTGGGCCAATCCGGAGCTATTAATGTCATGTTTGCTCTATCCCTCTTGACCTTCAGGAGGACCTTATACATCAGCAGGATTGGTGGAAAGGCATACAACAGGGGTCCCAACCAATGGAGGAGAAAGGCATCTGTGAGTGAACCCTCCTCCCAACCCCTGAGGGAGCAGAAACGACGACATCTGTGGTTCTGTCGTGTCACGAATAGGTCCACTTGGGGTATTCCCCACTTGCTGATTAGATGGGATACCACTGTGTTGTGGAAGGACCACTCATGGTGGGCTAGAGGGGTTCTGCTGAGTGAGTCCGCTAGCCTGTTGTTCACCCCAGGCAGGTGAGCTGCCACGAGAGTGAAACTGTACCTCAGGGCTAGTTCCCAAAGTCTGGTTGCCTCCATGCACAGAACTGGGGAATGGACACCCACCTGCCAGTTTGTGTAGAACATGGCCACGGTGTTGTTCGTTAGGATCTGGACTGTTTTGTCTTTTATCCTGTCCTGAAAGGTCCTGCAGGCCAATCTGATAGCCCGCAGTTCCTCCACGTTTATGTGAAGATGTTTGTCTCTGGGGGACCAGTGCCCTTGGGTGGAAAGTCCTCCTGATATGTGGGCTCCCCACCCCAAATCTGAGGCATTGGTGATCAGGGTCACTGAAGGGACTGACACATTGATTGGGATTCCTCCCATGGCAAAGAGGGGACACTTCCAGATCTCTAGTGTCCCCAGGATGTCTCAGGGAACTGACAGTACCTTGCACAGAGAATGTCTCTGGGGGTGGAACACTGTGGACAGCCAGATCTGGAACGGTCTCATTCTCAGGCAGGCCATTCCTTACCACTGAGGTCGAGGCCGCCATGTGCCCAAGGAGCTGGAGACAGCGTCAGGCCATGGTTACCTGGGAGTCCTGCAGCTCCGCTATGATGATGCAAATGGACCAAAATCTTTGGGGGGACAGGGAAGCCCTCCCTTTTTGGGGGTCCAGGAGAGCTCCTATGAACTCCATGTCCTGGGACAGGCAGAGTTTTGACTTTTCTTGATTTACGCAAATCCCAGGTACTTCCACAGCTGATTCACTACTTTGACGCTGTGTTCAACCTGGGCTCTTGATCTCTCTTTATTAGCCAGTTGTCTAGGTAGGGGTATATCTTCATGTGCTGCCAGCGCAAGTGCACAGCGACTGCCACCATGCACTTTGTGAACAGCCTGGGGGCTAAGGAGAGCCAAAGAGGAGTAATGTGAACTGAAAATGTTTCCCCACCACTAAGAACCTTAGAAACCTTTTGTGGCAGGAGCGTATTGCTATGTGAAAGTAAGCGTCCTTTAGATCAAGGGCTGTGAACCAATCCCTGAAATCCAGAGATGGGACAATCTGTGACAGGAAAACCATACGGAATTTTATTTTCCTTATATGCTTGTTTAGAGCTCCAAAGTCTAGAATAGGTCTCAGATCTCCATTTGGCTTGGGAACTAGAAAGTAGTGGGAGTAAAACCCCTTTCCCCATTCCAATCTTGGGACCCTCTCTATGGCCCCGAGGGAAAGGAGTTTCTCAGAGTTTCTTGTACTCTCTCTTGAGCATCAGGTCTCGTTCCCAGCTCCCGAGATTCAAGCAAGGGGGCCGTTTTCTGTCCCGAGGCAGGCACCAGAACTGTATGAGATACCCCTTCGAGAAGGTGTCCAGTACCCACCAGTCAGTTGTGATGCTGGCCCAGTGGTGAGCATACCAGGCCAGACAGTTGGCAAAGTTAGGGTCGAGGCTGTGGTTCTGCTGCCCTCAGGCTGACCGTCCAAAGCACTTCTTCTGTCCCACTGAACATATGGTACCTTGTCCCTGATGACTGGCCTGAGAGGCCTGGGATTTCTGGCCTCTACCTGGGCGGGTCTTATCCCTATCCAGACCCTCATATTGATGCTGGGGGTACTGGGAGGACCAGGAATGGGAGCCCAGAATCTGGAACTGCTGTTTCAGCTGTTGTAGTTGTTGCTGCAGCAGCTGCTGGGGCCAGAAGGAATGCCTAACAGGTAGTGGCGTGTACACGCCTAGGGATTTAAGAGTGTCCCTAGAGTCCTTCATCCCATTCAGCTTTGAGTCTGTGGACTTGGCAAAGAGAGCAGGGCCTTCGAATGGTAGGTCCTGTATGATAAGTTGCATCTGCTGAGACAGGCCCAAGCCTTGAAGCCAGGCTGCTCATCACACAGCCACCGCAGAGGCCATGTTGTGCGAGGCTGTTTCAGATGCATTCCAGGAGGTCATAAGGGCACCTCTAGAGGCCAAGACCCCCTCCTACACCATCGCTTCAAAGTCCCTCAGGCGGTCCTTAGGGACGCAATCACGGAAGCCCTCCATAACCCTGCAGAGATTGAACGCCTATCTCCCCATGAGGGCTTGGTGGTTAGCAATGCACAGCTGTAAGGCACAGGTGGAATAAACCTTCCTGCCATATAGATCAAGGTTCTTTGCCTCCTTGTTCTTAGGGGTAGAGCCTGGTTGGCCCTGCCTTTCCTTCTGGTTAGCTGCGTCCTCCATCAGGGACGCTGGTGTAGGGTGATAGAAGAGGAGCACGAACTTATCACAGGGAACGTGGTACCTCCGATCTGCCACCTTGGACACAGGAGGGATTAATGATGGGGTTTGCCATTGTGCCTTCGAAATACTGTACACCCCTTCGTGGAGGGGAACAGAGACCTTTGCAGGTCAGGTGGTGTCACCCACGTCCAAAAGGGGATTACACTCCTCCTTGACCACCCCCAAATTCAAGTTAAGGCTTGCTGCCATACGACGAAGCAGCTCCTGTTGTGTGCGGGGCTCATCCCTGTATGACAGGGGTCTTTGAAAGGTAACCTGCGCCAGGTGGAGTCTGGGTCAGGCTCATCATTGGATAAGTCTGATGAGTCAGGAGTTTGGGTTGATGACGGTACCGATGAGTGCCGGGAGAAGGGTTCGACGGGAGCAGGATTGGCCCCTTTCCCTCTGTGTGCATACCGGTCCCTTGTTAGCACATCTGGAGCTCCACTGTGTTGCCCACACCGAGTTGCCGGGGCCGCACCTCCTCTTGATGGAGGCATCAGGGAATGCTTTCAGCGCTGCTTACCCACTCGTCCACCAGTACCGGAGATTTCCTCCGGAGCTTTTGGAGATCCATGGCACCAAAGAGAGCAGTTAGACGAGTTAGACCTCTACCTTCTTGAGCCCTGGGAATACGGTACTGAGGGCTCACAAGATGAGTGCTGGGAGGAGTGGTCATCTGAATGGTCTTCAGTATTGTTCTGTGATGCCGGTGAAGGGCTCAACGGTGCCAAGGCTGGGAGCAGTACTGAGCCTCTCATTGTCCACTCCTTGGCCGAAAGCGCCGGTTTGCGCTTGGACTGGGCTTTCTTAGTCAGTACTGGAGCCAGTGCCTCGAGCCAGGCCTGAGCTGTTGCGAGGGCCTCCGGCGTCAATGGTACCAAAAGGTCCCCAAGTCCTGACTCCTGAGGAGGGGTGTCCAGGGATGGTGCTAAATGGCACCACGCCAGTGCTGAATCGGATGCCGATTGCAGCTTTGAATTCTGAGCTGGAGAGCGGCGCCAGACAGGTTCTAATGCAGAATTCACATGTGGTGCTGGCAGAGCGTTCAGCACGCGAGGTGTATCGGGCACTGGGTGAGATGCCCTATCATGGGCAAGGTTGCGCAACCTTCGTTCCCTGTCTTTGTGGGTCCTCCACTTGAAGGACATGCAGTTTGAGCAATTTTCTGCAAAGTGTGACTCACCGAGGCACATGAGACATTCTCATGGGTGTCCTCGATCGGAAACGCTTTACAGCATGATGGGCAACGCTTAAGCCCCAGCGTTATCATCACAAATCTACGAGGACAGGCGCTTGCTTCTGCAAGTTTCAGTTGTTCCAATACCGTCACTGAGGGCGGAAAGAAGGAACTGGGTCAGGGTCATGACCACCTATATAGCCGCGGCTGCAACACAGAGGGGGCATTGGCCACTTGCCCTGATCTGACAGGCTAAGGCTAAAGACTTTCTGAGCTACCGTGTGCTGTGGCATGTATACATCTGTAACTGAATGATGTGAGCAGCACTTGAAGAAGAACATGGAAATACTGTCACTTTCAGCTGTGTGCTTCAATGAAGTTTCATGAGTTTTCAATGGGGTAAAAAATATTTTAAAACTGGACTTTTTAAAAGAAGTCAACAGGAATTAGAGAGCCAGTTCTTAGTGAATTCTACCAGGATTCGGTCATTGACAATCCTTTGAAAATCCCAGCCTAAGTCAAAAAGCTACCCTCTTATCAGATTCGCATCGTAGCTCACAGGGCCGTAACTGGCACAGCCCCAGGTGGCCCGAAACAGCTCAATAGAACTGCGCTATTAAAGGGGCGGCTTTCTGGTGCCGGCTCTGAGTGCCGCTAATGGGAAGGGGTGTGTTCCAATCAGAACGTGCCCCAGGCAGCAAAATGCTGCGTTATGGCTCTGATAGCTGAACCCAACACCAGGAACTCAGGCTCACACAGAGACAGCACTCCATCATCATTTTATAGGGCTGTGGCCAATACTGATGTAAGCGGACAAAACTTCATTTAAAAACAACCAAATTACAATTTCTTACACCAGCAATGAATCAAGGACCTGTTTTCTCAAGTGAAAAGTCAGAAAGTGAACTGAGATCTAGATATGTGGTTTGGCAGACTGTTCAGCCACTTAAGAGAACTGGATTCAGATACAGTGACTGAAGATGTGTTATCAAGGCACCAAACTGAGTTTCCAGGGCAGAGGTTAAGTGAGTATATTGGTGTTCAGTTTATCACTTTCTTTTACAAAGCACCCTTAATACAAGCACTTGAAAATACTTCGTAACAACAGAAATCTTGTCAAACTGTTATAAAACTAATTAAAGAGAACAAACAAAACATTAGGTTTTTAGCTTGGTTTTGAAAAGACACTCAAGGGCTTTGATCTGTGTAAGCATTTCCATAGGCAAGAAGCATAACACATAAAGCACACAGTTTCAGAAGAGGACTCTAAACTACACAGGGTCTTTCAACAGGCTGAATTCAAAGATCACTATGGAATATGTTGAAAAGAAAGTCTCTGTGATAGTGTGTGAAAAATAAAGAAAGGTTTTGGACAAAACTGATTAAACTTCCAAGTCACATGGACAGTCAGTGGAAGACAGGTTGGAATTAAGGTAACAAGATGAAACTATTCCCCCTTCATAGGAGAACTCACGGTACATTGATGCTAAAACTAGAAGCAATTTACAGTATTTAAAGAACAAACAGGCAATGTCAAATGTATCACAGTAATCTAATTAGGGGGACATCTAGACATCAACACGAGAATTTCTGCATCCTGTCAAATAAGCACAGATTGTAGAATTAGCTGCAGGAAACGTCCTTAAGATAATGCATTCTTATGATACTAACAGACCTCTCCAGCAATGTCTGTGAATCCGATATAAAGTCCAGATTTCCTTCCAGCAACAATGTTATGTCCACCAAAAAGTATAAACAAAAATGCAGATCAGTCATTCTGGATCAATCAAAAATCAGTTTTATGGTTTGGACCAGTGGTTCTCAACCATTGTGTTAGGACACATTACTGCAGGGGTCTCAAACACGCGGCCCACGGGCCACATGTGGCCCCTAAAGATATTTCCTGTGGCCCGCAATAACACAATTATTACTGATATTTGCAATATCATTGTATGGAAAGATTTCAGTGGTACAGCCCTCGGGCTAACGTACTAATCCTCATGCGGCCCTCTACTAGTTTTCATGCGGCCCTCACAATGATTTGAGTTTGAGACTCCTGCATTACTGTGTCAGCACACAGTGGTAAGTGTGTTGCAGAGAGCCAGGGAAATGCCTAGATTTGGTCTGGAGGGGGTGGGCTGGTGTGTCCTGTAAGCTCTCAATATACCACCAAGTGTGTCATGACCTGCAAAAGGTTGAGAATCACTAGTTCGGACAAGCACTACATGACGGAAAATTTAGTTGTGAAACCACACAGCAAGGACCCCACAGGAACCAAGAAGAGAATGTTGGTGAAATTCAGACACTCAGAGCCAGAGCCAAAACTAAAACTGACAAACAAACCATTACAAAGAAAAGCCCAACACTAGAACAGAACTCTAAGCCAAGCCATGAAATTAGAGTAGCCACTAATCAGGTTAGCATGCTGCCTACTCTAACACAGAAATGTTCTTAAAGAAATCAGAAAAGTTAGCTCATCACTTGTACCAGCCAATTCATTCAGGCTTCAAAGGAGTTTCACCCTGTTCTCCACCAGGGCAGCAAATACACACAGATGCTCCAGTAAAATAAACTGTTATGTGAAAGAGAGAACAGTGTCTTCAGTGAAGAGGTGGAGAAAACTCAGGCCATGCCTGCACTACAACTTATGTTGCTAAAACATACATAGCTCAGGGCTGTGAAACCCCCCAACTGGCTAAGCAACATAAATTCAACAACTTAAGTGTCAGCGCTGTGTTGGCGGGACAGCATCCCCCACCGACATGTCTATCTCCCTTCATCGAGATGATTTTATTATGTCAACAGAGAGCTCTCTCCTGTCAGCACATGCAGCTGCCCAAGCAATCCTACAGTGGCATAGCTGCATTGGTGCAATGATGCCAGCTGTAGGCTCGCTAGTGTAAACATGGTGTCAGTCTCTTCCCTACTTAAATAGTTTTTAATTGCAGTTTTAAAACTATATTAAATTCAATCATCATGAATGAAGAGACAATTTTGCATGGTCTTCAAACAACAGGAGACTCCAGAATGAAATCAGTAATGTTTTAAAATGCTGTGCAATGGTTAAATTAAAATTAATTTAATTAATGTAAAACCCCCAAAAGACATAAAAATGTTTTGCACTGTTCTTGTTTTCTTAATATCTGCTTCTGTCTTAAAATATGACTTTACTGAAATGGACTCAGTGTGGTTCCTTACTCGGTGACTTCCATGTGTTCTGTCATTTTGTGGTAGAAAGACAGTTTTCATTTTTCACTAACTGTTGGTTCCATAAATTCAGCATGGGGTCTGGCAGTTGAGCTCAGCTTATTAAGTCTCATACAGAATCTACCAGCACAATTACATCCTCAACTACATCTCCACGACCCTGTTGCTTCAGCTTCTACTCTCAGCTATGCCCAAAAAGACCATCTTGAAACTAACAGAGCAGCCCATGTAAGACCATCCTCTGAAAATAAAGAGGTTACACAGATGTAACTGTGGGCATAATTGGCCCTGCTAAATCACTGGTGGTGAGGGATGATATGGAAAGAATCAGAGACCCACCCTCTAAAGACAATTCTTACGCATCAGAAATGCCAGTGAAGTCTGCCTTGGGATCCACATGCTAACTATTAAGATTTGACTGGATATTATCACTCTAGCCAAAGATCTGAACCTCTATGGCCGCTGGCTACAGAAGATGGGGCTAGGTCAGGAGTCTACAACCAGCAGATCTGAAGCTGAATGAGGATCTTTGGCTGCCCCCTTGCGTCTCTGCGCTCTGAGCTCTTTGCCACTATTGGAGAAGCTGTGGGTGGCCTGCCCCTGGCTCCCCTGCCACCGAGGGTTCCTGTAGGCAGCCCAAGCCAGACTTCAGGCTGCCCACCATCACCAAGGGACTTTGCAGGACCAGCTCCTGGTTCTGGGTTCCCCCCTCCTCTCCCACCAGAGAACCCTGTGGTAGGTGCCCTGGCCCAACTCCCCTCACCCCCAACAGGAAGTTACACACACCGCAGCTCTCAAAACACTTGATTATTGAAGGAATTTCAAAAAATGGCTCTCCTTATCTTTTGGGTTGCCGACCCCTGGGCTAGGTATATGAACTACTACTGAGATTCTATGTCGCCAGAGAATTCGCCTTCATGGATGAAAGCCTCCAAGTTAAAGGCCACTTGTGCCAGTGGAGTAGCACAGGGCATCCAGAGTGTAGGGGAGGGGTATATTTCTGTCTTTGCCACAGAATTGGTGAATGACCCTTGCAAGTTTAGGCATTTCTGTGCCCCAGTTTCTCCACCAGTAAATTGAAGGTAACAGCACTTCTCTACCTCATAGAACTGCCTATTTTATTATTATTGAAGCTTATTTCATTATTATTATTGAAAACCTCTAATGGAAGGTGCTTTATCAGTACAACATGTAATTACAAGAAATTAAGGGTTTGTTTTTCACAATGCATACAAAACCACAAAGGTTTCTGCCAAGTGATGCACCATTAAAATCTCTCTTAAGGTAAGTGCACAAAACTGATGAGCTTGCTTGCTTCCATTACTACGTGATTACAGAAATGGGATGTTAAACAAAAGAGAAAGTCAGTCAGTTAAATATCACAAGAGTCCTGCACTCCTGATATGTGGAATGGCATGTAGAATAACCAAGGAAAGACTCACCGTCCATGGTTAATTGCAAAGAAGAAGTTGTAGATTCCTCACACATTCAGATATTAAGTCAACTCAAAAGGAAACATCTGGGGTTCATTGCTCCTCAGCATGGTTAAATGTACCAGTCAGAAAGAAAAACTTCAAAGCACTGAGAAATAAGATTTATGAGGCCTTCTGACTCAACATGCATAGTTGTAACAGAAGAAAAAAGTGAATAGATTTTTCCAGCTTTGGTACTAGTTGTGCCCTCTAAGGTGTTTGCAGAAGCTAGCTGCTACCTCTAAATAGCTCACTGCATTGCCAAAAGTTTCAGCCCCACTGAATGTTTTTAGCTTTGCCAGTTTTAAAATTAATGCAAGTCAGAAACAATCACTGTTCTCATTACACCCAAAGCATATGGAATTCCCATTTAAATCAATGAGAGGGCTTCCAAAATCAGCTTCAGAATAATCAAAGTTTTGTTTCATGTCCATACAGTGATGCTTTGTTAGAGGTGACTGTCATGAGCACTTGAACTGGGACTTGAGTAGGCAAAGGACTAAAAACAGGACCATGATAACAAAATGACACCCTACTGGGAGAAAAAGGAGAAGTTTTCAGAGTTTTAATAGAACAAGTAACCGTCTTATTTCAAAAGACCTCTCTCATTTTAAAATCAACTGTCTTATTTCAATACCATATTGAAACAAGAAGTAAAGAAACCTCGACATTCCTCTGAGTCTGCAGGAAACAATCCAAGGAATTACAAAAGGCTACACTTAACACTCTCCTTGATTTTCACACAAACATAATTAAGTGAATATTTTAGTCAGAAAAATGTTTAGACTTGTTAGAAATGGGCAAAGACATATTATGCACATTGTTAAAAAGGTGTGCGTCATTCAATGCCCTACCCAGTGCCTGGAATTAATGAGTGGTTGAAAAGGCATCCTTATAGGAAAAGTTCCCATTTTTTTCTCTATATTGACAATATACTATTCCTTGAGTTCAGCAGGATGTACATTTGAACATTATCTGTTTAATAAGACTATACTGGCCATTAAGACTGAGCCAATAATCACTCTTTTGTAGCAGTGAGGGAGAACTAGTTACTGGATAGTACAAAAAGGTTTCAAGATTCATCCATTACATTGCTGTTCCTTAACATCTGCATCTGGTAACATAGAGAAACGATCCATCATAAGCAGTCAACATTTCCAGATCCACAGAAGCATGTGGGAACAAAAGGATTTATTTGTTGTGTGTGAGAGACTCAGAGATTAATTTGGTCATCAAAACTGTTTTAGAGCTGTCTAATCCCTATAGCTATGATGCTACACGCAGAATAAGGATCACCCTAATGGCTATAAAAACTGGAGACCAACAAAACTCCAAGAGTTCAGGATTACAATGAGGTGCCTGAAGGAACCATATTAAGATACATTAGGCAAGATTTTGCTCTGTTACACACAAGAAAAATGGACTTAAATGGAGCTGCACAAGTGTAACTGAGAACAGAACTGAAGACATTCTCTCAAACATAATACACTCATTATGGCTAGCCTGGCTCCCACATTTCCGGGATTCATTATCTTTTTAGAAGCTGAAAAACTTCCAAGTAAGACTAGCTGGCTTGAAAAGTTAGAATCTAATGTTAGGTAAAGACCAACCAGTGACAGTATTAGCTAAAGAATAGAAATCATGACAATATCACAGCACTGAGTGAATCTCTGCGTCTTCTCACACTGTTTGCACACAGCTTGAAAAGTTATTGACTGGATTGAGAGCTTACTGCACTCTCCATCTGCTAAACAACATGAATGGTTTTTCCATCATGATCTGGATCACTTAACTAAGGACCAGCTACTAAACACTGACAAATGCAACATGAATAAAACTTAATAGCCAGACTTTTGGGGCATGCCTACACTTGCAATGCTAAAATGGCACAGCTGCAGCACAGTAGCACTTCAGCATATAGACATTACCTATGTCAGTTGTCATCAAACCCTGGGTCACGACCCAGTACTGGGTCATGGCACTGCGACTACAGCTGGGTGGGCGGCCCCCCCGCACGTTAAAAGGATGCCAGCAGTCTGGCTGCTACCTGCAGCCCAGGGCAGCCAGTGCCCTGTTAATTTCCGCCAGCTGCTACCGCTGAGAAATTTCAAAGGACGCTGGCTGGCCTGGGCTGCAGGCAGCAGCGGGACAGCCAGCATCCTTTTAAACTTCCTGGTGCTGCTTCCACCCAGGCCATGGTAGAAGCAGCCATGGGAAGTTTAAAAGGACACCAGCTGTCCCGCTGCTACCTGCAGCCCAGGGCAGCCAGCGTCCTTGTCAGTTTCCCCCTGCTGCTACCCCAGGGATAGCAGCTGCACAAAATTTATGACCATGTTGGGTCATGGTCACAAATAATTTTTTTCAACTGGATCTCAAGAAAAAAAGTTTGACGACCACTGACCTAGGTTGATGAGAGGTGTTCTCCCACCTGTATAGACAATCCAATCTCCCTCCCCCACCAAGAGGCAGCAGTAGCTAGCTTGACAGAAGAATGTTGCTGCCTACACCGAGAGCTAGGCTGGCATAACCATGGCACTCAGGGGTGTGAATTTTCACACCACTGAGCAACTTAGCTGCGTTGACCTAATGCTTTAGCATAGGCCAAGCCTAAGAGAAATACAATGAATCCTGATGCTCTGAATATCTAAGTACGGTGTTACTGCACAGAGTCTTATGGCTGGTCTACAATGAACACTTAACATTCAGAGCTGTAACACTCTGTTTTGCTGCCCGGGGCACGTTCCAATTGGAACGTGCCCATTGCAATTAGTGGCACTTGGAGCCAGCACTGCAAAAATCGCCCTTTAATAGAACGGCTCTGTTGAGCTGCTCTGGCACACCCAAGGCAAAGCCCCATTGGCCCAGCTGTAGTTACTGCTCTGCTTACATCGGTATAGTTACATCTCCTGAGTGTGAAAAATCCACACTCCCTAGAAGACATAGCTATGTTGACCTCCTCCAGGTCCAGACAGTCCTATGTCAAAGGAAGAATTCTTTTATCTACATAGCTACTGCTGCTCCAGCAGGTGGATTAACGACAGTGGCAGGAAAGCCCCTCCTGTCACTATAATGAGCTTCTACAGTACCCTAAAGCACCCTTAGCTATTCTCTGACTATATGATCACCACAAAAGTATAAATTAAATGTGTACTAGTGTTGCAGCCCCACAGTCAAAAATACACTCTATTTAGGTTTGCACAGAAATGCCAATTGCATACTGAAATATAAAAACAGTAAATTCCTCATCTAAAACCAATATGAACACTAGAGGTACAGCTACACTTATTAGTTATTTCAAATTAAGGAGGTTTAATTCGAAATAACTTACTCCCTGGCCAAGGGGGCATTTTATTATATTGAATTAAGCATCTTCCTAATTTGAAATAAGGAACTGCTAATTTGATATAATCAAATCTCCATTTTCTTCAAATTAATTCTTAATTTGAAGTTATTAACTCGAATTAACCATATTTAACCGGGGAATAGGGTTGGTTTGAAGTAATGGGCTTTCTGGCCGGGGAAAAGAGACCCCTCTGTGGCTACCTGGGAGAAGGGAGCTGCATGTGGCTCCCATTTGCTGGGGAGCCACACAGTGCTCCCGTGACTCCCTTCTCCCCGGACCTGTGGCTCCTGGCAAGAAGGGAGCAATGCTCCCTTTTCTACAGGGCTGCACGGGTCCAGGGCAGAAAGGAGCACAGAGAAGCGGCCACTTGGGCTCCCCTATCAGGGGAGCCCTGCAGAAGACAGCTGCCGGCACTCCGGACAGGAGCTTCCCTGGCCAGTGGGCTGCTTTCCTTGCTGGCCGGTTCAGACCCTGATCTGGCTCTGTGCTGTTTGCACATGGTGCAAGCAGCTCAGAGCCAGATCAGGGTCTGAGCTGGCCAGCAGGGAAAGCAGCCTACTGGGGCACCCTGCCCCCGGTGGGAAAAGTGCTTCTCCAGGGGATCCCTGCCCCTGCCCGGGGAGTGCCAATGGCTGTGTTCTGTGGGGTTTCCCCAACAGGGGAGCCCCAGCAGCTGCTTCTCTAGGGATCCCTGGACAGGGGAGCCCCGGCAGCTTCTTTTCTGGGGCTCTCCTGTCCAGGGAACTCTGGAGGGTCCCTTCTCCCAGGGAACCGAGACTCCCTTCTTGCCAGGGAGTCACAGGTCCTGGGGAAAAGGGAGCTACTGCTCCCTGCTTGCCATGGAGCCAGGGCTCCCCTTGTCCCCAGGAGTTGGGGTCCCCCCAGCGAAAGGGACCTGCGGCTCTCCCAGTTCGAGTTAGAGAGTCTAATGTAGACTCTCTAATTGAAATTAATAAATCCTACTTTAATTTGAACTAAGAGTCTAGTGAAGACTCTCGAGTTTGAATTAATAACTTTGATTTAAAATCGAAGTAGTTATTTCAAATTAACTAATTCAAAATAACTGTGTAAGTGTAGAAATAGCCTAGAAGTTTGAGGTATGGTACAAAGATGACCATGTCCTTGATCATGGAAGGAGAGGAAATTGTGATTACTGGTGACTAACTTATTAAGAATTGCAAACTTCCTACAACATTTCCTACCCCATCGTATTTGTTTATCTCATGAATCTGTTGATTCTATCTTTTAAACTGAAAGCTTCTTGGGACAAGGACTCATTCATAGTACAGTTGTACAACATCTAGCAAAATGATACTGAAACTAGCTGTGGTTTAAGAAGCCACTGCAATATAAATGTTAAAAAACAATAGCAGTATTTGATCACCTGTGAGACACATAATTGGGGGAAGGTACACTTCATTGTTTCTCATGCCAATACAGTATCCATGACAGTGAAGTTTATCAGATTTATTTTTTGCATGAGCTTTTGTGGGAGAAAAATCCCACTTCATCAGATGCTTTGAGGAATCTGACGAAACGGGATTTTCTCCCACGAAAACTCATGTGAAAAATAAATCTGTTAGTCTTTAAGTGCCACACGACTCCTTGGTTTTTTTTTTTGCTGGACTAGACTAACACGGCTATCCAAATCAAATCAAATCAAATCAAATCATAGGGCTGGAAGGGACCTTGTGAGATCATTGAGTCCAACCCCCTGGGAATTGAACCCAGGACCTTCTGCATGTTAAGCAGAGGTGTTAGCCACTACACTATTTGCAGGACCCCTTTGAAAAGTGAAGTTTATGTTGCACTGGAGTTTAACAGATCTCTCTAATCACTGTATATGATTACCTAGAAGATTTATACTCCCTTCTCTGAAATAAAAGCCAAAGAAGAGGTACAGAGAGCCCAGAAAACTGTCAGGCACTATTTTCTCCACAATGGCTCCTCCCCCACCCCCAATGACTGGGTGGCCACAGAAAAGGTAGTGGAAGTGCCCTCTACTGAAAGAAAGGTCAATGGGAGAGTAAGAAGTTGCTGGAACAGATCCCTTTACCATTCCCTACTGATTTCGTCTATGCTTCCAACAACTGTGCAGGCCCCAGGATTAGGCTCCTGCCCTTCAAGAACCTCCCCCAGACATATCCACATATCCACTCCCCAGAGACATAACCATCGTTATCCACATATCCATCCCCCTCAGACATATCCACCATACCCAAATATCCACCAGAGCTATTCCACTATTTTTAATTCTGTCCAAACCACCCACCCATATTTCAGTCTAGAGACTGTTAGCTCAAGTTCCCACTAACATCAACTGCTTCAAGCAGTTCTCAAACAAAGCTCTGTGTTAGGCACATATAAATCATGAAGTACAATGGAAAATAAATACAGAAAGTAGTTTTTCCATATTACTTAATTAAATTTGTTTGCTTAATATAAATTACATCTGTCACTGGGGCTTGTTCTTTCAAGCCCATGGACATGCACCTAGAACTCCTGAAACCAAAGGTATTGTTATTACTGTGTATTGTTTGCCCAAAACTACCAGTATACTTACTTTTGTGCAAAATGAAGACAATCCCTACTCCAAAGAGACTGTTACAAATGTGTCTCCTGTTCATTCACCTCCTTACATAACAGGACATGAAGCCAACCAGTAATTAGCCAGTATTCTAATTTCAAAAATACCTTGTAAAACCTTGGTTTACCTTTGTGCTAGTAACTGAAGACTCCTGAAGATGGAGAAACTTTCATCATGAATAAATGACTAATAATTACATCAAAACAAATGGAGAACTTCAAAGCAGTGGGGAGGGGGGAATGGAGGGAAATTCCAACTTATTAGGACACAATTATGTTCCAGAAAACATGAATTCTATATCTTTAGCAGGTGACCAGACTGCTTTTGTACTGAGTTATGTCCGGTTTATGACTTATCATTAAGCTTTCGTGCTCCTTGTTGAAGAGATGACAGATTTTACCATTTTCTTCTAATTATTTTTCTAAATATGGCTCTAAAACAGGGAAAGAGAAATTTTAGAACTTCCAGGGCAGGCTGCATTCCACTGAGCAATATCACTCCAACAGGGATAATCCATCTTTTAAGTTCATTCAAAAATTCAACCATGTCTCATATTACCATGACACTATACTGAATCAATATCACCATGACATTTCTATGGAGCCAGTATTCCTTCACTTTCAACCAGAGTAATTTCTTTACACATATCACTGTGGCAAATTTCTGTTCTACTCATTGAACTTTACTAAATTTGCCTCATTCAAGTAACTATTGAAAAAACATGCATTATTTACATAAATATAGGAAATATGTATAGTTAAGCAACAAATTATATTTTGCTAATAAAATATTACACATATTAATAACTATAAGACAAACATAAATGGTTGAAATCCCATTTCATATAAGACAATACACCAAGACAGGGTCTATCACTGAGTTTTGTGTTTGTACAGAGCCATCCACAATATTCCTGTGGTTCACAACTTGGGCACACAGGCATCACAGGAAAATAGATAACAATTATGATATGTTTAAACGTTTTATCTCCCAAAAAGATAACTATAAGTGTGACAGTGGCTAATCTACACAGAAAAATATTTCTAAGATTAATTCTGATATTTGTTGATGATGTATTCTGTAAGTGCGAGAGGGAGGGACAGGGTTCTCCTGAGGCAGGAGGGGGCCCAAGGTCAAGTGGCTGGTCTAGATCCCCGTTCCCCCTCCCTTTGCTGGGGCAGTGAGGTGGGCCAGCCCAGAGGTTGGGCTCTGTGCTTCTGCCCCAACTTCGGCTTGCTGTCAAAGGCAGTGGGGCAGGATACCAGGCATCACAGTGGGGGGTGAGGGGGGAGCAGCGCTGCAGGACCCACACTGCCTTGCTTGTCTCTGGCCCCGCCCCAGCAGCAACAGGGGCTGGATCAGGCCTGTGCCACCAGCCAGAAGAGCTCAATTTGGATCCCAGATCAGGGCTGGGGGGCTAGACTGGGCCCAGGGTGTGGACCTGTGTGGAGGGGGGCAGCCTGGGCCCTGACCTTTTTCTCAGGGCAGTAACATCTCTGCTTCTTGTTGTCCTGTCCCTCCCCCCCACCCACACACACACACCAACATATGTTAGTTATATTCACTGCAATGGAAAAAATCTACTATAATGAAGCACTGTAGTGTAATGCTGCATGAGTTGTATTTTTATTCGATTTATTTTAAAATAAACAGGAATATATTAACACTGACAATCTATTCTACTATATTATAATATAACCTTGAATAGTAAACTAAAAATATTATGCCGATACCACAGCAGAGCCATAATCAAGTCTGCACTGAGATCTGCAGTTGAAAGTAACACCATCAACCTGTGGAACCCCTACCTGGGGTAGATGTTGTGAAGGCCAAGACAATATGAAGTTCTAAAAAGAATTAAATTCATGGAGGGTAGATCCATCAATGGCTATTAGCCAGGAGAGGCAGGGACTGCTGTCTCCCAAAAGCTGGGAATGGTTTACAGGCTAGATCACTTGATGATTTCATGTTCTGTTCATGCTGTCTGAAGCACTGGGAGTCGGTCACTGCCAGAAGACTGGATACTAGACTAGACGGACCATTGATCTCACCCAGTATAGCCATTCTTATGTTCTAAACATCTATATTATGTTTTGATGTTACTGTACAACCTATGCAAACTTACAGCATCCACTCTACAGAATGACTTTTATAACTGAATTAACATAAATAAAAAATGGACCCTTAAACTTTTTTATAGTTTGATGTGTAACTTTGAGGTTCCCTCTAGCAAATGAATTTCTATTTTTGACCTATGAAACTAGATTAACTTCTGCAAGATAGCAGACTCAGACGTTACTTTAAATTTCAAATATATTAATTTTATGCAGCAATACTACTTAATTATTATGTGCATCACAATTCTCATCTATAAATGTTTTTGTCAACAAAAATTACAATCATTAAATATGTGCGTGTCAAAATTATGCTCCAGGTTCCAAGCTTTCGATATTAAATAATTGTTTCTAGCTGTCATGGTTCTGAAGAAAATCTCAACAATATTAACCAAACCAGCGCTGCATTATCACCCTAAGTCTGGAACAAGCCTGAAGCAATGTAGTCTGGAATGGATGAAGAGCCCCAACCACCACAATAGTGTTGCTAACTATCCAAATGTCAACATTGCCAAAATATTTTACTGTTAATCATTTTAGCACAAATCTCTCCAGCTAACATGACCAGTGGTTCTGAAAATGCAAAAAGCTCAGACCATTGCACATAAGGTAACAATTAAATCTTTATGTGAATAAAACATATCTTTTCCACTGGTACATCAACTCTGCTATGAGCACAGAGCGAATCTGCAAATCAGGTAATTAGTTTACAAATTAAGCATTTTTAAAAATACCTCTTGCTTTTCATCTGTCCATCTATTTATTTGGCAAGACTACCCTTTTGTCCCAGAGAGCTTTTGCAAAGAAATTCTTGAACAGATGAAAACCTCTATCTCTGCAAATTCTAAAAAACATTGGTTACATTTATTAATGTTTAAGCGTGTGTTTAATAAATTATGTTATCCATAATCACATTTATGCTCTTTTAATACATAGAAATTTTAATCAAATTGGTCATAAAAATGTTTTGTTATGCTAGTTGCTGCACATAAATTATTTTGTGTCAGTTGCTTTCACTGGCAAATGGTTTGTACCATACATATGAAGACTGAATCAATTATAGAGAAGGTGACAGAGAAATCGTTTTTGTCAACCGTCCCCTCTGTCCCATCTCTTAACCACACTATCTCCCAGCCTGTTTCACTGCTCACTGTTTGAGTTACAAGTTTATTCTTGGATCTTAGGAAAGGGACTGCTTTCCTAGAGACAATCTGATCTCCAGGAGAACCCCATAGCCTGTGCACCTAAAGGGACTTCTCTGGTCCTTTGTCCCTGGTCTGAAATCCCCAGCATGCAATGCCCTTCCTGACAGTGACATTCCTTCCCCACTGTCCCATCCCTACAAGGATGACCATTTTCTCTCTCTCTCTCTCTCTCTCTCTCTCTCTCTCTCACACACACACACACACACACACACACACACACACACACACTCTGTTTACATATACTTTAGGCATATAAAACTTCCACCAAAAAACAAAATGCATGCGGCAGTAGGCAAAAGATGTCCATCTAGAAGTTAAATCAAGGAAGACAAGGAGAGTAGCTGAGGGTCTTGGGAGCGGAGCTGAGCAAAAAAACAGGGATAAGGAAGCTGGAGAAGCACAGAAAAAATCCCATTGCTCTGTTCAAAGCTTCATGCTCTCAGTAGATGAAAATACCTTAAGTTCTGTGCCAGCTTCCTATGACTGGCCGCAAAGGTTTTCAACCAGCCAGGTTCCTGGAACTTGCCAAGAAGTTTTTCAAGAGAAGATGGAGAAGTTGGAGTATTTGGTTTAACCATTGTCAGGTTTGCAAAATTTCAAATGTTCGTTTGACAGCTTCCCCAGCCCTGCAGCCATTCCCTCTTCTTGTTACCTTAACAAGTCTTCCACCCCTGACCCTCAGACCCCATATGAAAATAGGTTAATTAAAAACACCAAACCACACATTCTGGAAATTCCTACACAAAGTATTTCTAGTGAATGTTATTTAGTCATTTAAATATTCAACTGCTCAAAGTGCACAAGCAAAACAGCTAATTTTTAAAAGAAAAACTGTAGATTTAATAACAAAGCAATTAATTTTCAAAATACAATTAAAAACTTCAGGACTTTATAGGCTAGGAGATACCCCCCCTTTCCTTCACCTTTAAAAAAAATCTGGTGTTAAAAAGACAGATAGCGCAATTCTTTTTTTTTTTTTTTTTGCTTCTATTTCACTCTGTCTGCTTTTTAACTACTTGCTCTGACATACATATGCTCAAATAGATGGCCCTGATGTAAGTATACTACCATATTTCCACTGGTGTCAATGAGAGTTTGACTTTCACAGACTAGGAGCAGGCTCTGGAATCCTAAGAACTCAGGAATTACCTCAGTTTCTTCTATTCTGTTAACAGTGCAACAGACACCTAAACTACCCACTGAATTCCACAACAGATACACTTAGAATATACTACAAGAATGGGTGATATTACAGGAATCAGCAAGAACTTCAAGAGGACCATTTATTCATAAAATTCCTAATCACCCAAATAACTGTAATTCCTGTTAAATGACAATGTGCCATTCAGGTTTTTTCAGATGATGAAATAGCTAAGAACTTCGCCACAATGTAAGTCTCAGCTGAGAATTTAGGTCCTGATCCAGGAACGTAGTAGGGCACATGCACAATTTACATAATCTCACTAATTACAATGGTTCTGCCATGTAGCATTTAATTTTTCTTCTTCTGTATTCCTAAAATATATTGCAGAAGCAGTATCTTAACATTTATTAATTGTCTGGTAAATTATGAGATACAGTAACTCCACCAACAGACTGATAATGGTGAGTCTACTGGAAGAGGAAAGACAACAAAAAACAATCCTTTGGCTCTCTTAAACATACAATTTCTACAAAAGAAGGTGTTGGATCCAGAGATAAGTTCTCACTTTTTATATTGCCTGGGTGCATATTAATAAATTGAAGGTAGCATATGGTATTTCCCATATGTTTACATTATAGTAAGCTCTCTGATGCAGGACTGCCTTTTAATTCTGTTTGTACAGCCCCTAGCACTACAAGGTCCTGGTTTATGACTGGGGCTTCTAGGCACTACCAAAATACAAGCAATAAATAATAATAATAATTGTTTAATCTATGATGTTACTCACTGGACCATGTTGCACTCAAAAAAGACTGATTTACTTCTAGCACTGTTATCTGCCCTGAGTGTTACTTAAGAGGTAGAAGATAGACAGACTGGCAACCGAGCTCCCTCTTTCCAATACACATACAAAAAAAAAGTGTCCAAACAAGAGATTTTTAAGCAAAAAAATACACAAATGGAATAACTTCTTTGACCACGGTGCCTTCCTAAGTAGGTACTATATTACCAGTTTTGATATAAGCTTTGAAAGAGTGATTCACATAATCAGGTGCTCACGAACATACGGGATTTAGTCTAACTGCAGATGTGACATGTTAAATCTTTCTCTTTACTAGAGTTTAGCATCAGAGGCTTTCTGCATCTGAGTAAGAATGTCAACAATTTCAGCTTGATACAGAACTGACTCAGTTGATGGCTTAGCATATAAATCATAGGTATAATAGATAAGACAAACACATACCAGTGTAGTCCTCGTAACATTCACAAGTGTAGCCTCCTTCTCGGCTCCGACAAAGTCCATTATTGCCACAAGGATTGGAGTAGCAGAGGTCAATCTCTGTTTCACAATAGTCACCTGTAAAGCCAGGGGGACACCGGCATCTTAGCCCATTGATGGGATGGATGGGTCGGAACAACACAGTGTTTGAACTAATAAATGGAGCAGAGCTGTCAAACTTCAACACTGACACACACTTCATGTAGTTCTCGCAAGGTTCTCGCAAACATATATTGTCATCGAAAGGCAGGACTCGCTGCATAGAGATCATGGTCAGCAGCGTCCTATTGAGGTAGATCTGCTCCTGGAGGTCCTCAGATGGGAAGAACTTATTTTGAATGCCACCAGGAAGTAAAGCAGAAAAGGTCACGTTCAGGATATTGGAGCTAACGTCTGTATCATTTTGAATGTTGAAGACAAAGATGCCATCCTTGGCAGTGGACAGCACCGTGGCCACGCCCTCCACAAAGAGAGAGAGCAGCGGAGAGAGGAACTTCTCCTGGGACATATTTTCCAGCCGCACAGTGATACTGTTGGTCAGCATGTCATCCGTGATGATAGTTACCCTCAGAGTGCAGACTGCTGTGACACTGTGAACGCCATCTATGGTAGGGGAGGAGAGAAAGGCAGAGAGCAGGGGGTGGGAGGTAGAGAGAGAAATGAGAGAGAGAGTTATCATCTCAAAAAAGATCCTCTGATTTGCTTTGGTTTACAAAGTATACTGCTCAGCCATTCTCTGATAAACACAACTGTGATTTGAGACATTCCAACCTACTGGTTTACGAGAAAGAGAGATTCTTTTGCTTATGCTGGGAAGAACCTAAGACTTGCAACCAAAGTACCAGGGACATCTAGGAATGCGCTGTCTTAGACTATCACAGTATATCCAACAGAACACTTCACTCAAACAACTAGAAACTGCACAACAAATAGCTATGACAGGGTTACGGGCAAGAAACTTCCGACAGAAACTGAACATATCTTACAAAAGACACTGCTAGCCTCCAACTGATGCTGCAAAGCTGTCACTTTCTGCAGCACAACACTAAAATTATCTCCTACAGTGCTCTTAGGCTTAAAGCAACAAAACTATGCAGAACTAGAAAGGATTATCAGGGCTTTAGATAAAAGTCATCATAGGAAATAAGCGCTAACTAACATTTAATTTCCTTCAGGATCCCCATATGAAAGTTGGAGATGGAGCCATATGAGGCCAATCTCGAATGAAAGCAGGCATTTTTAAACTATTCTATTCACAAGGTTGCCTTTAAAATACCTGACTTACTCGGATTTATTTTGCAACAAAACGTTTACCCACAAATATCACAGTGATATCTGATACTAGTGATGGATGCCAGCACAACCCAACAGTGCGGAATTAGATTTTTATTAATACTATGTTTTTGAAAGCGAGGCATCATTTCATTATGAAATATAATTACTGACTATAGAAATGCTATGGCTTCTGTACAAATTCTGTATATGTAAATGAACATGGAATTTGCAATGAACAGTTACACCAGAGAGACCAAACCTATCATTTGGTTGTCTCCTTGCTGACTTTAAGGACTTCATTATTTTTTCACAGATACGTTGTAGTTTATTTAGAAAGTACAGATCAAGGAATACAAAATATTAAATTATAGAATTATAGTTATGCCTAGAGGCCCCAGTGGAGATCATGGCCTCATTGTGTTAGACACCGCACAAACATAGCAAGAAACAGTCCCTCCTCCAAATATTGCAGTCTAACTAGACAAGGCAAGCAAAGCAGAGGAGGGAAAAGAGGCATGAAGAGACAAAGTGAGTTGGATGGGCACACATCAGGTCAGTAGCAGAGCTGAAAACAAACCTAGGGTCTCTTGAGTTCCAGTCCAGTGCCTTGCCACTAGCCCGAACTGCCCCCCAATCCCTTCAAACATCTAACATTGAATAGTGTCATCTACTTCAGCTAAACTGAAATGCACATATGGGGCACAATTCTGTTTCTCTTCAATATACATCAGCAGTAACTGCATTTGAATCAAGAGCAAACCAATGTGAAATTATAATCTGGCCCTAACATTTTTGAAAAGGCTTTTCCATCCTCTTTTCTTTATTTAGTTGTTGAATGGAGTGTGTTTGTTTTTTAATGGGGTTGATAAAGAATGAAAAATCTCATGCCAAAGGAAGCCGTGTCCATCTTCAGAATAGCCACTTAAAAAACTGGAAAAATCAAAGCAGCTCCTATTATCTGGTAACATTGTTGAGTATATAGTGATGCAAACTGTGTTGGATTTAAAGTTAGAAATTTTCTTCTGTAGTAGGCCAGATGGGTCTAAAAACTAAGCATTTCTCTGCCACCAAGGAGTGGGTATGAAACTCATCTGTTAATTGTTTCTCTCTCATTCTAAAGCAGATGCAAAGTAAATAAAATATTTTCTCATGGGTGCTACTTTACTACTTCATGGTTAAAATCAGACAGTGGTGGAATAGTAGCAAGCAGTCGTTATTTTTTGTGATCTTTTTGTGCGACCCATCATGGCATCTGATTTCTTAGCTTTCATTTTCCCCCAAATGGGTACTCCATAGAGATTTTTCCATCTCCTTCTCCTCAACCTATTTTAGATAGACTGTCCTAGTTTAATTTCCACAGAAGAGGCAAAGATACCAAGCCTGATCTTCAAAGCTCTGCAACAGTCAAAATGCTTATTATAAACTTTTCCAAGTGGATGCTCTGCAAGTTTCTGAACAATGGAAATATAAGATGCATATTGGTACAATTAACTAACTTCTGTTTTCATAAATGACAAACTCAGACTAGCTTATCTACTTCTGTCAACTACATGGTCTATTTCACTGGACAATAGCAGCAGAACTAACTATTCAGGCATGTTTCTATAGCTATTGTCATTTTCATTGGCTGGTCCATAGGGCGTCTGATCTATTTTGTTATTTGCTGAACTATATGTTACACAAGTTCTCCCATAGCTTTTTTCCTCCATGTTATCAAACAAAGGGCCTTTTTATTAAGGAAACACTGATGTATAGTCCATGGTATGTATAGTAAGAGAACAAAATACTATTTACTATCTGACAACCCACTGGAGTTCACAAACTGTCATAATCAATATCAACTGCCACAATATACAAGAGCTTCCCAGCATTCAAAGTAACTATTCTGACACAGTTAATAAATCACTATAAAAAGCCCAGTGTCAACCACCACATAGCTTTGTTGCCCAAAAAGGAGCACAAAAGAAAACCAGACACACGCACAAAGCTACAGACATTTTGAAATTACTAGTAAATGTTTTAAAAGTGAATGTGCAGTTGTTGCAAAAAGATTTAAAAAGCCAAAAGGCACCAAAAGTATTTTAAAATGTATTTTGTAGACAATAACACAAATCAGAAAAACTACCCCTTTAATGATTACATTTTTTAAATATCTTAGAAACAAGAGGAAGACCGTGGACAATATAAGACCATCATTCAGTGAAGAGGGAAAAACAACAGAAAATGTGGAAATGGCAGAGGAACTAAATGATTTATTTGTTTCGGTCTTCACTCAGAAGGCTGGTGGTGACGGGATGCCTGATGTAGGGGAGGGCAGTAAAAATGGGATAGGTTCTGAAGCTAAAATAGGGAAAGAACAAGTTCAGAATTACTCAGACAAATAAGAAGTCTTCCAGTCACCAGGGCCTGATGACATATACACCTTAGAACCCTCAAGGAGCTGACTCAGGAGATAACTGAGCTGTTGGCTACTATTGTTGAAAAACCATGGAAGACTGGAGAGGTCCCAGAGGACTGCAAGAGCAAATATAGTGCCCATTTATAAAAAGGTAAATAAGAACAGCCCAAAGAATTACAGACCAGTCAACTTAACCTCCATAACAGGAAAAATAATGGAGAAAAAAATAAAGCAATTAATTAGCAAAAGTCTAGAAGAGAATAAGGTGTTAAGGGATAATCAGCACAGATTTGTCAAGAACAATTTGTGCCAAACCAACCTGATAGCTTTCTATGACAGGGTAACAAGCCTTGTGGAGAGAGGGGAAGTGGTAGATATGGTTCATCTAGACTTTAGTAAGGCTTTTGGTATTGTCTCATATCACCTTCTTTTTAACAAACTAGAGAAATACAACCTGGATGGAGCTACTAGAAGATGGATGTCAAAGTGGTTGGATAACCAGTCCCAGAGAGTAGTTCTCAATGGTTCATACTCATGCTGGAAAGGCACAATGAACAGGATACTGCAGGGATCAGTTCTGGGTCCCATTCTCTTCAATATGTTCATCATTGATTTAGATGATGGCATAGAGCATGTACTTATAAAGTTTGCTAATGATACCTAGCTGGGAGGGGTTCTAAGTGCTCTGGAGAACAGAATCACAATTCAAAATGATTTGGTCAAACTGGTGAAATGATCTGGGATAAACAGGATGAAACTCAATAAAAATAAATTCAAAGTACTCCACTCAGGAAAGAACAATCCATTGCACACATACAAAATGGGCAATGACTGCTTAGGAAGGAGTACTGCAGAAAGGATCTGGCTGTCATAGTGGACCACAACCTAAATATGAGTCAACAGCATGACACTGTTGCAAAAAAAAACAAACACCATTCTGGGATGTATTAACAGAAATATTGTAAGTAAGATACGAGAAGTAATTTCCACTCTATTCAGCCCTGATTAGGCCTGAAGTGGAGTACTGTGTCCAGTTCTAGGTGCTTCATTTCAGGAAAAATGTGGACAAATTGGAGAAAGTCCAGAGAAGAACACCACAAATGATTAAAGGTCTGGAACATCAGACTTATGAGAGAAGACTGAAAAAACTTAGTTTGTTTAGTCTGGAAAAGAGGAGACTGAGAGGGGACATGATAACAGTTTTCAAGTACCTAAAAAGTTATGACAAGAAGGATGGAGAAAATTTTGTTCTCCTTAACTGCTGATGATAGGAGAAGCAGCTATGGACTTAAATTACAACAAGGGACCTTTAGGTTTGCCATTAAGATTAAAAAATTCCCACCTATCAGGGTGGTTAATCACTGGAATAAGTTTCCTAGGGAGGTTGTGGAATCTCCATCATTGGAAGTTTTTAAGTGCAGGTTAGACAAGCACCTGTCAGAGATGGTTTAAGAGGGTACTTGGTTCTGCTATTAGTGCAGGGGACTGGACTCAATGACCTTTCATTGTCCCCACCAGCTTCTATGATTCTATGCTATGAGCCACATCATATCACAAAGTTTGAAAAGAGAATTCGCCATTGGATGATATATTCTATTCATTAGAGAGTTCTGTTTAAAAACTGATACCACTTTTTGTGATCAGTATCTATTGTATTTTCATCAGTGAAACTCTGCATGGAGGGCCCAGTCCAAAGCACAGTGGAATTAATGAAATTTTGATCTCAACTTCCAAGGAAGTTGGATTAAGCCCTGTTTAATAATAATATCTGAAAAATGCTTTGAGATTCTGACGTAAAAGAAATTGCAAAAATGCCAAACATCTTCATTATTGTGATAAAAATAAAGGAAATTGTTATAAAAGTAATAGCATTCCATAAAATGCTGTTATAGTATACTCCTACACATCTTAACTGTCTTTGTACTACATGACATGCCTAATATGTACAAGAACCTGGTGTTAACACACAACAAGTCCTGTGCTATTGCATAGTAGCGGTGTCTTTTATGAATGCTATATGGTAAATCTCGTTTTCCATGAAGGTTGTACTACAGCTACAAATACCTTTAGCAGGTTTAGGCCTGAATAAAAACGTCTCAGCACAATGAAAAAAGCTAAGAAAATATTCTTCTAATACTGAAGATTTTAATACAACTTCAATAAAATATCTTGACCCATATTTTCTGTCACTTGTTTTTTTCTTTTGACTGTTCAAAGAGAGGTGTGGTTTTAACATTCTCTGATGCTCTTCGGCTTTGTTTCTGGTCAACAACCTAGGGACAGGACAGTTCCTTGCACTGATGTCAGAAGGCAACCGATCTATAGCATCCCCCTCAGTCTCTCAACTACCAGAGGAAGCATGGTCCCTTGGCTAATATGCTAGTCTGGGCCAGAGAAAACCTCTCTTCAATTCTTTACTCTGCTACAGACTTCCTTTATGACCCACTTATTTTCTGGGTGCACAATTCTCCATCTGTAAAATGTAGACGACAATGCTGCCCTTTCTTATGCAGGGATGAATTCACTACAAATTGTGAGATGGTCAGATATTACAATGATGGAGGCCATTTAAGTACCTTAGCTAGACAATCAAATATTGTCAGAGCCCAACTTTACCAAAGAGAGAAAGGAAACTAGCAGATAAATATCTCACACATTCGACTCCTTTGCTGATAAGTGAAGACAACTGGCAGAGTTGTGAACAGTTGCATGACTGCATGGGAAGAGAGGCGTGCAATTTGGCAGTAGTTTATCTACCACTGAAATTCATTTCCTAACAATCCTTCCCTTCTGTGTTTCTTACATAAGAAAATTCCACAAGGTGGATCTCCTACAGAGTAGATTTATTTTCTAATACCGGTATCTGTGTTGAATGGCCCTAGCATTCTTAATTCTACACCAAACTAATGGAATATTATAGTAACCACACATTACCACAAATTCCAGAGAAACAGGGAAAGGATGGAAAGCATATAGATGCTCCAAGCCCTTCGAAACACACTCATTGCAGATAACTTATTGAACTGCCAATGTATGAACAGTTTCTCTTTATGGAAAGATGGATCGGATTCAAGACTTTAATCTTAGCTTTTTATTTATAAGCAGTTCATGAACCACAGAGTTTTATTGTCTAGCAATGTAAACACAGCAATGTTTAACTGAAATGTGTACCTGGTTCTGGCAGTACCTGGCCAGCAATATTTCTTTTTGAGGAAGTAGAACAAAAAATGAAATGATGAACACTTGTTTTTTGTCTTATTAGATTAAAAATATATTAAGGTATGACCAATAATAAAACAACATATTTCACAGTAATGACTCAGTGTCACAGGATTCTTTCCTAGAGGCCCCAATCCCAGCCCTTGGGACGCAGCTAGAAACCTTTTATGGATGTCAGAGTTTACAACACAGCTGTGCAAACTCCCTGGCTCTTAATAAAATATGTTCTAAAGCTCCAATTCAAATGGTCTCATTTGTCTCAGCAAACAAGCAGCGTATAGATCCCTCTGCAGTACATGAGCCTTGGACTTGGATGCTCCACCCCCTGCGCCACCTCTGTATTTATCTGGCACAACAGCACCAAAAGTGCCTGGTTCATTCAGTAGGAGGCACACAAATTCAGCACCTGAAGGAGCATATTCCTCATAGTAACATGACAGCAATGACTTTATTATGTACCTTCTCCTGGCAAGTGTGGCTAAGGCATTTATAAAACACTCTTCATAAAAGCAGTGAGCCAATTTCCAAAGTACTACAGATACAACTGTACATATGTCTAGTGATATTCTCTAGGATAGCTGATGGGCTACAAAAAACCAGGTGGCTTAATAAAATGCAATTGAGCATTGCCTGAGAAATCAAACTTGTGTTAAATGTTCCTGATCTAATTGGCGAGGGAAATGGATTGTGAGGTTTTTTTGTTTTTTTTGTTTTTTTTTTTTTAAAGATTTTTTGTTTCTTGGGTGTATTACTATAACGACATCCTCATTATTTCCTCAAAGTATGCTTCACTCTCCTGCACCATATGGGGATCTCGTCATGCTAGTGATGAGTGACAATTTTACCTTCACTTGACGAAGTTGCAAGAATTTGCATGTCTCTTGGAGCCCACTGGAAGGGATATCTAAAAGGCTATGTATGAACCTTCCTAGTTTGGGCCACGAAGCCAACCTCTAACTGCCACCCTAACTTGGGAACCTTATAAATGCACTGGGATTTTTTTTTTGTTGCATCTTCCTCTAATCAAGGCACAGGAGGGTGGTAGGATCGGTCCGGGGGGGACAGGAAAACTAGGGCACTCTGGAGGAGGGTTGAGTGAACAAGATCCCTACCCCCTGGCTGCACTGTACCCACCTCTCCACCAGAGAGGCTCATGCTAGATGTAGCAGCCAGACACTCTCTCCTCAGCAGCTGAGCAGCTCCTCCACCTACAACAGCTGCTGCTCTTCCCATCCTCTCAGCAGAAAGGACAACTGTTGTTACTCTAGTAACTAGACTTTTTGTGCTGGCTGGACACCACCAGGTCACCTCCTTTCAACTGGACCGTCTAGTCAAAACTGGACACTGGGCAACCCTGTGATCACGCCAGGAGTGCTATAAATATAGCGCTAGCAGCAGTCCCAGCCCTGAAGAGTTGACAATCAAAACAGACAAGGAAGACAGACTAAGAGCAACAGGAAAAGAGAGGGGCAGACAGCAGGCCAAGGTCACACTGTTGGTCAGTAGCTCAATCCAGGTTTTCCAAATGCCAGTCTAGCATCCTATCCACTAAATTCCCTCAATCTGATACAGCTGGCCAGACAGCGTAGATTATTCTCCCCATTTGCACCTTTCAAACATCATCAAAAGCCAGTTAAAATGCATAGCATACTTGCCAAATATTACTTATCCTTTTAAGTACTGTTGTGGTTATGGATGTTAGGGATATTCTGTGAT
The DNA here is from genome assembly GCA_007922195.1 of Podocnemis expansa. Taxonomy (NCBI): domain Eukaryota; kingdom Metazoa; phylum Chordata; order Testudines; family Podocnemididae; genus Podocnemis; species Podocnemis expansa. The sequence goes on from ML682009.1 coordinate 487,977, forward strand.
CAGAAATGGGAGGTTGGTAGGAGTCCATGAGACAAAATTCCTATTAAAATAGCCACAGTATGGAAAAGTTTGAGAACCTCTGGCACAGAGAAAAATAATTGAAAAGGAACATAAATTCTACAGAAAGTGAGTTACTGGAAACTAAGTGTTTAATTAAAATGATGGAAAACATAATAAAAAAAAAAAAAAGAAACAGATAAAATTTTAGGCATAGCCATATATTAACCAGGGAATCACACAGCCTGGGGCACAACCCCCAGAACACCCTTCACGATGGACCTATGTGCAGGAATCTGGGAAATGTTTCAAATGGGCCAGGATCAGGGTGTCCAGCCTACACAGTGCACTTACAGTGCTGGACATCGGCTCTTGGTGATCTGAGTGTACATGCTTGGCCAGTCAGAATTTGGCCTGTGTCTTGTAGGATCAATGGCCCAATGGATCAAAGTGCGAGTTTCTCATTTGCTTTCCAAAAGGTTGATCTTACACAGGGCAAAACATGAAATAAAAGGACTACAGCAAGGACTTTAAAAAGAGACATCATTATCTCCTTCTGGAAAACCTTAATTTGTTCCACATAAATGTAATACAATCCCTGGGAACAACTTTAACTGATTTTGCTGTAGCCTATTAGTCTCCATATTCAGGACCACAAATACTTTTGAAAAGCAACATTTTCTTTACAGTAAGTCAGCCTGAGCCAATATGACAAGCAACTGAAACTAGTATTATTCTTTCTGCTCCTTTCTTCATGTAATATCGTGTCCAACAGGACTTACTGCAATCTCAAAATTTTGTTTTTTTGTTAACACCTATGGCTGTCAAAAGAATTTTATTGGGACTGAAAGGACATTTATAATAATTTATTATTTGTATAAGCACACAAATGTTAACAGGGCAAATGAGCCCATGTGCTGATCAAGTTAGCATGTTAAAAGTAGTGGAGTAGCCACGGTGGAATGGAAGGCCTAAGCAAACTCGTAGCTGAGACCCTCAATTAAAGTAGTTGGGTGGTTAGTTTGAGCCATCCCCTACGCCACCACGACTACACTGCTATTTTGAGCATGTTATTTTTCTCAAAGCTAACACATGTACATCTTCCCGACCCTGAAATTACACTTGTGGGCACACCCTAAGGGTCTGATCAAAAGCTCACTAAAATCAGTAAAAAGATTCCCACTGATGTCAACAGGCTTAACCTAAAAAAGACTGTGCAACCAGACTCTTGTGCTCATGTTAAACCTCAGTCAAGTCAACAGTGCTGCAATTGAATGCAGGAGTCTCTCAAGCAAAGCTCATTTCAGTATCAGGGCCTAAGGTAAGATGAGACAATAGTATTTGATAGCTGAGGGAAATGAAGGTGAAGAAGACAATATGCTCACACAGCCACAGAGGGTGCACAAGAAACAACTTGAAGTTATAAACTCCAGTGTCAAAAATCAAGAATCTAAATCTGTACTTGGGCACCCCTACATTTTCAGCAGTGTTGAGCACTCCCAGTCCCCAATGAAGTCAAAAGAGCAAAACATTAAACGTAGACATCCAAACTTGAAAACGTTGGGCATACTTTGAGCCTTCTTGAAGAAATAAAAATTTGAGATGCAACATAAAAAGGACATGGCAAACGGTTTTCAGATGAGCGTTTCTTGATACATAAAGGGATATATAAAAGAAGATAATGCACACAGGGAAAAACAAATACATTCAGAAGTGTGGCTTGTGGTGAGCATGGAACTGCAAAAAGAAATTGCAGGGGTGTCAAACTCATGGCCCACAGGCTGGAAGAGATCAGTCTTTTTGGTTATGATCAGAAAATGGACTGCAAAATGTCAGCTTCTTGCTCTGAACGTGGAAGGGGAAAAGGTTGGGGAACCCGTGTGGCCACACGGCCCGCGACAGGTGCCTTGCCTTCCAATGTGGCCCCCACACTGAATGAGTTTGACACCCCTGGAAGTGGTATGAAGCCTTGAAAATAAGAACAAGGGAAATTGAATTAAGTTCAGAAGTGAGCACAGAGGAGGTGAATATGGTTGTAGCACATGTCATGATAAAAAGTATTTACTGCAAAGTTTTGGGATGTCTGACAGCGTTCAGTTTTCTTTGAGCAATTCCAGAGGATAAGAAGACCTAGAAAGCTACAAAGTTCAAAAGGGGTAGCCAAAATTTCTTAGTCTTTAAGTGGCACAGGACTCCTTGCTCGTTTTGTAGAAAGCTACAGTTACGTGTCAAAAAAACAGACTTCACATATTAGTTTTGTTGTTATATCAGCTTGCATCTTTAAAACAGTGCACATGTGACATGCATGAGTATGGCTTTTTTGATGTGGATCAACAAAAATTAATAAAAATACTATAATAAATGACTATTTTCTAGCTGTAATTTTCTGTGCATTTTTAGCTATGTGGGATCTGGTTTAATTTCATTTTGTAAGCAGCTACAGGAAGACTCCCTGGGATAAAGAGTATATTAGATATGAAAAGATATCGCCTTACCAAAGGTTTTCACACTAATATCCACAGAGGGACAGGATATCCTTGATGTTTCAGAGGTGCATACAGTACTTAACATTCAAAGTAGGTCTTTGAAATGGGCCAATTCACTTAAAATGTTCACACAATTGGAGAAGAAAAGGAAAACACCATGTGTAAAATACTGGTTCTACTGAAGTCAGGGAGAGTTTTGCCAGTGACTTCAATAGATCAGGATTTCGCCCTGTGAAATGGAAAACAGTTAAGTGCTTCGTAAAGTACATTGTGTATTGGGGGGGGCGGGAAGCAAGGAGTCTTGTGCACTTAAAAACTAACAGATTTATTTATTGCATGAGCTTTCGTGAGAGAAAATTCCACTTCTTTAGGCACTTTGAGGAGGGCGATCTTACAGAATGGGATGAAAATAAATGTGGCTGCCCCTTTGGAACTTGGCATTGTGTACTGAGTTTGACCTGAGGAATGAGACAATGTCTATATAACATCTAATAAGTTCCAAAGGGGCAGCCGCCTTAGTCTAGTTCCGTAAAACAAACAAGGAGGCCTGTGGCACTTAAAGACTAACAAATTAATTTATTGCATGAACTTTTGTGGGAGAAAAATCCCATTTCGTCAAATACTTTGAAGATTTTCTCCCGTGAAAGCTCATCCCAATAAGGACTTTTAACACCTTCAATCAGATAGAGAAAGAACCTGAGCTCATGCATGCTATCTCAATGGAGATATTATCAAGACTGAAGATAGGGACTTTATGGACTGAGATAACAAGAGCATGTTGCTAACGTAAGGTCTGCAACTACCAATCTTCTAGCTTTGTGACTATGTCAGTGGTTCCCAACCTTTTCTCTGTCATGGCACACCTTGATACCTTCAAATTTTTCAAGGCATACCACCATTAAAAAATTCATGAATATTCAAATTAACTTAAATCACATGAATATTCATGAACCATGGCACAGTGTTTCAGAAATGCTGCTATGTGGGGTTCGAGGGGTAGCAGAGCAGGGGTGGCAAAGGAGGACAAGGGCAGCCATGTGGGTAACAGCACAAGGGTGGCGAAAGAGGAGAGAGGAAGGGAGAACAAGCGTGGCTTTGTGGGGGGACAGGGAGGAAGCTGGGGAGCGGGAAGGTAGGGCAGGGGAGCATGGCACAGCACCCACTTCCCCCTTCTCCACAGTGGCTCCCTGCCACCCAGGGCAAATCCTCACCCCACTGCTGCTCCCTCCCACTCCAGTGGGCCCCATCATCCCCTCCTCCAGCCCCTTGCTGCCTGCAATAGACCCTCCCATCACTGCAGGGGCCAGAACTAGCCCTCCAGCCCCCAGCTACACCCCCCTCACAGCCACCCCACCCCTCAGCTACACACACCCCCAACCAAACAGCCACCCCACAACCCCAGCTACACACCCTCTGCCACACATCCACTCCCCCCGCTACACATGCACACCTGCCAACACAACCCCCAGTAGCCCTCCCCACGAGAGCCCTTACCTGGCTGTTTGCAGGCTGTTGACACAAGCTGCTCTGCCCTACAGGAGGAGATTCACACACTCCCAGCCTCCCGCAGCTCTCTGCTAGCTGGGCTTAAGGTGAAGCCAGGTTTAAGACAGAGCCTCTAGAACTCTGATCCGCTGCTCCTGCTATTTTTAGGGGGACCCCTGGAACTCCACATTCTGGTGCCTTCCTCTATTTTTAGGGGGGCAGGAATGCTGCCTGCCTAAAAATAGGGCACCCCAGAACTGCATTCCAGTGCCTTCCCAATTACTTTAACCCCTCCATTTCCCAGCCCCGCACAGCCTATGTGGCTGGCCTGAGCAGGGAGAGAACTTTAACTCCAGCTCTCAGGGATGCTCATGGCACACTGTGTGTTGCGGTAGCACACCACTGTGCCCCAGCACATTGGTTGGGAACCACTGGACTATGCCCCAGTCTACAGCTGTCATGCACTTTGGCAGCAGTCGATGGGAGATACACAAGGTACGTAAAATGCCTTGGGTATCTTCTGTCACTTTACTAATGCCCACTTACCTCCCCGTACACACTGCGCTAAGGTGAATTGCAATGCCATCTGTTTGCCTTAGCGCTATGCCACTTCCAGGGCTGGATTTATTATTTTGAACTCCAATGCAACTGAGCTCAATTGCATCCAGAAGAGCGCACTGACACTGGTAGTTTTGCAGCCGTCAGTATAGACATAACCTACATCCAACAGCCCCTGCTAGCATGGCTTTCCACAAACCATGACTTAATGAGAATAAAATTAAATGCCTCTCTATTTTCTTTAACTAAGTGAGAGTCTCACCTCCACTCCAGCCTTTTTACAACAGGTTTCATCTGAGAGAGTATTCTGCTGACACAGAAACTGTGATGAACTCCCTTGTAAGCCATGGCATACTGGGGGCAGAAAGTCCCCTCAGGGATAGGGCCATAGCACACAGAAGTATAAGTGGGTAGCGTTGCTGTCTGTAGGCACCCAACAGACAGATTGCTGTAATTCAGCCTCATCTAACAGGTTCCAGAGGAGTAGCTGTGTTAGTCTATTTCAGCAAAATGAGCAAGGAGTCCTATGGCACTTGTAAAGACTAACATACTTACTTATCACATACACCTTCATGGGTATAATACAAATTTAGTATAATACCCACAAAAACACATGCGACAAATAATTTTTTTGTTTTTTAAAAATGCCACAGGACTCCTTCTTTGTTTTTCCACATCTAACAGGGGTTACTGAGTTACGCTGGGGGCCACTTTGGCTCCCAAACAAGTGGAGAATGCAGAAGCAAAGAGCAGAATTCTAGCCACGGTTGTTCAGGTTCTAGCTCTAACCATTGACTAAAGTACAAGTGTAGAGAATGTCCCAGGAGGCAGTAGCTAACTTTTGAAGAGGAATAGAAAACACTGGAATTAACTAGTCCAGCGCTCCTCTCCAGGGACAGAGGGATGACATAAAAAGACAGACTAAAGTCTATGCTGGCAAAGATTTAGCACTTTAGAGATCCTAGGACAAGCTTTCCTGTTGCTACAAATACTTTTTATTCCATTTTTGAGTCCAAAGATAAGGAGAAAGTGAAAAATGGTAAAGTAAAAATTAGGGGTCATACCAAGCAAAGAATCTGTCCAGTTTCAGAATCAAGTTAGAGAGAGCACATGACTAATTACAACTTATGTTTTATGCAGGCTGTGGACAGGGCATTCAAATAAACCTACATCAATGAATATTGGCCTTAAACACACTGACAGACACTTGGCATGCAATTTTCATTGATTTATTTTTGAAAGATGAGTCACCTTATCGTCCTTCTACAGAGCTATATGACAGCTTGAAAAAGGGCAGGCAGCATGCTCTGAAGCTTGGAACTTCTTGAAGCTCTCACTTCGAGATTCCCTCTGGGGAATTCGTGGCAGTACAGGCTAAATTAAGAAGATGAACTCTTTCTAGAAAGCAAACTGTGCAAAGGAGGAATTGCATTCTCTATCTTGTGCAGAATGCATCAGCAACACCTGAACTGCAGGTGAGAAAACTGGATACATGTTTACTTGAAAAACTTTGTCTTTTAAAGACTGTGATTTTATAAACAACACTCATTCGGCGGCCTGTTGCCAGAATAAGACACATTTAAATTGCTTGTATTCACCATAAACTGTTCATGTAAAATTATGATTAACCCTTAGAAAACAGACACCTGGAAACAGAGACAGATTGAGCTGGTAATGCAAGTCTAGCTTTAGAGGCATTTCTAGACGCTGAGAAACAACTCAAGAGGGGTGTGTTGTCTAAAGTGAGTCCTGCTGCCTCTTGACGATACTGACAGTGAAACATTTCTAATCTTTTTTTATACACACACTTCTATGTGCTGAAAAGTAGTTATGGGGACAGGAGGAGAGGCGGTGGAGTAGAGCAGAGGCTTTCAACCTTTCTGGACTACTGTATACCTTTCAGAGTCTGATTTGTCTTGCTTCCCCCCATGTTTCACCTCACTCAAAGGCTACTTGCTTACAAAATCAGAACTATAAATACAAAATAGTGGCACAGTAAACTGATACTTAACAATTCAGTTGCTTTCTCATTTTTACCATACAATTATTAAATAAATCAACTGGAATAGAAACATTGAACTTACATTTCAGTGTGTTGCATATAGAGAAGTATAAAAAGGTTGTCTATATGAAGTTTCAGTTTGTGCTGACTTCAGTAGTGTTTTTTATACAGCCTGTTGTAAAATCAGACAAATATGTAGATGAATTGATATACCCGCTGGGGAAGACTTCAGTATCTGTACCTCCATGTCCATTACCCTGGTTGAGAACCGCTGGAGTAGAGGACAACTAGTAATGAGGCTATGACAGAACAGCAGACAGATGGGAACAAAATTGCTGTTCACAGGGGAGAGGGATACAAGCAGAAACCGAAAAGAAGGGCTGTGGTGCTTTAAGGTGGAAGTTGGAGGTATTAGGGACAAAGCACAAGTACATGAATTACCCAGTCTCCTTCATTATGTATATGTGAGGATGTGTTGGTCCTCAGTCAGCCACACATTCAATAAGTCTCCTCTACCTTATACTGACACTAGGGTCAAATTCACCCCAGCAGCACTAACTGCCTCCCTGAGCCTGAGCCAAGGCTCACAGGGAGATCCAGGAAGAGCCATTTTAAATTCCAACTGCTCAGTTCAGGCTCCCAGGACCCGCAGATTACCCCCAACACATTACCCCCTAAATCAGTGGTTCTCAGCCACTGTGTCAGGGCACATTACTGTTGCCGCACAGTGGTGAATGTGTTGCGGATACAGCCTTTGGGGTTGTGATACATCACGAAGTGTGTCACAATGCACAAAAGATTGAGAACCACTGTCCTAAGTAACGGGCTGAGCTAGCCAGCTCTGGGCAGAGTCTGCAGGTGGCTTGTGCAGCTGTGGCCCAGTTTCAAGATGATTTTCTACTGTCTGGGGCCCATTGGTAGAATCTGGACAAATGCCTGTCCATAGCATTGCAGAAACAATTCCCCCTCCCACTAGATTGCTCCAGGCACTCTGTTTCTAGTATGCTCTTATCCAGGAACTGAAGAGATTGTACCAGTATTCTTTACTCAAGATAAATCTAAGGTGACGGTAATTATTCTGTCAACATTCACACCTGCTCAGGTTACAAACAAACCTCATGCCACGACAACTATGTCAGGTGCAAAAGTTAATTCACAGGGAAAGAGGGGGGTGGTAGTGAAGGCCCTCAAACCTCTCCTTATACAGTTTAGACTTCCTTCACTTATGATTATAACCTATTATCTTATTACTGGTTTATAAATCATCTTTCTCTCTCTCTCTCTCTCTCTCTCTCTCTTCCATAGATCAGATGTGGTTAGAAAAACTATTTTCAAGTCATTTATCTTTTGTGTCAAGGTCATTATGCAGCCTCTAAGGAAACAGGCTTCTGTTTCTCAAGGTATTTGCTGATTTTCCTGTGTCACCAGTTTACACCCCATGAGACTCTGCTCTACAAAGTCCTTTAGAGACTGTAAAGATTGGATTCCTGAAGTATTACAAAAGCACCATAATGACCTGCAGTCCAGGGATAGTTGACTAGTAATCAGAATTCATGAGCATGCACTTCAAGTAAATTATGTATTTTGTAAAGATTGAGATATTGCCAGTGTGTTTACTCTAAACCATACTTTTACATCATTAACTCCACTTCAAAAGAAAGGGCCCAGAGTAGGAATGCCCCACTGCTTCACCCAACAAAGATCAACAGAACAGAGAGGAGTACCCCACAAAAAGATTATTTTCTACTTAGCTAGAGCTCCCTGTTAAACATTGTCCTCATGATGATGACTAAAAGATCTTCCTCTGGCAGGCAGGGGATGAATTTACATCTCTCTATCCGTTTCAAAGCAAGGACAGGTTAATCTAATTTGGGGAAGGAAAGGTGTAAGAGAGACTGCTTCAGAATCAGAGACATGACATGAGCAGCATCTGTGCCTTGAAGTGTATGCTCACATAACTGTAAACAGGGCTCAGTTAAAGATCTTGGGGGCTCAGAGCTGTCCACTCTTGGACTCCTCTACTACCGTTATGGAGGTGCCCAGCCTGAGGGGTGCAGTTGCTGCAAGCTGGCCTCTCCACCCCCAGGGCTAGATCAGCCGGCCCAGTGCACTGGGCTTGCCTGAGCCGGGCCAGATTATTACAGGGGGGCTCCAGGGCTGCAGCCCTAAAGTGCCTAGCTTAATCCAGCCCTGAATGTGAAAGTAACCAAATGGGGCTCTTTTCATAACGGAATTAGTACAATTAAGCCTTTCACAATTATATTCTAATACAGATAACTACCTCTCTGATCTTATATTTCATTTTTCTCCAAATATGTTATATTTTTATTCACAATGAACCTCATCAAAGTCCTAATCAAGTAACAGAAGTCTTTCCACTAGATTGGGCCCAATCCTGATGTTTCTGGAAGTAAGCACACGTTCAGGACAAAATGAAGACCTGAATATGGTTTCTGGAGGTAGCTCCCACTTCCTCTAGACCACCTGCCTGCTCTTCACCCCTGTCCTCTTTGCAGGGCCTACAGAGGTACAGGTCCAGAAGTTAACTTATCAAGTAATTTATGGATCTTTCAAATAACACTTAAGTGTCCAGTGTGCCTTCAATACTTTACTGACCGTCTCACTTTCCTTCTCACATGATAACACTAATTAACATGAATTTCAGAAGCCATTTGAATGATCTTGTTTTTACATTACATGCTCCTAAAACCTGTCAACTCTGTAAGCAGCTGCAACTTCACTGACTTGAGTGAACTATGTAATCCAGAGTTCAGTGTGTGCCTTGTATTCCTCTCTAGGGGGTGGTCCGTGGAAGTTAATGAGATCGGTGCTTGAATATCTTGCTAAATTAGAACCTTTAAGAGAAATTACAATAACTGGTATCCATTTGTATTGTGCGATTTAAACACAGATACACAAGGTTAAGAAAACACCTTCCACCAAAACTCTGCAGTTTTCAGGTAATCCCTGCAAATCTAGGCAGGTTCTAAATAGAAATCTCTACATGTTACCCAAATTCCCTGCTGAGAAGTAAGCATCAGTCACCACAATCACTTTTTCAAAACTTTGCCTAGCTGATCTATCTGTCACTAGCAATGAGATCATCTTTTTTGGCTGTACCGTCTACTGGGGTTATTCTTGGACTCTCACCATTAAACTACCTGGTAGTCTGCTGAACGCTAATCAAAAGGGACAAAAACACTTATTTCCTGTTTCTATAGCCTTCAACCTTTTCTCCTTCTGGGACTTACTCTATAGAAGAGAACAGCAGCTCATTAGACAAAACCTGGACTAACTGAACACCCACAAGAGCTTAATGCTCACATATGTATCTACTCATGGATGGCTGCTGCAAAAAACTACCTGCCAACCTATAAAAAATTAAAATGCACATCAATGTTGCATATTTTCTGTGAAATCTGTAGATAAGAAATGAATTTTTTTAGAATGTCTTTAGATACAATTTGTTTGTACCTTGTATTTTGTGCATTCGTCATAACTAAACTTTCTCATGTGATAAAAATCAAATAGTCCTCAAGTTATTATTTCTGTCCTGGTTTTTTAAGAAACAGAATTGTAACTATGTAATTCAAAACTTTTTAAAATATCAGATGCACTTCTCTGCCAAACATTTTACAAGGTAAAGATCCAGAGTGAATTTTACAATACAGGCATTAATGGAAAACTCAAAATATTTTATTCTTCTGAATTACTACAAGTACAGAAGTTGGTGGGAACAGTTTTAAAACCACATCAAAGTTTATACAAGTGTGCTAGAACAGGTAGCATGGGAAAATACACCACATGACTAACATGGTAGAGTGGTGTGGATAGGAAATTTATGCAGCTATCACAAGGAGGTGCAGCATGTAGAAAGAACAGTACCTCAATGCTGTGTGGCTGAATAAGGGCCAGGGACAACTAGGCAACACAGACGCTGCTCCCTTACTAAGTTTGCACACAGCAAGAAGAGGACAGGAGAGTGGACTAAAGGGTGACCAGACGTCTCAGTTTTATAGGGACAACACCACTGTTTGGAGCTGCTTTTTTTTTTTTTTTTTTTAACAGAGGCAACAATCTTCCACAACCCAATTTTTCACACTTGCTACCTGGACACCTTGGCTACATCTACATCTAAAAGCTTAGTTCAGACTTCCTTAGTCTGAACTAAGCAGTTCAAAGTTAGTTCAAACTAATCGCATTTTATTTTAGTTTTAACTAACTTTTTAGTTTGAATCAAAAAAGCATGGCTAATTCAAATCATGTTTAGTTTGAACTAACTGCTAGTTCGAACTAATTTATTTTGAACTAGTAGCATGACTGTATCATGCTAGTTCAAACTAAAGTTTGAAATAAACTGTTAGTTCGAACTTACCATCCAAACTAAAAAATTTTTTAGTTTGAACTAGGCAAAGCCTAGTGTAGACAGGGATCAAATTACCCTGGATTAAGCCTCCTTAATCCAGACAAATTTGCTAGTGTAAACATAGCCCGGGTGACCAGGAAGCCAAATTTTAATCTGCCAGGCAGCCATGTAAAAGATTGTGAGATTTCACCCTGTGAAGGGTTGTACTACAAACAAGTACACAACTGCCTGCATCTTGGAACCCTGCAATGCCCCTTTTCCACAGCGCAGAATGCCTCCCATCACAGTGCCCTCCTAAGGGCAGTGTGGCTTTGCATCACTCACAGTGCAAAGCTGTGCCTGAACAGCATTACCAAGCTCTTAGCAAAATAATGAGAATCCCCAAAGTGACAAATCTAGAAACAGCAGGCTCAATACAGGACAAGCACTCCATACCAGCCATGGAATAAACTTGATACTGCTTTCAAAATGTTAGGGCATAACTGAGTACAACTCAAGTAATTATTTCAAGGGTACTCGCTCTTCCTTACTGAGACCAACAGAAGATGGTGCAGGAAAAGATTACCTCACTCACTTTGTCTCTCTAATATCCTGGGACCAACACAGCTATGACAGATAACATACAGATAACACAACGTCATTCTAGCAGAAATGGTGTGGGAATCTCTTTGGTTTGCAGTAGCTCCATTTATTAGCTGCAGAACATTCTTTGCTACCTTAGTTACCCCTAAAGCATGTACCGATAAGGATATCAGCTGCCTGTGAATGACAGTGTATCTGAAAGGCTTTCTTTTCTTATGCTTAGGTACAAGAAGCCTCTAGGAGCTGCATTCCAGAGCTCTCTGCTGCTGTGCTATTTCAGCTGCTGCCTGGCCTGACAATGGTTCCTTCCTATTACCCCTTCTGCCACTGTCACTCTTGGTTTACAGGCTTTCCCTCCTGCTGGCCCATCAGAAAGCAGCAGCATTAGTCAGTTAACAGGAGGTTTTCTCATTGGTGTGTTAAACAAGGAGCAAGCAATAAACCCTTCATATTGTCAGAGCCCTGGCCACTGTTCCATTTCCTGACCTCTGACCTGCAATTATTACAGGGGTGCCTTGGGACTATGTGTAGCTCAGAAGCTTGTCTCTCTCTCACAAGCTGAAGCTGGGCCATTTAAAGTTATGCCCTCACCCTCCTTGGTCTCTAATACTCTGGGAATGAGATGGCCACAGCCACACTGCATAGGGACTTCTCCCGCAGGCTGACTATGAAGCTTGAATGCAAGGTCATCAGCCTATCAATAGGGTCTGAATGACTACAGATAGGGTTCTACTGGACATGGCTTCCATGCACCTTTTCCGCCTTCTGTTTCTTTACAGTGCAGCTTTATCTTCTAGCTTGGTTGTTCTCAACCATTTCCAGATCGCGACATGCTTGGTGGTGTTAGAGCACAAAGCTCTGGTAGTCCCCGAGTCGGTCCAAGTGGTCCCAAGACACACAAAGACAGAGGAGGTCACAAATGCATATATGCTTTATTACCTTACAGAGATCTCGTGGAGCTAGCTCCCAGAGGGGTACAATACAGTGGGTTTTATAGTACAGTCTACAGAAAAGGGGTAAGGCAGGCACAGAGCCAATCATAATTCAGGGTCGGGGGCTGTATACCTTATATGGCTGGTCACCTCACCTGGGTCAGGGAAGGGTTATTTCCTTATATGGTGTATCACCTCATCTGATGCTTCTGGGCCCATGTGACTAACCTGGAGATGGTGAGGACAGGTGAGATGTGACTACCCTGGGTCCCTGAAATGGTGTCTCAGGACCCAAAATGGAGTCTGCTGACTCATGCCCCTTCAGTGGCATCTGGGACACTACAGGACACACCAGCCCACTTCCCCAGGCCGAATCCAGCCCTCATCCTGGCTCTCCCTGACACACTGTTATGTGACGACACCATAATGTATCCTGACACAATGGCTGAGAACTGCTGTCCAGAATAAATACACCTTGAGGCAGTGTCTTGCCAACACTGCTCTTCCTATGATCTCAAATGCATGCAAGTGAGGCCAGAATGCCTTGCAGTGCTCCCCCTAGAGTGTGATGACACCTAAATGCCACACTCAAGGTCTGTGAGAGTTCTGAAAACTTTACTGGCATAAATTTCATCTCCTTCCATCTACAGAGCTAAGTTCACATAATACCATGTGTCCAGCTTCACAGATTGAAAAGTAGAAGAGACAAATTAAAACTGTTGCCTTTTAGGGTTTTCCTAAAATTTGGTGTAGAATAATGTCCTTTTTTAGGAACTGATATCTTTGGACTTGGCAAGGGAGGTCTCCTTCCATTATACTAGTGTATCACAGCCAACAGTTGGGGCAATAACCTGTAAAACAAGGATTAATTCCACACACTAGACATCTTGCATGACTTTGAGTGAATCATTTAGATCCTCTCCACCTAAGTTCTTCATTTGCCTGCTATTACTTTGTGGCAATGGCACCTCCCTGCCTCACAGCGGTGTGGTGAGAATTCAAAATCATGCGGCAAATATCTAACATTGATCAATTCTAGCCCTCACAGGTTACAGATACAGGAACTTACAGGCTAGTTGACCTAGGACAGAACATTGTGCAACATAAACCTCAGGCACGTGATATTTGAATGGGGAAGGGCTTGATTCAAAATCTGCATAGTAAGAAGGAAACATTTCTGTTCAGATAGAGCTGTTGGGGTCAGGTGGGAAATAAGAGAATGGGGGCTCTCTGAAGCTGCTCAGAAGTTTGGGACATATGCAATAACAGAGGCAGAGAAGGATTAATGGGCAGAATGAAGGTGAGATGGTCAAAGGTGATAAACTGTAGTTACCACACACGGCTCCCCACAGTAGCGGATGGATCACACCCATATGTCGTGTATAGATAGTCACAAACACACAAGCAAGTCCTAACAGAAGAGAAAGGACCTCACTGCTGCAGAGGATTTAGATCACAAGTGTTACTTCAGCCACAGCTGGCTTCTCCACCCTCCTGGTCTAAAAATGCTGCATCTGCAATTCTGTGAAGAGCAGAACATATATTGAAAGTACAAATAAATCCACCTAGATTGACTATTGTGAGTATTAAGGGAGGAGGAGTGGATTTCTTTGAGTGAGTTAGAATTATTTACTTAAATGACATTGGAAGGATTAGGACCAGTACCTTTAAAAAGCATTTTACCAAGATGTAAATGCAACAAGCTTTAAATTACTGTAAAAACTTTACCCATAAAAGTTCAACTTGCCAGGTTACAAATTGAAATATTTTCCCCATGCCACTTCTCCCCCTCCCCCACAAAAATGGTTGGCATTAGTAATAGAATAGAATAGAACAGAATCATAGGGTTGAAAGGGACCTCATGAGATCATCGAGTCCAACCCCCTAATATTTCTTTCCCTCATTTTCAGAAGTATATTAGGGGAGAAGACATCATACAAGCTCTTGAATGATGTTATGAAATGTAAATCCCTCGTTTGCTTTCCAGGACTGTCACCTGTTTCATGCCTAACCACTAATCCTTTTGCAGCATTTGACTCTGAAACCAATTCTCAGAAACAGGAAACCTGTGCCATGATGCTGGGCTCCTATACAAACTCCTCAAAAGCCATCTGCTCTTTAAAAAAGCTCAAGCTCTGAAAAACGACCTCTCTTAACTCAGTTTCTTAATTCTCTGAAGACATCTGCTGTTCTCTTTCTTGCTGCTTGTTCTACACAGCCAATTTTAATCTGTAGAAAACGTTGTAAAAGGTGGTTAAACTGGGTGCAATGCCCAAAGTGGAAACACTTGAGTAATTCTGATCTAACACCATAAGCCCTTTTTTAATTCTTACAAGCACATTCAGACATAGCATTTGTACTTTGGGCAATGCTACGACTGACAAGTTGGTATTACTCAAAACCCATAGATAAAAAGCTGGTTTGCTACAATAAACAGCAGCTTACCAATGTTCCCTCTAATTTTTCATAGGCTGTTTGTGCAAAAAAATTATTTGTGTGCAGTAATATTAGCACTGTTGAATTTTTTTTATGTGCACTTGATTTTGTTGCATGCACGGGTTCCACGACCTGTGTTGGTATATGCATGCAAACAGCTTAGAGGGAATATTGCCAGTGCTTACCAATCTCAATGTATAGCACTCCTGGGCACAGCTGTAATTAGGCCAGGATGAATGGGGCAAAGCCCCAGGCGGGGAATTTTAGAGGGCGGAGGGGATGGATCCGGCTTCTCACATCAGCTGGGTATGAATCCAGATCTGTTCCCAGCTTGCCAGTGGCAGTGGAAGCTTCCCAGCTAGTCCAGTGGCAGCTAGGAACAGATGCGGAATTCCCCCAGCCTGCCAGCAGCAGCGAAAAGCTTCTGCTACTGCCAGCAGACTGCGGGGATCCAGATCCATCCCCAGCTGCTGCTGGATGAGCTGGGAAGCTTCCGTTGCCACCAGCAAGCTGGGGGGCAGGCGGGCAAGGATCCGGATTGCTGCCAGCAGAATTTTAGGAGGGTCAGGGGACAGATCTGGCTCCCCGTGGCAGCTGGGAATGGATCTGGATTCCTTCCCTAGCTGCTGCGGGAAGACGGATCCATCCCCTGCGCCCTCTAAAATCCCTCACTGGGATTGGGGCCCTGGGCTGGATCCAGGCCTTGGGAGGAGGGGCGCATCTGGGGTCCTTGCCCCAGGCACCAAAATTACTAGTTAGGCTCTGGTCTTGGGTCTATATGTGGAAAGACACAGGCCTCATCCTGAAATGACACTGTATTTTAACTATTTGTTACATTATTTTACTGAGTGGATTGAAAGGCACAGGGTTCTTTGATGTACTGTAGATAGAGGACTTTAACCAATTAATTTCACTACCATTTCAACTTTCTAGTTCACCGCTGGGTAAAGGTGCTTACATAGATTTTATTAAAAGTACCACTGTCACTCAGGAAATGCTGTGCCAATAATAAATCACTACTTAAGTCTCCAAGTAACTGGTGTGGCTGAAATAATAACTACAGTATGCTTGAAATTACCAGTCTGTGTCTTCTGTTTAGTTGCACTAGCAAATGCTCAGCACTGTATTCAGAAATACTGGGAGAACAAGGAGATTTTAAAACAAAAAATATAGCTATGTAGAGTAACAGCTAGCTGTAACAGAAGTGTACTCTACATGGCACATTCCCTACGTCAGCATGTAGAGTACATATACTGCATGCCTCTTTAGCATGGATAATAGCAGAGATGGTGAGGCATGGCTTTGGTGAGTAAAGACACACCTGCATCCTTACAGAGTAATACCCTCATGGATCTTTACACACCCAAGAAGTGCTTCCCCATAAACACTGCTATTTTAAGTAGTGCTCTGTCCATGCTGCAAAAGGCTTGGGCAGGGGGAAAAAATCTTCTCACTCCTTGTGGTCTAAAAACCTGCCAGAAAGGCCTAGCAGCAGCAAAAGACTCTGGCAATGAGGAAGCAGTGGGGCATGGCTCTGGCCACTCACCATGGCTGAAGCCTCTCTCTGCTGCCTCCCCCAGCCCAGGGGTCTCAAACATGTGGCCCGCGAGCCACATGTGGCCCCTTTAGCTATTTCATGAGGCCCGCAACAAAGCTGTTGTTAACGATATTTGCAATATCTTTGTATGAAAAGGTTTCAGGGGTGCGGCCCTCAGGCTAACATGCTAGTCTTCATGCAGCCCTGTACTAGTCCTCATGGTGATTTGAGTCTGAGCTCCCTGCCCTAGCCAAAGCCCCTCCTTGATGCTTGTAGCTACGTACCAGAGTGTGAAGGTAGCCTGCTTTTCACTGCAGCATGTCACTAATGCATGTCGTGCCTGCACACTAGATACCCCTGTGTGTAGACAAGGTCTACTAGCTGTAAAACATATTTTCCCTAATTGTTTCTCCCTGTCTCATAGCATACTGTTTATCTACATAAACAAAAGAGAGAGGACATGTTTATGGAGTCTTTCCCTGCTCACACAATGGGCCAGTTTGCAACCAAGAGGTATCCCCACAGAGTTATTCTAGTTCAGCGGTTCCCAACATCTTCCCTGATGTGGCACATCTTGCTACCTTTAATTAATTTGAGGCCCACCACTATATAGTTTCCAAATGAATTCATGAATGTTCATAAGCCAATGAGCCAATCCAGAGCTGTTTAAGTAGTTTTTCAAAAAATTTTGTGGCACACCTGCTCAGACCTTACGGCATGCTGGTTGGGAAACATTATTCTAGATTTATACTGGTGTAACTGAGATCAAAATCTGACCTAATCACTTTAAAAAGACTGAACTGATTGAGATATTAAGACCTAGAAACCCACCTCTTAATACCCCATTGCTCTAATTTCTCTTCCTAAGCGTCTGCACCAGTAATCAGACAAGATCACTGAGCTCCATACAGCACCTTTAATTGACGTCTCTTTCTAAAAAGCCCTGCCTTGATGTTAATCCTTCTGTACTTAGCTGCTAGATTTTCAAAGCAGGGCAAGGAGACAGATGTATGTTTTGGGAGGCAAATCAGGATCTTATTTGGCATCAAAAACTGAGACAAAAACCTTATTGATATTGAAGCCAACTAATTCAAATGCTAATAGTCAACATTCAATAAAGAAGTGGAACAAAAAAGCAGAAATAGGGTAAAACCATGAATAAAATGTTAATTAATCATGCTAGTGTCGCTATGCTATCACAAAGACTAAAATTTCTTTGAGTTTGGTGCTGTTAGGTAAAGGTACTTCAGGGTCTTGTCTGGGAGAGCAATGGTGAGGAAGGGAGCACAGACTCAAGCGTGGCCTGAATGATAGCCAGGCTGAGCTGAAGAATATGGGAACTCTTCCTGTCCTATTCCCCTGGGGCTCCAAGGGGAAGCAGAAGGCAGCAGGCACAGCAGGAGGCAGCAAACTAATCTATTAAGCAGTTTTGCAACAGAGCTCTGCCCACAAACCCAGAATGATAAGGGAGGCATTTTGCCTTGTTGAGGCAAAACGTCTCCCACAGTTTCTCTGGAAAAGTGTGGGTCAACAAATACACTTCCTCCTTACCCCTGAACACATTCTGCTACCCTTATCCTTAATGCATTGTCACTTTCACTCTGCTCTGCCTCTAATGCCAGTCTAAATCATCCATTTGCAAATCTTTCCTATCCTGCGTCTTTGCACCACGTTAATGGTATCCTTTATACACAGATTCCAGAGTGGGTAGCCATGTTAGCCTAGTTAGGTAAAACAAGAGAGGAGTCCGGTGGCACTCTGAAGACATGAGCTTTCGTGGCTGATGTCCCACTTCTTCAGATGCTAGAAAATGGAAAAATAATTACAGTATGGGAGAAAAGACAAATCCTGTGATTACATATCACTACATTAGGTCAGATTACTTCAACAAATCAAACAAGTTGTGTAGATTTGAACAGGGTGGAACAACGTATCAGAAAGTGGTGAGTTTGAGAGAGATGAAAATCACTGTTTGTAATGAAAAACAAAGTGCTAGAGGATCCTTCAGGTGTCAAGTGCAAACAAAAAAGATCAAGATGGCATGCCAGCCAATGGATTCATCAAAAAATGTGGAAGGGAAAGACTTCAATTCTTGGAGTGTAGGAATTTAGGATCACCTGCTATCCAGTTTTCAACTGGACCATCTGGTTGAGAAGTGGACCTGGCACTATCTTGTCAGACATACCGACTGGACACCAAAAGTCCAGTTACCACAGGTGGGCATGGGAGGAAGTGGTAGCCTGTCACTTGGCCCTGAAGAGGAGGCTCCCGGAGTGTCGGCTTGGGCAGAGCAGAGTGAAGAAGCCCACAGCAAGCAGGAGAAAGGGCTTCCAGTGGGCATGGAACATTCCTTGAGAGGGAAGGAACGCTAGCTGTCCTGTCAGCCCACACTTCCACCAGCCATGCTCCCAAGCAGATCTATGGCAGGAAGGGCTTGAAAGAGCAGGGAAGAAGGCAACTGGCCAGGCTGTGCAGAAGGAGGCTGGTGGCTGCTGTGAAGGAGGGATGTGTCCTAATCTCTCCAGCAGGACTGCCTGCCTGGCTGTTCCTGTGCGGCCACAGTGCTCTTTTCACCTGCACTCCTCCCAGCTGGCCTGCTGGAGCTGGGGTTGCCAAGTCCCTTGGGACAGCTCACACGGGAATTGCCCAGGGTTTAGACAGGTGCCACCAGGCTGGAATCTATGCTGGACCTCTACTTGAAGCAAAAAGGCTAAATTTAGACCTGTGACAAGAAGAGGGCCTAAGGCTGTTAACTCCTGGGGTGGGTCCCCTGCTTATGCCAGGCCTCAATTTACTTCTCCGTGACTTTTATGTCGCAGTTCAAGTGCAAAGAGATGTACAGTAAAGCAGCAGAGGGCTTGGCAGACTTCATCATGGGTAGAAGGGGTGAGGGGGAGAGAGAAGCAAGGGGGATGGGCCAGGAAGGGCCTCAGAGGAAAGAGGTTCACTTTTCAGAAATCAAAAAGTTAGCAATTGTCCCAATTAGGGACACTTAGTCTGTGGAATCACTGTAAGGTGGTGTCCACTTATAGAGACAGGGTGATAATCACCTGTATTCACTACTAACTAGGCATTTTAGGTAGCCTTTAAACTGATAGGATGAAGAGAGGCAACTTTCATTTCATTCTCATATCCAACATTTAAGTCTTACAGCATAAAAATTAAACATAACATTGACACAATCTTCTTCTTAATAAATTTTCTGAGTGTGCATCACACTTATCAGTGAAGTAGCAGAAGACTGTTACATACATTTAAAAGACATCCTGATGGCCAGCATGGGTATCTTTTGCTTGCATACCTGGATGTGTGTCTATGTATATACACATGCATATATACACAGAAAGAAGTGTAAATTACAGGGGTTTTCTGTGCACTTGTGAAAACCCACATGTACAGATTTTGAAGAATCTACCCCTTAGTGTTCTATTTACTTTAAAAAAAAAAAAACCTTTGATAGTAATAACCACAAATAAAGATCCAATGGTAGATAAAAATAAAGTACAATTATAATGTATTAAAGTGTTTATATACAAATAAACAGGGTATAGCAAATAAGCATGATGAACCAGAAGTTTAAATAAATAATACAATTTATGACCAGGGGCATAAACCTGAAATTTAGTGTAATGATTCTCATAATTGGAATAGGGGAAACAAAAGGAAACAAGAGGTAGCATGTCACTCTAATGGTAAAAGTATTTACATTGTCAATGAGTTCACATATAATGATGAGGATGATTGAGGGTGAAAAACAAAGGATTAGATACAATGGAAATATGCAGTAGACCACCAGGAATAGAACACAATACAAATGAAAAATCCCTGGACCTTAAACGTCTTTTTACTTATGTAGACATCATCATAGATTACATAGGGTATATTCACACTAGGCAAAAAGGGGAGGAATTACCATTTTAGCTAACATGTTGTAATAGTAAAACAAACAAGGGGTCCTGTGGCACTTAAAGACTAACTATTTATTGCATGAGCTTTCATGGGAGAAAATCCAACTTCGTCAGATGCTTTGAAGAGGGAAGAACTTGCAGAACAGGAGGAAACAAATGCAGAGAAGTGTAAGTCATGGGATCAGGTCACAGATAAGGCCACACCATGACCTGATCCCATGACCTACACTTCCCTGATTTTATTTCATCCCATTCTGTAAGTTTCCCCATTTCCTAAGCATCTGATGAAGTTGGGATTTTCTCCCACGAAAGCTTATGCAATAAATAAATAGTCTGTAAGGCTATGTCTACACTTAGATTGTTAAATTCAATTAACTTAAATCAAACTAATTAAATTGAACTAATAATCATTAAACTGAATTAAGTTAAATCAAATTAACATGGCTGCACTAGAAACCCAAATCAATCTAGTATGTCCAGGGACAGGACTTGCTAGTTCACTTTAGGAGAGGATCACCATGGCTGTGTTCACACACACAGGGTTATTTCGAAACAAGTTGTGTCGAAACAACTTGTTTCGAAATAACACCTTACTTCGAAATAACATACTTTGAATTAACAAAATGTTATTTCGAAATAAGAAAAAAAGTGGGAAACGA
>ML682009.1:513924-543341 GCA_007922195.1 Podocnemis expansa
CGAAACAAGTGTTTCGAAACAAGGTTGTTTCGCCCACAAGTGGGGTTTAACTTGTTTCGAAACAACTGTGCGTCGTGTGAACATGGGTTTTTTTGTTTCGAAACAACGAGGTTGTTTCGAAACAAAAGTGCTGTGTGAACACAGCCCATGGGAGTTGTGGCAACATGACTCCCAAGAAGGGCCATGCCCTTACCCAATATACAGGAAGAGGAAAGCACCCTGGGAGGAAGAAGGGCAAAAAGTGTTAATTCAAACTAACAGTTAGTTTGAATTAACGAGGCTACACCGGGTTAAATTGAACTAATAAGTTTGATTTAACCATTGTTTTGAATTTAAGGGAGGTTTTATAATTTCGAAATGAACTTTCCTTATTTCCAATTGAGGGATATCCTTATTTCGAACTAAGGAAAGCTAGTGTAGCCATGCAGTACTTTAAATCAAATTAAGCACCATTAATTAGATTTAAAGTGCAAGTGTGGACATAAACTAAGTGCCACAAGACTCCTCGTTTGTTTTACTGAACTAGACTAACATGGCCGTCCCTATGGAATGTGGTAACAGAACACTGTCTTCCCAAAAAGAAATGAAGCCAGTGAGAAGAGAGTAGAAACGTACACATAAATGGAACAGAATCAGCAAATGTGAGACTAATAGGGAAGATTAATGCCAGTGATCATGAACTATTTTAATTCACCATATTCAAGAATGGTTCACGAAATGCAGCAGTAAAATATATCAGTCTAGTGGTCATACCATTGTCCAATTCCAGCAATGCTGGAAAATTCAAAGCCATTAGTTTAGCTTCACGGGTAGTTCAGCTTTGTTTCTCGCCCACCTCTACCAGTGGCTCTTTTAAAGAACACATTACAGTAGTCAAAGCTTTTATAAGAGAGTATTTGCTTGATTTGTAAAAGTTACCTCTGATTCACATGGACCTAACAGTGGCTGAGTCTGCAACTGCTGCTGTTGAAAAATACAATCCTGAGTGCCACACCTCTCTACTTTCAAATATCACCTTGTCTAGTTTAATTTACCTCCCTCTGTAGCCAGTTAGAATTTGGCTCAAGGTGCTCAATGAAGTCATTCAGAGAATGCACATTCAAATTTCAAAATCAAGAGTAGATACAAAGGGCAAATTTCTCAGCCAATCAGGCAGCAGCAGAATGCTCATGTTATGCTTCCCTTGTTAGCCTCCAGAACTGAGTACAGACCCCCACCCCCATATGGGTTTGTTCATCTCAGCTAAGCAAAAGCCAGATTTGAATAAAGGAGTAAGCTTTCATTTCCTCCTGAATAACACAAATTGATGTTCTTACATTTATTGTATCCTGACTGATTTCAGAAGCATGTACAGCATGATTATTATTCAAATAACCAGTCACCAAACTAGGCTACAAGCATTTTAGCAAACTGGAACTGGCAGGGAACTAGCTACGTTTTCAACTTCTTGTCATGTTTTTTACTCTCTTTAAATAAATCCAGAAACTACAGAACTTCAAGGTAGTCTAGTTTTATATTGGTAAGTGTGAAAAATCATATGTTTTTTGTTCTGAATAACAAATATGTACTGCTTGCCCTGGCTCCCCTCTTTAACCTTGGGAAAGTCATCTGACATGATTTCCAAATTAAAAATTACATTTTGCCTATTAAAAGATATCTTTTAAATTCTGACATAAAAGTGAGGAATGTAACATTTTGCTTGCCCTGTAACAGATAAACTGAGTAGTGGAAAGAACAAGAAAAGGAACTCTCCATTATTCTACCTTTTATAAAATCTCTGTAGCTTTATTACAACATTATAGATCGATAATACCTAATGAAAGCTGTCACTGTATCCAAATATCAGCTTTGTCTCTACTATATCACAGTGGGAATCCAGCATTCCAAGCCGTAGCCTACTTAGTAGCATACAGTGTTTCAAACTGCACAGCGACTCCCTTTTCTTTGCTTCTGTCCAGATCTCAACAATCTTTAACACTGAGCAATCTTTTGTTATTTTTAACCTCTACTTCACCAGATACTTCATCAGTAGTTTTGTCTTTCTGGTACTATATTCAAGAGAAAAAAAAAATGTAGACCTACTAGCCAGAAATAATTGAACGTTGTTCATAGTTCTTGAAGACAAAACAATAGCTATTCTTATGCTGGAAGATGAGGAGAATGGAAGGCTGATAGCCCTGGAATATATACTAAAGCGAAAGAAGCAAGGAGCCGTGTGGCACTTAAAGACTAACAAATTTATTTATTGCATGAGCGTTCGTGGGAGACAATCCCACTTCATCAGACACTTTGAATTGGAATTTTCTGCCATGAAAGCTCGTGATAAATAAATGTGTTAGTTTTTAAGTGCCACAGGACTCCTTGCTTCTTTTGCTGAACTAGACTAACACGGCTGCCCCTCTGGAAGTATACTAAAGGGAAAATCACAATAGCCAAAAAGAACTCAAACCAGACATACAAAGCAATTGCTAGTATGACCAACTTTCATCTCACTGGAGAAGAATCCAAGTCTATGAAATTGGATACGAGACTGGTTGCTTTCGCAGAGGCCAGAGACTGAACAGGCATGAAAACTTTCACTCATTGTGCATGGTCCAGTCACAAGCTTATGGGTGAGACATGTGTTGAGATAGTGTGTAAGACTAGGAGGAAATCTTGCACTAAAGCTTTACCTCTTCTGTGCATAAATAGAAAAATTCATTCTCTCCAAGATCATCAGTCTGGAACTTTTCATGGGCACTAAATGCACTATAAAAATTATGGATGAGAAAACAAACCAGGACTGTGGAATTATAGACTACAGGCAAAGACACAAACCTTTCTGTTTACCCATGGTTATCTTTAAGAAAGTGCACAGTGCTGCTCCACCAGCCTCTCCCCACCCTGCTCAGGTTTTCAACCTAATGCTGTGGAAAGCATAAGGTTATTGTTGCAAGCCTGTGCACCTCAGCCACAACAGTATGTGAATTCTGCCGACAGTGGCCATATTCCCAGGATGCCCAAAACTAAGTGATGGAGCACAATGGTTTGTGTTTTTAATACAAATAAAGTCAAGCACGCCTCATCCATTCTTTGCAGCTTCCCTGAACCATCCTGCTCCACACCTGGGTGATGGCTCCAATTCCTATTGCAAGGCTAGCTCTGTACCGGTACTTTCAAATGCCTGACAGAAAGAGAGGTCCACAGTTAACACCAATGCTCTTTGACATCTGAGCATTATTTACACGAATGGCAGTATTTGCACAGGCTTCTAGTTATCAATAGAAACTGAGAATCTAGTCACTGTTTGTTTTACTACAACACTTGTCAAGGTCAGCCTTGAACAATCACAGTCAATCGGGAAATTAAACAGGAGGGCCTAGTGCTGATCCCAGGAATGTAGGTGTAAATCCAGAGTAAATCCATGGACTTCACTGCAGTCACTTCAGAGTTACATTGGAAGAAATGAGAAATTGGTCCAAAGTAACAAAACCTCTCTAGCCCAGCCACAGACATGAATGCTCTCCCTGCTTCCACAAGATATCTACAACATACAGGGCAAATTCCTCTCTCAATTACACAGATATAACCCCTGTTTAAGTCAGTGAGAAATCAATGCAGGTTGCATTCCCATAAATTTGCCGCCAGCAAATATATTTTTAAATATTTATAATCTATTGTTACACAATCTCAAGAGGATAACCTTTCTTTTGAAAAATATGTTTCTCTTTTTGCAATAATGTAACTTGTATGTATACACATAAAAGGATTGGACTCAACAGTTAAAAGGAAACGTTCAAATTTGGTCTGGTGGCACATAACTGCATTAAAGCCAAAAAAGCTGCACCTATTCACACCAGATCTGAATGCCCATCATCATACAGCAGACAGTAGCTATTCCACAAGTATGGGTGTATCTCAGTTTCTGTACCTTAGCAAACATGGAAGGTTCCAAAGTATGGGTAACTAAACTTCTGACAGAAAGGTGCACACAGATTCCTGATAAGGCACCAGAATGCAAAGTAAATTTTTCAGTTTCAGGCAAATGCTTGTGGTAAAAGCATTTAGCATTAAAATCTTGGGATCCAGTTCATCCCTGGTGTAATTCCACTGAGTTCATCACTCAACATCATCACTGCAGTGAATTTATAATGAAATGAGGGATTGTGTCTGAGGCGTGGGGAGGTGAGCTAGAGAGACAGAAATTTGCTAGCTATTTGCAATCCCTTATGCTCATAGAGTGAAAGGCAAAAGTGTAGATTCCATCAGGAAATAATTTAATACCAAAAGAAGAACAGCTTCAGCTGCTCCTAGATCAGTTTTTTCTAACTTTTGCCACCTTAGATAAGTTGATTCCTGCCTTTCCTAAATGATATGAAAATACTGTTCCTAGAAGATCTCTACAGGCAGTCTTTTGCCTTTTTATTCCTTATTCTATAACAAGGGGCCTGAAACTAAAATTCTGCATCCAAACACCCCAAATCTGGGATAAGTAGGAATTCAGACAGGAATTTCCCTGCAAGTCCTTACTTCTATAGTGGGCCAACCCAAAACACCAATCTGAATACCTGATAACTTTGGAGAAAGTTTGACTCTTGATCAAGCATGGCCAAACTGTGACTCGGGAGCCGCATGTGGCTCTTGAATGAAAACTTACAGCTCCCGGAAGAATGTCAGCAAATCAATTTAGGAAAGCAGCCCCAGCCTAAGAGTTTTAAATCTCTGGCCCTGAATACGCTGGGGGGGGGGGAGCCCCAGCCTGTGCCTAGCTGCTGGAGTGGCCAAGTAGGCAGGCTCTTGGGGGGGGGGGTATCAGCCCGAGAGAGCCACTGTCAGGGCCTGGGGGTCCAGGAGGGGGTCAGGGCAACAGGAAGAAGCTACAACGCAGTCAGGGACGGCAAGGAGAAGCAGTGGCATGGTCGGGATTTTAAAAAAAACTCGCCACTAGCCTGCAGTCTTCTACCTCGAATGAGAGCTACATTTTTACTGTATAGACCAGGCATAGCCAAACTATGGCTCGGGAGCCGCATGTGGCTCTTGAATTAAAAAGTGTGGCTTGCAGAAGAGCGCCAGCAAATCAATTTAGTACGTAAAAATATATGGCTATATGCATCAGTGCGGCTCTTGAAGGTTTAATAATCAACATGTGTGGCTCTTGAGTTCCGTAAGTTTGGCCACCCCTGATAGAGACCTAGTTTTAATGGTAACCTTAAGTAATTATTAGAATCTGACATTAGTAGGATCAATATTTGCCCTCTTTTTATGATAAAATTAAAGTGTGCAATGAATTTTAATCCTAGTAATTTTGGAGTAGGTAAAAGTATATGGCTATATGCCTCAGCGCGGCTCTCAAAGATTTAATAATCAATTTGTGTGGCTCAAGTTCCATAACTTTGGCCACCCCTGCTCTAGATCCAGGTTTCAACTCAGCCGCATTCCCTTCATCTCTTCTTGCTCTGGTTTCCTCTCCATCACTCTTTTTTGTTTTTCTGCACCTTTCCTGGCCACTGTGGCTGACCAGAAGAGATCCTGGCCTGATTAGGTAATATGACTTATGGAGCATATCACTGCATAGACGAGAAACTGTCAAGCCCTGAAAAATCCTGGTCAGGAAGGAGACAGAAGGAGGTCTCTACCTAAGAAAAGTGATGTCTAAGGACTGAGGGTCTGGAGTCTGTGTCCTTTGAGGGAATACTGTGCAATGGAGTCTGTGCCCAAGGAGGGAATACAGGTGCAATTTCTCCAATGGGCCAAAACAAAAAAACTATAGACTAGTATTAATTTACAGGACACATAAGGGACCCTGAGGGTCTCATCACTGAGCACGAATGCTTTGCAACAAATACATTACTCCTAATTACTGTTTTGTTCATTGTAGAGATGGGGTCTGAGGCCTGTTTTACACTAAAAAATTGAGCTGATCCCACTATGTTGCTCAAGGCTATGAAAAAATATACCCTTGAGCAACACGGTTAAGCTGACATCTGGGTAGACAACACAACTGCAGTGAATTACTTCACTGATGGGAGAAACCCTCCCATCAGCATAGGCCAAGGGTCTCAAACACACAGCCCGTGGGTCGCATATGGCCCCTAAAGCTATTTCCTGCTGCCTGCAATGACACTATGGTTACTGATATTTGCAGTATTGTTGTATGAAAAGGTTTCAGTGGAGTGGCCCTCGGGCTAACATCCTAGCCCTCGTGTGGCCCTCATGGTGATTTGAGTTTGAGATCCCTGGTGTAGGCAGTATCTAAATACCAAAGCACTACAGCAGTGCAGCCATAGCACTGCAGCTGTAGCACAGAAGTGTTTCAAGTGTAGACAAGCCCTTGCTGATAACAGGTTTGGATGGTTATACAGTAGTTACATTTCTAATAACCAGCTAATCCAGTAAAATATTTGAAAAGTAAACTGGCCTTCTGAAAAACTAGAGCACTCAAGCGAATCTGAGTTCCATACAAATATGCCATTAAAGCCCAACAGCTTTAAGTCAAGGTAAAGCAACTAATATTCCATTTTAATATTAATCTCAGCACATGTGCTTACATGTAAGTACTAAAACAGAGGTTCTAAAAGTATTCTCCTGAGGCACGGGGGTGTAGGTGAGGTAATGAGTTCTGAACAGAAAAGAAGCCAATGGCAGCTCTCAGTTTTCCTGCCAATCGCTTTTCATAAAGAGTTCTGGGGAGGGGGGGAAAAATCCCTGACAATAAATGTCAAGTATTTTATCATTTGCTAAAGATTTACAGGCTTTGCTTTGTTACTCAGTTTAATATCTGACCTGTGCGCAGTGGACTCGGTGATCTAATATTAAATACTGTGAGCCTATATAAAAATTTGGCATGGCCCACACAGATTAACATAAATTTTACTTTTGGGGACTTCTAAGTGAACATCTGGATCTTCAGTCTCTCTAGCAACTGAATGACTTCTGACACAACTCTTCTTCAAGAAGGACTTTGTAGCTACCCTGAGAAGAAAAACAACTTACTTAACCAGTTTTTTCCTGGATTCTCCCTTGGCCAAATTCAGAGCAGGCCTCCACACTCAGAGAGGCAGAAAAAAGACAACTATAGCTTAATCTAGACTAGGATTTGTAAAGTGTTAGTTAACAAGTTTTAAAATGCCCTTAGAAGCACTCTGGTTTGTCCACATGAGGCTGTCAATATTCAGGGGTTAAAGTAAGGGGGAACGCCCCAGAATGGGCCCCCTATTTTTAGGAAGCCAGCATTCTAGGCCCTCTAAAAATAGGGGAACGCCTCAATGCTGCATTCCAGGGCCCCCAAAAATAGGGGGACACACTGGAACATTGAGTTCCAGGCCCCCTAAAAATAGAAGGGCATGCTGGAACGCAGCGTTCTGGTGCATCCCCTCTGGGCCAGAGGAAGGGAGGGGATGCAGGCTGGGGCCAGCCTGGCCACTCCTCCCTCGCCCCTCTGGAGCCTGTGTGGCTCCACCCCTTCCAGCCAGGGCCTGGCTGTGCGCATGGCCAGGTCCCAGCCTCCGGCCCCACCTCCTCCTTGCCTGCCAGCTAGCTGACCAGTGCAGTGGCTTCCTGCCTCCCTGCCCAGCTCTTCAGCCTGGTAAGGGGGTTGGGGCGCGCTTGGGCAGCTGGCAGGGAAAGCATGGGCAGGGGGGAGAAGGGTCAGGACAGCTGGGTTGGGGAGGGCTTGGGGGGCTGAAGAGAACAGGGGGGCTAGGAGGCCTGGAATGGGGGCAGGGAGCTTAGGGACTGGGAATTGGGGCTGAAAAGGACATGGGGAAAGGGGTCTGATGGGGGTAAGTGTTTTGGGGCCAGGAGCTGGGGTGGGAGCTGGTGTTTGGGGGGCAGGAACTAGGGTGTGGGGCCCGAACATTCTGGAGGGGTGCCCTCCCATGCGGGAAGTGGGGCCCACCCAATTCGGAGGGTTCCGGGGCCCATCAAATTATACTTTAACCCCTGTTAATATGCATGTTCAGTACCATCCTCCAAATCTTAATCTAGACAAGGCCAAAAGAAGTCTCCAGAGCAGCCTTTTCATACTGCAGAAAAGGGGACATAATAGAATGTTCCTCTATTCTGCAGGCTGTTTCTGGGCTTTTGAGCAGCCCACTTTTGCATCTGCTGTCTAAACTATGAGAAGTAAGATGGTGTGAGGAAAGGGAAGGGTAACAACTAAAGAAATAAAAGGTCAGCCTAAGCATCGCAATGCATAGCAACTGCATAGCCATATGCATTAATGCCTCCATTTATGCTTCTCCCCAATTTCCATGTTGTTGAACTTGTTGTTGAACGCTCACATATTGTTGAACTTGTTATATTTTCAGCTCTTCAGAGACCAGTGTTTTAACTTGTTTTTGTGAGGCACATCTTTGGGTGCTTGGAAAACAATAGCATACACAAAAAACAGAGTAGATTTGACTAATCAAGCAAGAGAGGAACTGGGGACATGGCCAGTGCCGCACTGCACCGCACAAGTCAGCAAGGACCAAGTCCAACTTTGGACATTAGAAGTGAGAAACACTAATAGAAGCCTCACAACACTACCACCTAACTGGATTTGTCCTTAGAAATCCACTGGAAAGATCAAAAAGTGCATAGAATTTCCCTTGGGGCTTCCCATCCTGATACAATTCCTTTCCCTCATTCCTACTCTATAAAACCCATAGACTAATGCAGTGGTTCTCAACCTTTTGCAGGTTGCAACATGCTTGGCAACACAATATGTCCCTACAGGACACACCAGCCCAATTTCAGCTATTTCCCTGGTTCTCCGCAACACACTTAGCACTGTGGGCTGACACAGTAATGTGTCCTGACACAGTGCTCGAGAACCACTGGACTAACAGTTCTCAGCCACTGCGTTGGGACACATCACTGTCTTGCCACATGGTGTTTTAAGTGTATTGCAGAGAGCTGGGGAGACAGCTGGATTTGGGCAGAGGTGGGGGGGCTGGTGTAGCCTGTAGGACTGCAATATGCCTCCAAGTGTGTCACGACCAAGCGTGTTGACAACCATTGGACTAGAGCTCACATGCAAGTGTTTCTCCAAGCTCCTCCAGAGTGAGGGGCAGCTGCATGAAACAGAGGTTACTCACCCTTTGGTGCAGTAGCCATGGTTCTTCGAGATGTGTGTCCCCGCACTGCTCCACTATAGGTGTTGGGCTGTGCCCGCACCCAGCTACGGAGATTCTCCTCGCAGAGCCCGAGGGGGGGAGCGCGGCCAGCTTCCTGCTGTTTGGAACGTGCACGCGCCCCCCCCACCAATCTGTTCCTTCTCCACCGCGGAGCCCCACTAAGTACAGGGGTACTCCGAAGTAGAGGGGAGGCGGGTGGGGAGTGGAGCAGTGCGGGGACACGCATCTCGAAGAACCGTGGCTACTGCACCAAAGGGTGAGTAACCTCTGTTTCTTTGTCAAGCAGTGTCCCCGCTGCTCCACTATAGGTGACTACCAAGCAGTATTCTAACTGGTGGAGGGATCTTCGGAGCTACCCTTTGTGGCCGTGCTAAGCACCGCAAGACCCAATGATGCGTCACTAGAGGCATCCTTGTCAATTGCATAATGTTTTATGAAGGTATCAGCGGATGCCCAAGTAGCCGCCCTGCAAATATCTACAATTGGCACATTGTGGAGGAATGCTGTGGAACTGGAAACTGCTCTGGTGGAATGAGCTCTAATATAATGTGGGTGCTCAGAACCATGTTTCTCGTAAGCCATGCGAATGCACATAACAATCCACTTAGAAAGTCTCTGTTTGGAAACTGGATCACCTCTAGACCGTTCCGCCACTGATGCGAACAGTCTGGGCGTTTTCCTAAAAGCCTTCGTCCTGTCTATGTAGTAGGCTATGGCTCTTCTGACATCTGGGGCATGCAATGCTGCCTCTTCATGGGTCTTATGTGGTTTTGGGCAGAAGACTGGGAGGTGAATTGTCTGGTTGATATGAAAACTGGAAGAGACCTTAGGTAAAAATCTGGGATGCGGCCTAAGGGAGACCTTATCCTTTGTGAAAATGGTGAAGGGAGGACAAGCCATGAATGCCGCTATTTCTCCCACTCACCTAGCCAACGTTACTGCTATCAAAAAGGCAACCTTCATTGACATATGTAGCATGGAGCAAGATGCCATGGGTTCAAAGGGTGGTCTAGTGAGGGATCTCAGAACTAGGGCTAAATCCCACGGGGGTACTGGGGGTCTAATGTCCGGGTAAATGTTATGAAGGCCCTCCATAAAGCACTTGACAACACTATGAGAAAACAAAGACGAGCCTTCCACCATGTTGTGGAAAGTCGACATGGCTGCCAAATGGACCTTAATAGTAGCCATAGCTAATCCCTTTTCTTTCAGGTCAAGGAGATATTCGAGGACTTCTGAGACGTGCGCCGACTGTGGGGAGAGTTGACGTTCCTTACACCATGCAGCGAATCTCCTCCATTTTTGCAGGTAAGTCAGTCTGGTTGCTGGCTTTCTACTATTTATTAAGACGTGCTTTACACGGTCCGAACAGAGCTGCTCCAAGTCGTTGAACCATCCAGGAGCCAGGCAGTTAGGTGGAGCTTGCTCAGGTACGTATGCTGGATCTTGCCATTGTTCTGAGTGATCAGACTCGGAATGAGCGGAAGCATGATCGGTGTTGCTACCGACATTTGGATGAGGGAGGAGTACCGTGGCTGTCTGGGCCATGCTGGGGCAATTAAATATTAGTATCGCCTTGTCCTGCTTCAGTTTGTGGACCAGCTTGGGAATCATGGGAATCGGGGGAAAAGCGTAAAGGAGAACACGCTGCCACTTCAGTAAAAACGCATCTCCTAGAGAGCCTTGACCAAGGCCCGCCCTTGAACAAAACAAAGTGCATTTTTTGTTGTTCTGTGTTGCGAATAGATCTATCGCCGGCTGACCCCAACGACAAAATATGTCCGCTAGGATCACGTTGTCTAACTCCCACTCGTGAGGTTCTGCGAATTGTCTGCTCAGCGCATCTGCTGTCGTGTTGAGCGTGCCAGGTAAGTATATTGCTTCCATCTGAACGCCGTGACGTATGGCCCAGTCCCATAGCTTGAGGGCCTCCACACATAGAGACTGCGATCGAGCTCCCCCTTGCCGGTTGACATAGTACATTGCTGCTACGCTGTCCATCAGTATCTTTATGCTTTTCCCTTGTATGAGGTGTATGAAGTGGTGACAAGCGTTCCTTATTGCTCGTAACTCGAGGAGGTTTATATGCAAAATACTCTCGGCGCGTGACCACTTCCCTTGCACAGTCCAATGTTCCAGATGTGCTCCCCATCCTGCAAGGGAGGCATCGGTTACGAGCAGAAGGGCCGGAGGCTGCTGAGAAAAGGGAACCCCCCTTGGAGGTTTGCCGGTAGGGTCCACCATAAGAGAGTGTCCTTTATGGGCTGCGGCATAGATAACATATGGTGTGTCGAATGCCAGTGAGGTTTGAAATTCCTCAGGAACCACATTTGCAGGTGCCTCATATGAAACCTGGCGTTGGGGACCAGGTACGTAACTGCCGCCATGTGGCCGAGGAGCTGCATACATTGGAGCGCTGTAACTGTGGGGGCAAAGAGTATGCTTTTTATAAGACTTTGTATGGCTACTACTCTTTCATTTGTGAGAAACGCCTTGGAAGAGGGAGTATGAATGGTTGCGCCTAGAAATTGTAGCTCCTGTACTGGTTGAAGGGAGGATTTCTTGTAATTGATTGTGAGCCCCAAATGTAGGAAAAGCTGCTCTGTGAATTCCACTGCCTTTTGGGCTTCTGCAAACGACCGTGCTTTCAACAGGAAGTCGTCCAAGTATGGAAAAATAGTTATCCCTTGAGTTCTCATGTAAGCCACCACTGCTGCCATAACTTTGGAGAAAACTCTGGGGGCTGTACACAGTCCAAAAGGGAGTACATTGAATTGATAATGGTAATCCTGGAAAGTAAAACGTAGGAATCTCCTGTGTGCAGGATGTATGGAGATATGGAAGTAGGCATCTTTTAGGTCGAGGGACGCCAGCCAATCGTCTTGCTCTAAAGAAGGGAGAATATTTGACAGTGTAACCATTTTAAATTTCTTTACTGTGATAAATGTGTTGAGGAGTCTCAGATCTAAGATCGGCCTCCAACCCCCCGTCCTCTTCTGTGTCAAAAAATAGCGGGAGTAGAAACCCTTTCCCCTGAACTGAACGGGAACTTCCTCAATTGCCCCTATATTCAATAAGGTGCGAATCTCCTCCCGCAACAGCTGTACGTGAGTGGGGTCCCTGAAGAGGGACGGGGAAGGGGAATTTGGAATAGGTCTGGATGAAAATGGAATTAAATATCCGGTGTCAATGATTTCCAGCACCCATCTGTCTGATGTGATAGAAGACCATCAGTGCAGAAAAGGGGCTAGCCTATTCTTAAATATTATAGCAGGTGTGTCAGTGTTGCTGTCATTCGCTGTCGAATGGCTAGACGAACCCTCGACCAAATTCTCAAAATTGATGCTTAGCCCCTGAGGACTGCACATTAGATGAAGATTGTAGATTCTGTCTCCGTCGTGTGTTGGGATTTCTAGCACGTGGACGTGGATTATCAAACCTCCTACGTTGCTGATAGGGATATCTGTTGTTTGAATTAGTGTGATACCTGTTGTTATACCTGAACCTCAGTGTCGGTGCTTGAATGCCCAGCGTCCGCAGGGTTGCCCTTGAATTCTTCAAGGAGTGCATGATGTCATCGGTTTTCTCTCCAAACAGCTTATTCTTATCAAAAGGAAGATCTTCTATGATCGACTGGAGTTGCCTGGGGACCGTGGCCGCATGTAACCAGGAAGATCGTCGGAGCACCACCGCAGATCCTATGGTCCTGGCTGCTACGTCCGCCATATCCAGGGCTGCTTGTAGAGCTGTCCTAGAAATCAGGAAACCCTCTTGAACAAGCGCTTTGTAACCATCTCTCCTGTCTTCTGGAATCAAGCTAATAAAATCTGTAAATTTCGCATAGTTATTGTGACTGTAATTAGTTAAAAGAGCAGCGTAGTTGGCTATCCTTAACTGCAACGTAGCAGATGTATAAATCTTTTCACCCAAGAGGTCCATCTTTTTGTCCTCCCTATCAGCTGGGGTAGACCTGTTATGAGCTTGTTTAAATCTTTGATTTGCTCCATCGACCACTAGTGAGTTTGCTTGTGGGTGTGAAAAAAAGGAACTCATTACTAGTTGGCGTGACGAAATATTTTTTATCTGCCTTCCTGTTAGTGGGCGGTGCTGAGGCAGGAGTCTGCCATACAGATACTGCCGGCTCCATAATGCCCTCATCTATAGGGAGTGACACTTTGGATGAGGTGGCTGACTGTAAAATTCCATATAGCCTATGCTTAGAAGTAGGCACTGATTGGTCTGGCATATCCAGAGTTGCAGCCACCCTCTTAAATAGCTCCTGGAATTGCCTCGCATCATCAGTCCGAGGCTGAGAATCCTCCTCAGGAGGCAGGTGTTGGGAAACCTGACCACCATGTGGTTTTCTCTGTCCCTCCTGTAACAATGTTATTAGCACCTCAGGCCTTTGCATGCCCTGCATCGGGGTAGGAACCTGCGCATATGGTGTCCAACCTGGCCAGGATGCCCAGGGTATCCCCTGCTGAGGAAAAAGTTACCACGGGATGTTAGCCCATGCCATGACTGTGGCTGTTGAGGATCAGTGCCAGCTTGTTGCGGGTTAGCATTATCTGGAACGTCCCCATCAGAATCATAGCTCGATTGCTGACTTGAGAGAGAGGAAGAATCTGAGCGGTTATCATCTCCTGAGGGCTGTATGCCATAAAGAGGAAAGAAATCATGTGAGGAACCAGATGGAAAGTCCTCTCTCAGACAGTGCTTTGACTTCCTCCTATGTTTATGGGGAGGAGACTGCCTAGAGACTGAATCCCACTGGTCTAAGCCCTGCGATGATATGTCAGGTAGTGGTACCGAAGCGGGAGGATGCGGAGGCTGCAGTACCGGCAGCTGCTGCACCGGTACCGTCAGGTGGGGGTACCCTGGTGCTTGAACAACTGGCACCGAGAGAGACGAATTTGCTGCAGGCGCCGGTAGAAAACCGTTCTGCCCCGAGAATGACGGCGCTGTGGCTGTCATCAAAGTCAACGGTGCCCCGGAGAGAGCAGCGGTACCACTGATAGGCACTGTAATTGCCACTGGTGTCGATGGCGGCGCCGGGGAAGCGATTGTCGGAGGCGGTGCTGGGGACGGCAGCTCCAAGGTCGGCACGGAGCCGCTCTGCGCTGCCTGAGAGCCTCGCTCAACTACAGAGCCAGAGGAATGAGGCTTCATCTTGTGGGGGTTTTTGGAGGAACCTGTAGCCTCCCTAGACCCCGTGCGGTCATGGCCAGCCTTATTTTTCTTCATAGGTACCGGTGAGGACGACGCTGAAGTGCGCTTCAGGGCTGCATCCCTGAGCGGCGATTTGCCGGGCTCCGATGCCGGTTGGAGGGCTCCCTCTATTAAGAGGAGTTTCAGCCTCCTACTCCTCTCCTTTCTCGCCCGGGATTTAAGGCTATTACAGTGAGGGCAGGAGTGGGCTAGATGCTCCTCGCCCAAACACTTAATACATTTTTCATGCCCATCAGAGGCAGGCATTGGGTCGTTGCAGCCAGCGCAGTGCTTAAACCCTGAAGTTGTCGGCATTGCGGCGGCTGAGGAGATTT
The DNA here is from genome assembly GCA_007922195.1 of Podocnemis expansa. Classification (NCBI taxonomy): domain Eukaryota; kingdom Metazoa; phylum Chordata; order Testudines; family Podocnemididae; genus Podocnemis; species Podocnemis expansa. Next base: position 528,566 of record ML682009.1, read on the forward strand.
TTATTTTTATTTATTTTAATGATAAGAACTCTTAAACACTATCTAACTAACTAACAAACTCAGAACCAAACTATCACTAAAACGCTATTCAATCTGAAGGGAAAACAGGCTGAGGAACGGGTGAAAACTCCGTGCTGGGTAAGCGGCGGTTAAGAAGGAACTGATGGGTGGGGGGTGGGGGGGGCGCACGTTCGAAACGGCGGGAAGCTGGCCGCGCACCCTTTGGTCGCGCGCGCTCCCCCACCTCAGGCTCTGCGAGGAGAATCTCCGCGGCTGGGTGCGGGCGCAGCCCAACACCTATAGTGGAGCAGTGCGGGGACACTGCTCAACGAAGAACTTCTGCTTTCTTTCCCTTCTTGAGAATCTGCCACTCTTGTACTCCTTTTCTTCTTTCTATGTTGTACTGAAGCTTTCCAGATTGCTTTTAGAGGAACACTAATTTGGGGGGGGGGGGAGAATCAATTCTTAGACATTTTCCACTATCCAGATTTTTTCTTTATATGGTGCTACACAAATAAGGAGAAAAGATAAGCCTATTGCCATTTTAATTGAATGGTTAACAAGTAACAGACTTTGATTAAGCCCTCTGTGTGACAAACGGGTAGAGAAAACTGCTAACCAAACAGTAATCTGACCAGTATGTGAACTTATGGGTCTACTTCACTGGTTTCTGTTTAGCAATTCCAGGTGTCCGGCAGGTGAACAAAGAAGGGTCCAGAGTTCCAATCCCTAGCCACATAAAATTCCAGTGAAGTCAAAAAGAGTATCGCCCGAGTACAGACTGCAGGACAAGTGCCCACAATACCATAATGCTGTGCTTTGGTACATTCCACAGAACAACAACTAAGCCCCCCAAAGGTTGGTCTAAAACAATAAAACTGTAATCACTTGAGTTGACTTATGAAGGGGCACAAAGGAATGATATAAAATACATAAAATCCAGGTCCGGATTTTGGTGTTCATAGGCTCTAGGCACTTTTCACTCCAAAATGCGCAAAAAGAAGGGTAAACGCCAATTGAATTACGTCAATTGACATGATGCATTTTAAACAATTCTAATGCTAAACCATGTGATTTTCCTTATTTTTTCTGCTTTTTTAATTTTTTCCCCTCCTTCATAGGCCCTAAAAATTTCATAGGCCCTAAGCACTGTGCCTACAGTGCCTAATAGGAAATCCGGCACTGATAAAATGCACTCCAGTCAAAGCAGATACCTTGTAAAGTTCTAACTACACATATGGTCTGTCTACTAAATTTCTAAAAGCAGCAAATCCCAGGGTAAGGCTGTGTGACTACAGGATACTCAACCTTGTGACCTTAAACTGGCAAATGGGAGGGATACAGTGAAAGGCAATAATGAAATCTACCTCTTGGCATACAAAAAATAATAAATATGACCAATTAACCAGAGCAAAAATAGAGCTGTATGGAAACCTAGATGAAGGGAGGAAGATGCTATGGGTAAAACAACAGTTCAAACTAGCAACTATTAAAATCTCCCTTTATATTACTGTCAGGGAGACCTTTAAGCATTAATAAAAACTTAAAAGGGAGTTCCTGAAGTATTGATCTTTTCAGAAACCCAAAATATTAATAAGCAATGGTAACAGCTTTCATTTTTGACACTGCCAAGCCAACTGTTTTAGTGATGTGCTGAAGTTCACTCTACCAACAAGAAACAGTATGAATGACAATTCATGATACAGAATACTTGAAAAAACAAGACAAACAAAGAGTCTTATGGCACTTTCAAAAACTAACAAGTTTATTTAGTCTTTAAAAGTGCCAACAGGACTCCTTGTTTGTTTTGCTGAACTAGACTAACATGGCTACCACCCCCTCTGGAACTTGACTACACACAAGTGGTACCACTGTAACTATACTGGCACAGTTAAAGCACCCTTAGTGTGGACACCATTATTCCAGCACAGAAGTGCTAATGTGGATAGAGCATTCGTGTATAGAAAGGGGGTTAAGCTACACTTAGATCTGGAAGAATTAGATTTTTCCATTCAGTAAATGTCTATTTCATTACATACACACACACCAATGAAAAATTATTTCCATAATCGTAGAAAATTTACAGATAGACAAAGTAAGAAAAATGCTGCTTGAGAACCTTTTAAAATTTGATTTAAAGACAGTTGCAATGTACTTTTTGACATGATGTTTGAATCATGACTTATGAGGAGAGACTAAAGGAAGTAGGCTTATTAAGTCTGCAGAAGAGAAGACCTCAGGGGGATTTGATAACTACCTTCAACTACTTGAAGAGATGCTCCAAAGAGGAGGGAGCTAGGCTATTCTCAGTGGTGACAGAGGACAGAACAAGGAGCAATGGTTTCAAGTTGCAACTGGGGGCTCTAGGTTGGATACGAGGAAAATCTTTCTCACTAGGAAGGTGGTGAAGCACCCTAGGGAGGTGGTGGAATCTCCATCTTTTCTAGAAACTTTTAAGACCCAGTTAGACAAAACATGACTTCATGTGGTCCCATCTAGCCCTAATATTCTGTGGTTCTATGATTTTAATAGTTACAAAGCTTTCATCTTTTGTATCTCAAGTTCTACAGCCATTAAAAAATTGGCTTGGCCCTCCCCCTCTGTCGCAGCATAATGCCTTGCAACTGTGAATGTTTTTTTAAAAAACTGGATAAATATAGAAAAAAATTCTTAAAATAAAATGAAAAAAAATTAATAAATAAAAATTTTGCCAAGCCTAGTTATGCTAGTAATAGTAATATGCTAGTATAAGGCACTTTTATAGCTGAACAACAATATATACCAGTGTACTGTATTAGTTCGCTAAAAATAGAAATAGACTGCACTTTGTAGTACTGCTAGCTCATACACCACACTTACTGCTTTTCTACAGACTAATTCAAGCCATTTTGAACTCATTCACCAATAAAAGTTATTCCACACCATGAAATAACTTTGAGAGTTTTAATCAGTCTGAGGAGCAGCTAAGCCCTGATTTCAAAGGTGCCAAGAATCCCACAACTCCTACTGATTTCCACAGGAGTCAGCACCACTGAAAAATCAACTCTCGTCACTTCTGACTGTCCTAACTAAGAGATTAGTCATTCTCCCCAGCTCTTCTGTTCACCAGAACAGGTACTAGCCTGAAGTAATTGTCTTGGTGACTACTGTTTAATGACCACTCTGTATTCCTTGTGCTCACCAAGGAAAAGCTGTTTTAACCATTAATCACATGAAGAGTTTTCCCACCACAGCTGTAGGACTGAATTAGAATGCAAAACACAGTTATCTACATGAGTAGTACTCACTCATCTACCTCAATTATGCCTTAAGAAACTATTTACCCAATGACCACTTTGCTGCCACGTTAAATGCCTAAATTATAATACACAACACAGTGTTCGATATCAGGAGCAGAAGAGGAAAACTTAAATGCCTAAATTATAATACACAACACAGTGTTCGATATCAGGAGCAGAAGAGGAAAACTTTGTTAAGTTTGGATAATTGAGCTCTTTGATTAATGAAGAGAATTGCCAGAATAATGAATAGATATTTTGGATAACAGTGAGTTTTGGATAGTCTGTACTAGGAGTTCTGTGGCACTTACAGACTAAGAAATTTATTTAGTGAATGAACTTTCATGGGATAAAGCTCAGGCACTAAATAAATTTGTTAGTCTTTAAGTGCCACAGGACTCCTTGTTTGTTTTACTGAACTAGACTAACACTGCTACTCTTTTGGATCTAGGCTGTACTGTATTACCAATAGGATGTACTGTACTGAACTGTGCAGAAAGTAAAGCTTACTATTACCAAGTGCCTGGGCCCCAAAGAAAAGCTGTAAGTGTTGGAATATTTTGTGGCGAACCACATATGTTAATGAAATCAAGTTGCAAAGGCATAGCTGTGTTAGCCTAGTTCAGCAAGACAAACAAGGAGTCTTGATGCCACTTTTAAAGACCAACAAATGTATCACATGAGAAGCTCATGCAATAAATAAAGTTATTAGTCTTTAAAAGTGACATCGAAGACACCGCAGCCAATAATGATATACCATAACCAAAAAAAATAGGTATAATTTCTTCACTAACTTGCAGCTTCTTTACTTATTTACATCTATGAAAAGTGGGTGCAAACGGGATGTAGAACGATGCTCACAGGAGCAGAAAACTATGTTTTGAACAACAAAAGCTCAGTAATATTGCTGGGCCTTTCTTCTTAGCACCAAAGCCAATAGTGTCTACTGCCAACAGTTCTCCCGCACCTAAGTCAATCAAGAATGAATCTGCCCTTAACAGTTAAACAGGTGTAGAAGTCACTGCGGAGTTCATAAGAGTTGTTACCACCCACCATTAAGAAATGTCATTTTACCTAATCTGCAATGAAAGATAGTTTGGCATTTGCGAGGGGAAACCACCTCTGTCACTGGCTTTTCCCCAGTATATTGTGAGGCCCTAAACAATGAAGTCATTGTTCCAATCTATGCACATTTTCAGGCAAGGCTGCCCAATCACAAGTATGCTAATAGAGGGGTTGGGTTTTTTTTAAATAGAGCTTGGGCAGAGCAATTATACACCACACTAGGTGACAAGATGAATGAAAAACACAGATCCTAGAATACCAGTTAAATCAGACAGAAAAGGAGTGGCGTAGATAGAACTGAAAAACAAGAGCTCCTCTTTTAGCTGTATGTCTGAATTTTTGTGGAAAGTCAAATATTGAGGCTGTGCACCAAATTCTGTTTTCAGCTACACTGGTATCAACATGAAATAATTCCATTCAATCTGATGAAGTTTACACCAGTGTAACTGAGAACAGAACATGGCCCTCTGCATATCAATAATACAGTTATCAAATCCTGAACCTATACTTTGTGCAATTGGACTAGGTGAATGCTTTTAAAATATAGCATGCCGCATTCCCAAATGTTCATTTTTACTATTAGAACAGTAATTTACATTTTTGGTAGCCCATCTGCTGTAGTGCCCTGAGAGATGCTGAGTCTCCCTCTAAGAGGCAGAGCACATAACTTCTTGCGGCCACATTCAGACCGCTGAAGGACATCTCCCTAATACAGATTATATTCTTTATGCTGCGTTCTCGCTCATTACCTAACCTGTATTTCTGTATGGATGCACGCAAAAACCAAGAAAGAGCACGGGGGGGGGGGGGAGACAAACAGAGAAACTAGATATAAAATGTAATTAAATTTTCATCTCACTCTTATTTAAAGTTTTCTCTTTCTAGTGGGCACCAGGTGATGAACTTGCAGTATCAACATCTTGAGATGTAGGGAAAGCCATATGTTCCCCCACACCCCCTGCTCTGTGGGGAAAGCTCTGTTCTCCCTAATACATTGGCAAGCATTTTTTTTGACATTTCCATCCCCTTCAATCCTGTCACAGGGTGGAGCTGCCTGCAGGGCCCTCCCACAGCAGCATGACATGTGCTCCTGCCTCAGCTTCCCTTCCTCTGAGTCTCAGTAACTCTGCTTGAATAACAACACTCCCTGGATCCAGTTTATTACAAAAAAGTGCAAAACGGTCCATCTCAAAACTCCCCAAACATACCACATTTATCTCTCCAGAACACACAGCCCTTCAAATCCTCCAACACCAAATTCATCCACATAGCACATACATGCCCAATATCTTCCATCATGCATGGGCCCTTCTTCATCCCTCCCCTGTTCATCTACCAAGACATCCACCCCAGGCCTTCCAGCTGAAGCCCAAACTCACTCTTCCCAACAGGAACCCCTACAGTTTCTCTGCTGGGAGTTTATCCTCAACAGGGGTGCACCCCTTACTCCCCCAGGCCTATAGCCTTGCCCAGCTCTCTAGCATGGATATGTCAGCAGCTAAGCACCTGCCTATCCTTCATCTCACTCTGGCTGCTGACTTTAATGCCCTGGTTTAGTAGTCAGCAGGCAGTTTTCTGGCCTTCCGCTTTCTCCAGACCTCAGGCCCTTGTTTCTACCATTTGGGGAGGTCAGTTGGCAAAACTCTTGCTGCTTTGCTGCCTTCCTCTATGTACCATCTACAAAGCTGCAGGGAACAGTTACCAGAGACCGGGAGACTGTAGAAAGTCCCTGGGAGAGGGGGAGCAGGGAAGGGGAGCTCTTCAGGGACCTCCTATCATCTCCTGGCCTCTGGCAGCTCTCCCCTGACAGTGTATCACTACTAGGCTGGTCTCACCTGCCCTTTTCCTGATTGACCCTTGCCTCCAGCTTGTCCTTCATCTATGCAGTGGCTGATGAATCACAGGTGCACTGACTTCTTCCTTCTTATAAGGGGCAGGCACCCTCTAACAAGCCCAAAACTGCATCAATCGTTCCTGGAAACAGACGGCTAGAAGAACAGCATCTGTGTAATCCCAATGCTGACATTCTGGAGTCACTGAGAGTGTCTCATCCTCAGGAGGAAGTACAAGCTCATTGTCATTTACAGTAACTAGACTCTTAGGAATGAGGCAAGACTTTCACTTAAATATTCCACATACAAAAGGGATGCTTCTCACGTATGCAATCTGCAGGATCCCTCCCAAAATCTATTGTTACCTAATATCTTTTTGTTTACTAATAACTAATATTTAATGTTTATACCACGGTAGCATTCTGAGTTCCTGATAAGCTAAGCACTGTACAAACACACTGACCGACATGGTTCCTGCACTAAGAAGATGAAATGTAAGAATTTTTGTTCTGTGTGTCAGCAACTATTACTGAGCCCCCTTTCTACCCGACATGCAGATTTCATGTTAATTGCAGATGAGAGGAATCTATTTGCAGAAGCCCGTTCATATCAGAAAACTACTGTCAACGGAAAACTATGCTTCACTGTCAGTAACTTTGGTGATTACTGCCTTAACTAGAAAAAACAACAAAACAGTAGACCAATCTCCCTACAATCTCCCTATATAAACCTTCAGGCAAATAAACCTTATTTCGCATGGGCATGTATCCAACAAAAAGAAAAAAACATTTTGACTATCCACCATAAACAATTCAAACCTAGTATGTCAATTTCCTTCATAAGCTTCCTCTGGGAGCATTATGTTAACAAAATTATTAGCATTTTTACAAAGAAACAGTGACCAGATCTGAACTGTATATGGAAAACCAATGCAAACAGTAATTACTGGTAATACTGTTAGGATTCAGGCAAGTATATTTTGAGTTTATGTTTCCACAACATTCTGAGTTCAATACCACCACGCTTAGAAATTTGAAAACACATGATCTGGAAGATGCCTCACATGTTGCAGACCACCTGTGAGTGAACCTGCTAAGTGTACCAGCTAGGACTGTGTTTACCAAGACCTGGATACCATGCAACAATTGACATTCCTGTCACAGTCCAAAAGGATGAACCATCCCCTCGCCCCTAATGCTAAATGCAGATTCTCACACCAGCCTACCAACGTGCCCAACTTTCAGCTACCTCCATGGGAGAGAAAACGAAGCAAGGAGTCCTGTCCTGTGGCACTTAAAGACTAACAATTTATTTATCACATGAGCTTTCTCCATAGGAGAAAGTTCAGATCAGTCCTCAAGTCAATTCAGTTTTTGCCTTTTTAGTTGAGACTGATGGCAACAGCGCCAATTACTGACAACTGCGGTGGATGCTTTTTGTGATGTACGTGTGTCTTCACCAGGAACTGAACCAATGCTGCCGAATTCATTCCACATAAATCAACAGTAACTAATGGCTTTATTAATACTCTATGCAACCAGTCACTTGAATGAAGAAATAGGAACGGAACAACTGTGAATTCCTTTTTTGTGTTAATCACCAAGATGCTGACAGCAAAATGAAAATGCATCTGGAACACTGTCATTTTTAAATGGTTTTGATACTCCCGTAACTGCTTAAACAGCATGATGGATTTTCAAATATTGTTAGCAAATCAAAAAGAAATCTGTTGTCAGATTTCACTATAGAATCATTCCACTGAAGTCTATGGATTTGCAGCCAGCCACTCAGGTCACCACTCAGAATAGGTCTTCTTCCATTCAGTAGCTTATTTACAAAGTTTTATTGCACTGTAATTTAACTTTGCTGCAAAACAAGGAACTATAATGAAAGTGTCAAAATCAGGATCTATAACAGAAAGTGTCAAAGAATTAACACTGACATGATGTCAGTAAGAGTCTCTTAATCCTCCTACCATTGAAATCAAAGGTAATTTTGCCACAGACGTCAAAGGGAGCAGAATAGAACCCAATATTTGCATTTAGAAGGCTTTAACTATTAACTTAAAGAATTATATTGTTCCTCATTTTAGCATCTTTAGTCCACATGAATTTAAAATTCAAAATCAAATTGTTGTACAATTGAGCTTAACTATATAAATTATGCTGTCACTTGTGCACTAATAATTGCATTCATATTTCTAAAAAATTAAATGTTCCAAAAAAGACAACAGATATCAAGGCCATCAGTGACGAAAGATATTTGTTATAATTATTTGTTGTATCTTCAAATTAACTCCAAAAGCGTTTCAGATAACATTAGCTATAGAAATAGTATTTATAAAATATCACAAAATAGTCATTATCAAACAACACTAAAGATTTAGAGGTACTGAAAACTACCGTCACTGAGATTCCAGTGAGAAAACCACATCTTGAGTTCAAAGAGGCAGCTTTAATCAGGTGTCCCTTTGTATCTCTGTCTTTCTAAGCTATAGTCTACACTTGAGGGACTTTTCGGCAGAAGTCGACCAGCAGATACACAATGCACGTAAAATGCCTTGCACATCGGCCGGTGACCCTCTAAGTCCCTGAGACCTACTGCTGAAAGCCAACTGCAAATGGCTTGTAGTCAGCTTTCAGCTCCATCTTCTAGGGGATAGGATTTCTGGCACCGGCTTCCAGTGTGCAGCAGTGAGTTTGTAGTTGCCGCTAATCATACCCGGAACATCGGGCCAACAGCCGCGATTTTGTTGCCATCAGTGAAGACATACCCTGAGAGTTAATCAGCATTTTGCTATCAAAGTACATGATACTACTCATGAAAATTAGTTTTTCTTCTTTTTTTAAACAACTTTTAAAAACAGCATTGTGTACGACAAAAAGGAAACACTTCTCTCCATGAGCAACCAAGTCCAGCTACAAGTATCTACAGAAGCACTCAGCAATTTCTCACTAAGAAACAAGCAACTACCCCCCCACACACATATACATATATTATGGAGATATTTAATGAGCTTGAGTAAAATATAGATATTATACAATATTTGGGTTTCAGATAATGAGCTTAACTTCCCTGTTTTCAATGCTATGAAACAAAATTCTTTAGCACCAAGCAAATGTTTAGGATAAGCTAAGTACTATATCCAATATTACCAGTATCTCACAACAGGTGGTCCTTGGTTCTGCCCTTCTTCTTTCCTGACTCCACTTTCATGCTCTCTCTTTTCCTCCTCTGATCTCATTTAACACTAGTTTTGCAGTAGTCTAACTCTCTTACACCAGAAAAGTAGCTCCTAATTTGCAGTGGTGTGAATGAGCTCAGAGCCAGGTCATTTTCATTTTAATGAACAATTCACTTTTTTCATCCATTTAGATTATAAACCAAATCAGGTTGGGACCAGGGCTTCTTCTATGCTTCGACAGACCTGCACATACGGCCAGTGCTTAGTAAGTAATGACATTCTCTCAGGGCTGTATTTCTATTTTGCTCCAGGTTCATAAAGCAGCAAACATTTCTAATACTACTCAAAAGCATTTCTTTTAGATCAGGAAAAAACATGCTACTGGATTTTCATTTCAGAGGCTTTATCAGGACATAGTGTTGCACACCTTTCAGCATATGTTCTTACAAAGTAGTCCATCACAATTGCCCAAAGACCCAGAAAGGTATGTAAGGTAAAATAGACACATCTCTACAGTTACCTTGAAAGTAAATAACAGCAGCTGTGCCAGTTAAGATTCTGGCTTGAAGTCCCCAAAACAAATTCTCAACCAAGTTGAAGCAAAACTATTTTTGTTTAATATGTGGACAGAATGTGCGGTTTGGGCAATCTTACCCACTGAAGTGTGTAACTAGACTTTAAAGTAGGGGTGTCAAATTCATTTGCTATGGTGGGGCAGATTTGACTTAAATGTACTTCAAGTGGCCTGTACACACCATAAATCGAAATATGAGGGCCTACATTCTCGCAGCATCATGGAACTCTGCGTATGTGAGACTGCGCTCCTCAATATCACACTCTCCCTCCCCCCTAACAAAGAGAGTATGGTATTGCAGAGCGGAGTCTTGCATAACTCACACACACAAAGACTTGAAAATACATTTTCACCTTAATAGTCTGACTCTATGCAATAATTTTTTTATCTCCACATTGCCTGGGAAGTGGCTAATTGTTGCTGACAAACTGCGATACCATGAGACTACACTCTTCTCTCTGTTAAGGAGAGAGTGTGGTCTTGTGGAGCAAAGTTTCATATACCCAGCTCTCCACGATGCTGCATTGCAGCACACTGGACATGAGAGACAGAACTCTGCAATACCACAAGACCACACTCTTTCTCTATGTTAAGGAGACAGTATGGTCTTGCAGAATGCAGTCACAGGCCGAATGGAAGAGGTTCATGGGCCATAATCAGCCCGCATGCTGTATGTTTGATACCACTGTTTTACAAGATCAATTGACAGATTAATACCAGAAGTCTTATTAATAATAAAAGAAAAAAGAAAAGAAAAAGAAACCAAGCCATCACCACCACAGAATCCTAAGGATGAGATATACATTAAAATAAGGTTCATCTACACCTAGAATTATTCATATCTTTTCACAGTGCCTTCTTTCCCTGATCTCAAAGGCTATGTCTACATCTATTTTTTCATTTTGAACTAGTAAGCATGGCTAGTTTGAACTACTGGCTTAGTCTGAACTTTTTTAGTTTGAAATAAGCCTTAGTCCACGTCTACATTGTGCCTAGCTCGAACTTAAAGTTCAAACCAAGTGCTTAGTCTGGACTACCATTCAAACTTATTAGGTTGCACTAAGTTTTGCTAAGTTTGAACTATGAAATTTCATAGTTTGAATTAGGCAAAGCCTAGTGTAGACACAGACTAAATTAGTCTAGACTAAGCTCGCTTAGTCTGGACTAATTGGCTACTGTAGACATAGCCGAAGAAACAATTTTTATCAATTATTAGTGTATTTGTTTTAGGGTGAACTGTAGAAAAGACTTAGCTGTAAATTTTCTTTCTTAAGCAAACTCCCACTCACTTGAAGAGCATGGTTTTAATTTAAAAGGGAGCATAATTTTATAAAAAATGATCCTACCTCTGAGACCATACAAACATACACACACAGACACACAAAATGAACAAATTCAGTGTTGCAGGATAAAGTGGATTTATCTTTATCTTTGTAGAACACCACACCTTCTATTTGGAAGTTTTTAGGGAAAGCAAAAGCCTACAATGAACATATATGCAACACAACAGATTTCAACTATAATGTTTTTACGTAACAAATAACTGGAGATATTGTCTTGAGGTCACTTGTATAAATAATTCCATTAACACGCAGTTCACAAGCACACAACAAAAATTCAACAGCTATATAGTTTGCTAATATTTTCTGAGGGAGATTACAGTTCAGACATGGTATTTGTTATACTGTGTTTACAACCATTATACTTAATGAAAAGTTACTTTCTACCTCATACTACACATAGCATAAGAAAAACAGCAAAATTACAATGTAATATTTCTGTTACGGAGAACTCAAAACCTGTAGCATACACCTCCTGCATGCAAGTAACAACTGTTCTTCAGCGTAAATAAATTATAAGATGAAATAAAATGGATACTTTGCTTTTTCGGAGTAAGTGCTTATGACATCACACAAAGATTTTATCCAGATTAATTTGTCAGGAAATCGGTACCACAAGTTGCAAAAGGGTAATGTTGAAAAAACACAGATAAAGATCTTACATGAACTAGGTGGTAAACATTTTGAAATTTTAATCCTTCACAACCTTGATATTTAAAGGTGATATTCCTTCTTAACACAAGTAACCATTTGTTACACTGCTGCCTACTGCTTTGGCATGATTAACATTTGAATATATAGCATATCTGCCTTTTAAAGAGAGAAGCACACCTACAAAATGCAAAGTCCTGACTGTTCCTTTCTTTTTAGGACTTATCACAACTACGTATAATCACTTTCTGCATGTACAGAACCACTTGTTTAAGTTCTTCTGTTCCTTTGCTCACAGAACAATGCTAAATCATTCTGTGTTAGATCCTGCCTTTCTGCCCAACCACTTTCAAAGCTAAGAATGTGTGGAATTGCTTTCCAAAAACATCTAACAATGCTAAAGAATGTGCTTCTTCATAAAGGTTTACAAAAGCAGGCAACATCAGAAGAAAAGAAAAAAATCAGTCTTGTAATTTTAAGCTAGCGGTAGTAGCTATAATAGAGCTCATGCTCCAATTCACAGCTCCAAAAGTGAACCATGTCTGATAAGTCATTACTTTTTATTTTGATAAAGTGTCCAAAAAGATGTCTTCTTCCTGGCTACCCAGGGAGACTAGGACTTGGATGAAGACAAACTAACTGAGTCCTAGTCCAGGTAAGAAAAAAATGGCAGGGGCCTGGAACAAGGATCTTGAGACTAGTGCAAGGCTGGTTCCAGTCCTTAAAACTGAGAATCACAATGTGAAGGTGCACCTTGGATTCCTTTCTGCTCTTGGAATCGCAAGTGATGATGGTGGCCATGACACCTTTTTCTAACACAGCTATGTGCTTTCTATCAGATCAAAACCAGATCCTTACCCCAGGCCACCAACTGAAGTCAACTGAAATGTGCCTGGGCAAGGATTAATCCTCAAGTAAGTACTGACCAAGGACTTCAGAAGTAGGTCTGCGAGTAAGCATACTAAAGATACTGCAGTATTTTACAAAATAATGTGACCTACCCTCCAGCATTAGAAGCTAATTTTTTTTTCTAGATCAGACCAGATTTCATGGGAATCTCAGCATGCCTACAAGGTTCTCCCATTACTCACAGATATTTATTAGGCCTGAAGGGCAATATACCACTGGGTTGACCAGATGTCCTGATTTTATAGGGCTAGTCCTGATATTTGAAACTTTTTCTTATATAGGCACCTATTACACCCCCACCTCAGTCCCATTTTTCCACACTTCTGACCTGGTTACCCTATATGCCTCAAAAGATACCATACTCACCTAAAACCTTCCTAGTCTTCTTCCATTATCTTTAGACAAAATATTTATTTATCATAACTATTACACGTAGTCAACAAAACCTTTCAAAAAGACAAGTGTAGTATGTAAAAGTGAAATTACAGATAAGCAGAAGTCTATACAATCGATTGTATTTTACTGGCCACACTCTACTGTTTCTAGTAAGTCAAAAGTTTTGAGAAAAAAAGTTACAAGAATGATAACCTCGTTATATAGCTGATTACAGAAAAGGATCCCTGTTAAAGTTTGAAACATATGTTTGCCTATTTAGGTGCCCCCCTCTCCAAAATTTTAAGGCTTCTTTAAAATAAATTCACCACCTTTTTAATGCAGTGCAACCACTAACAAAATTACTTTACTTGTAAAGGGATATTAATCCCATTTACTGGCTGCCACAGTGCAAGGAGTGAACCTGGTTCACTTTTTGTGGAGGGAGTGATGATTTTATTTTTACTGGTTTCATATTCGTCAAATACAGAAGATCACCTGTGTATTTCAACAGCAGCCTTCCTCCAATGTTTCAAGCAGAACTCTGCATCCAGAACTGAATATAAACACAGAACTGTAAGCATACATAATTGTGGCCACAGTTTAATTCACTAAGGGCAAGTGCTTACTGAAGACTTAGCCTAGGTCAGTGGTTCCCAAACTGGGGTCTGCAGACTCAAGGGGTCCATGGACATGTTGCAGGGGGTCCACAGCACTTCTCCCTGCCAAGACCGGAATCCAGCTGCAGCCCCAATTCTCCCCCCCCAGGGTTGCCTCTCCCCACCTGTGGCCAGATCCCGGCAGGGGGACTGGGCTGCAGCAGCTCCCCGGCAGGGGCAGGGGGCCATAGCTGCTGCGGCTCAGCTTCCCAGAGTGTGGGTCATCGTAATGGTTGTACTGCTCACTGGCCATCCCAGCAGTGCTGCCAGAGCAGTGTGGGCCAGATTACATAATCAGCCAGGGTGGCCGTGAAGATTTTTTTTTTTTTCTGGTTTTTTTTTTGTTTGTTAAAAAGGGGTCCCCAGCCTGAAAAAGGTTAGGAACCACTGGCCTAGATGATTGGCACTTGTGTTCAGCCTACCTTGGTGTGAGCATATGTGAAAAACAGGGATGCTAGGGATGCTACCCTCCCTGAGCTGAAGTGGTTTCCATCATACACAGGGTTTCAGTTTGGTTCAATGGCTCTAGGCAGCCCCACTACACAAATTCTTCCAGCATCCTTGGGTGTGAGCCAATGTTCCCTCTAAGCTGCGCTGGCGCACTGCAGCGCAGCCCGCCACAGCCGCCAGCGCAGGGAAGGCAGCCGGCAGCGCACTGCCAGCAGCCAGACTCCTTCAAGGGAGCTCCTGTGGAGCAGGGAGTTTTGAAAACTCCCACCCAGGGAAGCTCTAATGGAGCATGCCCAGAAAATCTGGGCATGCTCCGTAGAGCTTCTCTGGCCCAGGAGTTAGGGCTGGGCCTGCCTCAAGTCCAGCCCCGGGGTAAGTTTGTGGGGGCTGGGGGGGGGCGAGCAGGAACAGGAGGGCGTGCTGCCAGGAGCTGGGGGGGGGCGAGTGGGAGCGGGGGGGGGG
>ML682009.1:543441-643717 GCA_007922195.1 Podocnemis expansa
GGGGGGGGGGGTGATGCCGGGACTGCAGTGCGAGTGGGAGCAGGGGAATGATGCCGGGGCCGGGGGCGAGCAGGAGCGGGGGGGGGCGATGCCAGGACCGCGGTGCAAGTGGGAGCAGGGAGGTGATGCCGGGGCCTGGGGGCAATGCTGGGAGTGGGGGGGGGGCTAGCGGGAGCGGGGGGAGGGGCTGCGCAGCTGGCCCCGTGGGGGGGGGGGGAGCGCAGCGATCAACAGGAGTTGCTCAGCTGCTCTCTCCCCTTAGAGGGAACATTGGTGTGAGCAGTCACACTGCAAAGCTCTACCAAAGTTAACATGCCATCATTTGTGCTGCATTCCCTGGGAGGACTGCTGGGCCATATCCCATGGATCTCTGTGCTGCAGTATGCTGATGTGCTCTATGATTCTGTCCTAGTGAATCTTGGGAGAACCTGTCTGTGTCTTTGGGCGCTTGGGGAGAATTGCAGGAAGGCACCTGGAACACTGTCAGCACTCGAGCGATGTAACCTAAGCACATACTGTAACGTGGGCAGGTTATCAGCCCAAATGAAGCACAACCTGGGCTCTAACTCAGCTGTGCCTGCTATCCAGTTGAGTTTTTTGTGTATGGATAGAAAGGACATTAGGGGTTAGACAAGTAAAAGGCTGGGCTATTTCTGCAGCAAAGACATGCCCTCACATACCTTTGTACCTGACTGTACTTGCAACTCAGGCAGTTAAGCACCTAAAGGGTGCAGCTATGACTTCACTTAATTGTGCCTGCATTTAATCAGAGGCAGAACTGAGACTGATAAAAAATTGGGGCCAAAAAGGCATTGCAATTACAGATAATTATGTATTATTGAATTGCAGATAACTATGTATATAGTCAGCACAAGTTATGCAAAATACTCAAAGACAAACATTTTAAAAATAAAGAGCCTATAGATCATGCACTTCCTTATTCCCCTAGTCCCAGAAAAATTTAAGACACTGAACAAAAAACCACATTGTGTGCCCTTGAGGACTGGAGATTTGGGGGCAAAGAGGATCTGTTGTGGCTGGAGAGCTAAAATGTGTAGTTTGTTCATACATGCCCAAAGCTCTCTGCACTATTTCCACTAATTCCTTGATCAGGTAGTTTTTACATCAGCTGCTAGAGTGGTGGCTACGGAAGAGATAACTGGAAAAGACAGAACTCTGATGAGCATCTTCACACAGCCACTCTGCAAGATTTGACGACCTCAGGGAAAAAACTTGACTTCGACTTCCTGAGAACAGTCCTTTCAGCTATCAATACAGAAATTGCTAGACTCGTTGGTTAAGTCTGTTACATTAGGTCTTCCTAGTGCTCTGAGTTAATTATTTTAAACAGAAGTAAAGCACATTTAATTGGATACCACAAAAAGACTGCTCTCCTAAAGAGAGAGCATCTTTTCTTCCCAGACAATATCCTACCTGCAGTCATCCACCAGCCGCTACCAACTTTCGGTACCTGAGATTTAATGCAACTGTCAATCAGCCATATCAAGGGAACAGCTGGTTCACCAGGTTGTAGTCCTGAACATAACCAATATACACCAGTACATGCAAGTATCTGGACTTTGCAACCACACTGCCTTCCAATTTACATCTGGTTCAGATTCAAAGCCATAGTCTTTAACTACAGTTTGAGACACAGACATCTGAGAGATCAACTCATTCTCTGTGACATTTCCACTGGCCAATATAATTACAGAGATTAACATTATTAAAATTCAATAAATACAATTTATTTTTATTATTTATTGAGAATGTATTCACAGGTTTACAAATGCTTGTCATACAAATATCAGAAGTAAAACAAACATTACAACAGTGAGCTTTTATTTAAAGAGATATTATGCAGGTAACTACAGATTTCCTGCAACATCCTGGACAAACCTTAATGAATAAAGATAAAACTTGCTGAACAAAGTTTTATGATTTAGCAGTTCATCGTATTCAAATATAAATGTTTATACACTACTTTGGGAGTGTACATAACATCTTCGGGGGGAAGAGAGACATGTGAGTTGCATGTAAAAATATCCAAATGTTTGGATAAACTGGTGAAATGGTCTGAGGTGAAGAGGATGAAATTAAATAAAGATACTACAAAGTTCTCCACTTAGGAAAGAACAAACCATTGCACACATACAAAATGGGCAATGACTGCCTATGAAGGAGTACTGAACAAAGGGACCTGGGTTATAGTGGACCACAACCTAAATATGAGTCAACATTGTAACACTGTTGCAAAAAGAGCAGTCATCATTCTGGGATGTATTAACAGGAGTACTGTAAGAAAGACATGAGAAGTAATTCTTCCGCTCTACTTTGCCTTGATTAGGCCTCAGTCGGACTATTATGTCCAGTTCTGTGTGCCTCATTTCAGGGAAAATGTGGACAAATTGGAGAAAGTCCAGAAAAGAGCAACACGAATGAATACAGGTCTGGAACACTTGACTCAAGAGCAAAGATTGAAGATCCTGGGTTTGTTTAGTCTAGAAAAGAAGAGACTGAGAGGAGACACAATAACAATATTCAAGCATCTAAGAGGTTGTCATGAGGAGGAGGGAGAAAAACTGTTCTCCTTAACTGCCAATGAAAGGACAAGAAGCAATGGACTTAAATTACTATAAGGGAGGTTTAGGTTGGGCATTAGAAAAAAACATTCCTAACTGTCAGGGTGATTAACCACTGGAATAAGTTGCCTAAGGAGGTTATACAATCTCCATCACCGGAAGTGTTTAAGAGCAGTTAGATAAGCACCTGTCAGGGATGGTTTAAGAGGGTACTTGGTCCTGCCATGAGTCCAGGGGACTGACCTTGATGACCTCGCATGGTCCCTTCCAGTTTCTATGATTCTGTGCAAGAACTCAACCTTTTGGATCCTTGTGATGAGGACTGAGGAGGGGACTTTCATACTTTTTCTCACTATTGAATAAAAGACAACTAACTATTTAACAATCTATTTGTCTTCTCTTTTGCTGGGTATGTGACTGGACTGTTAATTTTTCCACAATCACACCCTCCCATTTTTGGAACCATTCCTTTACTGTTGGACTATTTCTCTTTTTCAATAAGAATCTTTCAACAGCTGAGCAGCTACTAGCAAATGAGAGATCAATTTCTCTTTGCATGACCACTGCTCTCAGAAGTCTCAAGAGCATTACCAAAAAGATAATTTTGGAATAAATAACCAAGAATTGGTGATATTTGACTATAGCTTGCATCCTGATACTCTCTAATGACAAGATGTGTCCACCACAGATGGAGAAATGGTGATAAAAGAGGCTTTATGCAACATTTAACCCCAACCAATCTCTGTATACATATATATTTAACCTGGCTGATGCATAGTATCACTGGAACAGCATCTTAAATACATTTTATTTTACTGTGCTACAGACAAAACCCTCTGGCAGTAATCTGTCTAGCCATGTCCTCTGACATCTCATATTCAGTTTTGTTTGCTTGCTTGTTTGCTTTGTTAGGACAGTGGTCAGCAAAGATTGATATAAATTAGTTAGAAATTTTTTGTTTCCTAACTGTCCAGCTGCCATTGTTTCTATTAAAGTTGGCTTTCTGTATAAAACAATTTCTCTAGAAAGTTGAGAAACATCATGCCTACCTTGAAAGTTACTGATACATGGGAGAGTGGGCCAGTTAAATCTAATTCTGATCTCTAAATAAGTTAGAGACATTTCTTTACTGACTAGCTGGCCAACTGCATGTATTCCATAGTTCTCTCAATCTTGAAAGCCTCTGCTTTGTGATTTTGATTAAGATCTACACTATTTACAGTGGGAGTCACTGATGAGGGAAAACAATAACTTGTGTCTAGTTCTGTCCCAAAACCACACAGCAGTCTTTCCTGAAGGATACTGTATAAATTTCTGGGGAGTGTGACAGTTTTTAAATTAAGTCTTCTAGCAATGTTTACACTATTACAATAATTATTAACCATATGCTGCCAACAAATTGCCAATAGTTAAACCAGCCTCTAGAATACAGACCATCAATGACAATGCAAGTCTAACAAGACACAACAAATATCCCTAAATGGCTCAGATAAGGGTAAAAGCTCTTCACAGCTAGCCTTCTGAGTAAGAACTGGAGCAGACAGAGAGTTTCATGCCATGCCCTGAAGGTCTTTTAAATTATCTAGACTTTGCCAAACAGGAGAAGCATATTCCAGTGCCAAGGACCCTTCCCTCTCCTCAAAATTTAAAAGAAGGAACTGGTAAGCAAAGAACCTCCTGAATAACAAATGTCAGTAAGTTCAACTCAAAAAGAGACATCTGAAGGGTTGCCAAGGCCTAGAGCTAGGCCTTTCCTTTTCTAAGACAACCACAGAGTTCTGATCTTACTCTCCCCTTTTGCAACATGAAGCCTTTGAAGACAAGAGTTAGAGTAGTGCATAAACTTCAGGAACCATGCTGCCCTAGCCAAGGAAGTCAGAAGACACCTTAACCATCCCCCTTGTGCTACTGAAATTAGTGAAGCTACTTGTGGGAATCACTGCTAACCAACATGTGCAAACAAGTCACAATAAGGCCATAAATTAACTGGTTGATTAGAATGGAAACACCTTCTCTTCATGCCCCACTTTTCTCCTGGTTCATGACAATAAATAGGAAAAGAGAATGCTGCATGGAAAAAATAAATGAGAATGAACTAGTTTGCAAAAAATGTGTCTAAAATTTGCTGGAGTTTGATAGTTCTTCTTTTAAAGAGATTTTTAAACTGCAGCATATTTTTAACAAGCATGTTTTTAAAAGGAATATCCTGTATTTGGCAATAACGTTCTGTGACACTTTCGCCATGCTGGCAGGTATAAAAACAACAAATCAAGGCCTTCTCCCTCAAAGCATTGCATGATCCTTCAGTAAAGTCATATTCCTGATCTTATTACATTAATAATATTACATAGTATTACAGGCTAAATTCTATACTGATTTATAGATTGCACAATCCCATTGAGGTCAGTGAGATTGCACAAGGGGTCAGTCAGGGGAGAATTTAGCCCTACAGCTCTACTGAGAGATTAATTCGGAACAGAAAAAGAGCCATAAGGGAGAAGACATTAGTCAAGTAAAAAACTCTTTGGTATTTAGCAAAACACCATGAGAAAAGTTATGAAAACCCTGTGAACAATGGGTGAATTTATCTTTAAATCAGACAGATTAGAAAGTGTTCTCTGGCATAAAATTCCCTCTTGGAGTTATCTGCGAACAAATACTTTGAGCCAAGTTCTTTCTGCCAGCCGAGAGACACACCAAGTTTCACTAGGATCAAATCCCACTAAAGCAACATAAGCTGTGTAGATAGGCTCAAGAGGAGAATTTTGTTCATAAAATGTAAACTTGTTAACTCCTAACTAAAATTCTGAAAGTGCAGTTTTTGACAATGCCTGTTCATAGTACACCATTTTATAGCTCCATCTAATTATAGCTGTCCCCTACAGTGTTGCTGTAGTTTATAGTCTGTCACTGTTTTATTATAAACCTCTTCAGATCTCATCAGGCTGAAATATGGCAGACAAGTCTTGTCTTGCACCATTTAAAATAAAGGAACCTGTAAATTAGTCACTGAATTTTAATTTAGGGCTGAGTTGTACAACCCTTGTTCAAATTGGTAAGCATTTGCTGACATGAATACCCCCATGGAAGTCAATGGCTGTATCTACACTACAAAAGTTAGTTCGAATTAACAAAGTCCAACTAATAAGTTTGACCTTAATTTGAACTAAACCCGACAGTAAGTTGAATTAACAAAATGCACTAATTCGACTTAAATGTAAAGTTGAATTAGTGCACTTTGTTAATTTGAACTAACTGCCCTAATTTGAATTTATTTAGTTTAAATTTTAGTTTGAACTAAGCACTTAGGTCACACTAAATGCAGGTGCTTTGAATTTGAACGAAGCTTTCATTAGTTTGAATTTAGGAATTCTTTAATTTGAACTAGTGAAAGTCTATGGTGGACAGAAATAAATTAGTTTGAATTAAGGCTCCTTAATTTGAACTAAATTGCCAGTGCAGATGCACCCAATTGGATTATTCATAAAGAGTAAATGCTCACCATCATAAGAGCTGCACAGTTGATCCCTCAAAGATCAGGAAGGGGCTTGTGTACACTTAAAATGTTACAGCAGCACAGCTGTAGTGCTTCAGTGTAGACACTAGACTGACTCCCTTTGGTGGGTAATCCACCTCCTTAACAAGCAGTACCTAGGTCAATGGAAGAATACATCCATCAGCCTACTGCTCTCTACATGGGTACTGTGGTTGGCTTAGCACCACTGCTCACAGATGTGGATTTTTCATACATGAGTAGCTCAGTTTAACATCAATTTTCTAGTGTTGATCATTCCTGAGACTTGCATTTTCTCCCATCCAAGATGAAGTTAAAATTCACATAGACTCAAATGGTGCAGGATCCAGGCCACAACACACACTTCCCATGCCCCAAATGATTTTTCCATTTATACTTTTGTAAGTAGTTCTTTAAACGACAAAATAGTTTCTGATATTCTGATTGAAAACCTTTGGCTGAGTTTTGGTATAGCCATACAGGCTATATATCAGAGTCTGGAAATGGTCAGTATTTCAGCTGAACTAGTGGGAAGCTCCTATCAGGCAATAGATTACTAATGGTAGTTTCTGCCACACTAGCTCATGGTAACACTCACTTCCAGTAATTTTGTAAGAGCTACTCATGGAAGAGTGATCCTCAATGTCAGTAAGGTAAAATTGGGCCTTAAGTTCTGTATTATAACTGGTACATCATGGCATACAGCTGAAAGTCTCATGGGATATCGCTGAAACATCTATTTAGTAAAAACAAGGGGTTCTGAAATGGAGAGGGGGGATGGCCTGTCTGGCTCAGGGGCAGTAGGTCCCTCTGTTGCTCCAGGGCAGCAAGAAGGTTCCAGCAAGGCCAGATAACAGCAACTGTCCAAGCAAAAAGAAAGTGCCGGTGACTCCAAGTGACCCCCAGGTTCCAGCCTACCACCGAGAGTGGGTAGCGATGAATGCACGTGAGTGCTTGGGAGGGAGAAAGGAGTGCGAGTGTACAGGGAAAGTCAACAAAAGCAGAACCACAGGGAAGTGGGATAAGGAGGAGTAGGGCCTGTAGGAGTAGGTCTCATGGGGAAAGGAACAGAATACAGGCAAAGCCTCAAGGGAGGGAACAGAGCAGAGAGTGGGGCCACTGTCCAAGCACTAGCACCCACTCCACCTCCCTCAAAAGGCAGGAGTTACACGCTGCCCATGCTTCTTTTTTTAAATTAATGCTGAGATTCTTATAAAATATCAGGACTCCTGGAGCTGGGGCTTTAAGAAATATGGCAAGACTCATGATAAAATTGCAAAACTCAGCAACACGGGTTTTCATATGTGATAAAACTGGTGACGCAGTTATCAGTCCCATCCCCCTTATTTTGTCATTTTGATTACGATGACTGCTCATGGACTAAGGGTGAGTGAAGTAAGAAGTACTGCCAGTGAAATGGACATATTTGAAGGCCATTAGCAGCAAAGCAGTGCTTTGTGTTACCTTACTATTTTCAAATCCAATATTTTAAAAATCCTGCTACCTTTAAATGCATCAGGAAAGGACAGAAATCCATGATTGCTGGTTTATTTTTATCAACATGATTTAGCAATATTAAAATGTCTAATGATGAATAACACAGAAATTTAAAAATATTAGCAAAATAGAGGCAATACTGACAGATAAAGATAAGACATGGTTGAAAGGCCAATGATTAACACATTGCCTATTAAACTGCTGGTCTCTGTGAAATTCAGCAGGCAAGTCAAAAGTTCTTGTGTGTCAGGAATCTCACTCATGAACTAAATTTTTTTTGGAAGTGTATAAATACATTCATTATCTCTACAAAGCACTACTAAGTTGGCTCTGATTCACTCTACCATGGATCAGATACAAGGATGTGGTGTTGTGTTTGTTCTTCATAACAACATCCTAGTTTATTTCACTAACTCAGAACTTGTTCTGGGATTTTAAAGTTTTATGTAATAGAAACACATACGAGGGGCAGAAATATAGGATTTATATTACTTAGAATTGTATTGATAGTCTACATAGCTATCCAGAACAGGAAGCTCTAGAGACAGTGCCCTGAAGTCAGCACGTTGTCTCCTCTTGATTACAGCTACTTCTGTGTTTTACGTATATACAATGGTCCTTCTCTTAGACTTAGATCCCAGTCCACATGATTAGTTATATTATACAACAGGGCCGTAACTACGGTTGGGCAACCGGGGCTTTGCCCGGGGGCGCCTTATCAAGCGGGTCTCTTTCACCTCTTGATTTGAGGGTGCGTTTCATACTCCTTGCTCCGTGCACACCCTGGACACCAAAATATCTAGTTCTGGCATTATTATACACCCAAACTAGGCTGGAGAGAGAGCCATGCTACCACCCATAATGTTAGTGGAATGTACCATTCAGTAAGGCGAAATAGGAAATCTGTTACCTAAGAAGTGGGAGTTTTAAGCAGAGAAAGTTTATTTGTGCTGCTGTCTGGACCTGTAGTGCCCACAGGATATCAGGATTTGGTTCTGAGGACCCCACATACACAAAAGCCCTTCTGAGTTCTGACTGCTGCTGTCTCTATGGCCAAGATCTGTGGGACAATTGTACCATGGCAACAAAGACACAGAGCAGCAGTAATTTACACAGCACATCAGTAGTGCTGAACTAGATGTGCTGGGAGTGCTTGAAGGAGTAATAATGAACATCAAAGACACGGCTCGCATGGTTTCCACAATCAACATCCTCACTATAAAAAGAGTCATAAACATTATGTGGTGGAGAGGCAATATGATAGCCATACTATACCAAGGTCCTTGCATCACTTTTCAAGAATATTTTCCTCTTGCATGGGTTCACTGTGACATTTTCCTCACTCCCTTAACTATGTGCAAACTGCAAGCTCTAATGATGAACATAAATCATGGATATCCTGTCTTAACCATGCTTCGCCTAGATGAAGTACAGTCAGAAGAAGAAACATTTAACCTGGAGAACAGACCTTATTTTTCAGAATTTTAGCTCTAGAGCAGGCGTGGCCAAACTTCGGCTGAGGAGGTGCATGTCATTCTTGAATGAAAAAATCCTACTCATGGAAGAAAGCCAGAGGAAAGCAACCCCAGCCTAGAAGTTTTAAATCTCCTGCCCTGAGCATGCTCTGATCATGATTAGAGCATGCTCAGGGGGGAGCCCCAGCCCGTGCCTAGCCACTGGAGCAGCCAGGAAAGGGGCCCTGGGGGGGGGTCTGCCTGGGGGAGCCAGCATCAGGGCCTGGGGTTAGTGAGGGGGTCTGGATGGCGGGAAAAAGAGGTGGCATAGTCTGGACGGTGAAGAGAAGCTAAGTTTTTACTGTATAGGTAGGCCTAGTCTTCATGGTAACCTTAAGTAATTATTAGAATCTGACATTAGTAGGCTCAATATCTGCCCTCTTTTTATGATAAAATTAAAGTGTGCAATGAATTTTAAACTAGGTAATTTTGGAGTAGGTAAAACATGGCTATATGCCTTATTGTGGCTCTCAAAAGGTTTAATAATCAACTTGTGTGCCTCTTCAGCTCCATAAGTTTGGCCACCCTGATAGTTATCTTTCCAAGATTCACCAACAGACCTGCTGCCTCCATATTGTGTAGTAGTTGTAATTGTTCCATCGTTAAGACCCAAAGTAAGAGCTGTTGAGATCAGTAGCAAAAAACTCTTACTGTGCTGACTTCACTAAAATCAAGGATCTCACCTGGTTCCACCAGAAATTCTGAAGGCCATACCTTCATGCAGGGCAATTTGCATGGAGCAACAGCAAACAGAGAAGGACTGTACAAGAGTGCATATGAAATTGTTATGTCTCTTCAATGTTCATTTCCAGATTTTCAAATTTTGGAAATGTTTTTAAGGCTGAAGAATTTAGTTTCAAAATTACACCATATTTTCTGAGTGTCAGATAGATGCAACAGATTCACATTTTCAATACTAAATGCATTTTAATGAAAAATTTTTTATTCTTAAAATTGTTTGATGTTTAAAAAGATGCTGACATTAAATGACAATGGAAGTGTTTGCAACGTACACCCCAAGAACTCTGACCTTTTCGGCAATGCATTATAAAAACCCTGGGAAAAAAGAAAATATTTTATAGAGAAAAACCAAAATCCCCTTGAAAGACCTACTAGTTTTTTTGAGTGACTATACAAAATGTAAATGAATACATAGAGATATCAGGGCCATTAGCATCTTTAAAACAATGGGCCAAGTTCTTCAATGATTTACATACTGTGGAATTCCATTGAAACTTCTGCTATTGCATGCACTGTAAACCAGTGCACAATAAAAGAAGAGGTTGCTTACCTGTAACCGGTGTTCTTCGAGAGGTGTGCTCCTGGCCATTCCCTTGTAGGTGTCTGCACACCACGTGCACGGCACACCGGAACATTTTCCCATAGCCCCACGGGGCTGGCGATAGCGCCCCCTGGAGTGGTGCCAATGCCACTCCCTATATATGGCGCAGCCGGCCCCTCCCTCCTCAGTTCCCTTTACCCCCACTATATGAAGGGAGGCGGGAGCGAGCGGAATGGCCAGGAGCACACTTCTCGAAGAACACCAGTTACAGGTAAGCAACCTCTTCTTCTTCGAGTGCTGCTCCTGGCCATTCCCTTGTAGGTGAGTCACTAGCCTTACCTTGGAGGTGGGATGCATCACAGGGACGTCGACTGCAGCACTGCTGTGCCAACCGCCGCATCTTGCCGAGCCTACTGGGTAACAGCGTAGCGCTGAGCGAAGGTATGCAGAGAGGACCACATCGCTGCTCTACAAATCTCTGCGATCGGAACCCCTGAGAGGAAGGCTGCTGAAGCCATCTGGGCCCTGGTCGAGTGGGCTGTGACCCTCGGGAGAGGCACTCCAGCCATCTTATAACACTCCCTAATGCAGGCCACCATCCATGCCGCAATCCGCTGTGTAGAGACGGGTTTCCCCCGCATTCTGTCGGCTACTGCCACAAAAAGCTGAGACGACTTGCGGAAGGGTCTCGTCGCTCTATGTAAAAAGCTAAAGCCCTCCTGACATCCAACATGTGGAGGCGACTCTCTCTGCCAGACGCATGAGGTTTAGGGCAGAGGACTGGCAGGTAGATATCTTGGTTCATGTGAAACTGTGACACTACCTTGGGCCTGAACGCCGGGTGAGGGCGTAGCCATACCTTGTCTTTAAAAAAGGTGGTGTACGGGGGCTCCGCCGAAAGGGAGCGCAGCTCAGACACCCTCCTAGCCGAGGTGATGGCCACCAGGAAAGCTACCTTCCATGAAAGATAGAGTAGAGAGCACAATGCCAGCGGCTCGAAGGGCGGCCTGGCAAGGTGCGAAAGGACCAGGTTCAAGTCCCATTGAGGTGTCGGGGCACGCACCGGAGGGTACAACTTTGACAGCCCTCTGAGAAACCTCTTCACAATAGGTATTGAAAACAAGGTGAGACGTTCATCCACCCGGCGAAATGCTGCAATTGCCGCCAGGTGGACCTTGAGGAACGATAGCGATAGCCCGGTTGCTTTTAGGTGCCACAGATAATCCAGGATAGAGTGAACCGGCAGTGTGTATGGGTCCAGCCCGTTGCCTCCTGCCCAGCGCACAAATCTCTGCCACTTTGCCACATATGAAGACCTTGTAGAGTCCTTCCTACTGCTACACAGCACCTGCTTCACCGGGGACGAGCATAGCAGCTCATCAGCTGTCAACCATGAAGGAGCCAGGCATGGAGGTGCAGCGCCTCCAGGTTGGGGTGGAGAAGCAGTCCGTTGTCCTGGGACAGGAGATCGGGTCTCATGGGTAGCCAAATGGGGTCGCACCTCGAGAGCTTCAGGAGGGACGAGTACCAGTACTGGCGCAGCCATGCCAGAGCTATCAGGATGATCTTTGCTCCCTGCCTCTATCTGCTGAAGCGTCTTGGGAACCAGCGACGTCGGAGGGAACGCATACGCTAGCCCTCCCGTCCATGGGACTTCGAATGCATCCCCCAACGAACCCGGGCCGAGCCTCTGGAACGAGCAAAACCGGCGGCACTTGGTGTTTCGGTGGGAAGCAAACAGGTCCAGTAGGGGATACCCCCACTGGTGGAAAAGCGACTCTGCCACCTCTGGGTGGAGAGACCACTTGTGGGTCAAAAACTTCCAGCTCAGGCCGTCTGCTACCGAGTTCAAAGACCCCAGGACGTAAGAGGCGATCAGGTGAATGCCGTGGCGAATACAGAAGTCCCACAGAGCTACTGCCTCCTGACAAAGGCGCCTGGAGCGGGCGCCCCCCTTGCTTGTTGATGTAAAACATCGCTGACGTATTGTCCGTCTGTACCGAGGCTGTCTGGCCGCGAAGCTGGTCCCGAAAAACCTTGCAAGCTAACTGCACCGCCCTCAACTCCTTGACGTTGATGTGCAAGGCGGATTCTTTGCCCGCCCACAGCCCTTGAGTCTTGAGCTCGCCTAAGTGAGCACCCCACCCTTTGTCCGAGGCATCCGACATCAAATGTACCGATGGACTGTCCATCCAGGAGGGGCTCCCCGAGCACAAATTGTCCTCCTGCGTCCACCAGCGAAGGGAACGCAGGATTGATGGGGGCACCGTGACCATCAGGTCCAGAGAGTCTTTCGCCGGGCGGAACACACTCGCCAGCCATAACTGAAGGGAACGCATGCGAAGTCGGGCGTGCGGAACGACGGTGGTGCAGGCCACCATGAGCCCCAACAAGCGGAGACACTCTCGCGCCGACACCAGCGGGAATCTTAGCAGGGAGGTCACCGAGTCGCGTATCGCACAGAAGCGGGAGGCTGGGAGGGACGCCCTCGCTGACCCAGAGTCTAGAACTGCCCCTA
Source organism: Podocnemis expansa (assembly GCA_007922195.1). Lineage (NCBI taxonomy): Eukaryota > Metazoa > Chordata > Testudines > Podocnemididae > Podocnemis > Podocnemis expansa. The sequence continues at coordinate 556,349 of ML682009.1, forward strand.
TGAATTCTATCCTCTGCGAGGCTGTCAACATCGATTTCTGTCTGTTGACTATGAGGCCCAGCCAGCTCAACAGCGCACAGATGACTGCTAGGTGGTCTCGCGTCTCCTGAGGCGATCGGCCCACTACCAGCCAATCGTCCAGGTATGGGAAAAGGGTGACCCCTCTCCTCCTGAGGTAGGCCGCCACCACCGCCAGGCACTTGGTGAAAACCCTCGGGAACGCCGAAAGGCCAAATGGAAGGACCATAAACTGCAGGTGGACCTGACCCACCACAAAGCGTAAGTACTTCCTGTGTCGCTGATGGATAGCAATGTGGAAGTATGCGTCCTACAAGTCGAGGGCGGCATACCAGTCTCCCGGATCTAGAGAGGGAATGATGGACGAAAGGGAAACCATCCTGAAGCGGATCTTCCTGAGGAACCGGTTGAGCCGCCATACGTCCAGGATTGGGCGATACCCCCCTTTCGCCTTCGGGATCAGAAAGTAATGGGAATAGAACCCCTTTCCCCTCCTGTTGGGTGGAACCTCCTCCACTGCCCCTTTTAGGAGCAGGGATCGAACTTCTTCCCTTAGTAGCCCCACTAGCGGGGGGTCCCCCTGGGTGGCTGAAGAGCGGGGCGGAGGTGCCAACGGGGGTAATGAAGCAAATTGGAGGGAGTAGCCCTCCTGTACAGTTGAGGACCCAACGATCCGACGTAATTTTGAGCCACTCCGGGAAAAAAAGGGAAAGTCTGTTGTAAAAGGGTAGAGACTCTAGATCCTGCTGAATTGGTATGCCATCCCCGGGCTGACCCTCAAAAGTTCTTTTTTGGGCCACCGGGTGGCGTGAACCCCCTTGATCTCCTGTCTGGCGCCTGGCTGACCGGCAGCCACCCCTATTCCGCCTTCTGTCATCCTCCTGGCGCCGGCGGAATGGGCGCGAGGGTGGCGGCGGATTAAAGGCCTTTCTCTGAGCTGCCGGCGTATGGAGGCCCAGAGATTTTATCAGAGCCCTGGAGTCCTTCAGGGTCTGCAAGTGGGAGTCTGTTTGCTGTGAGAACAGCTCCGACCCTTCGAAGGGCAGGTCCTGGATGGTGGCCTGCACCTCCAGGGGAAGGCCCGAAGCCTGGAGCCAGGAGCACCTCCTCATTGTCACCTCCGAGGCCATCACGCGGGCCGCCGTGTCTGCTGCATCCAAGGAGGACTGCAGGAGGGCCCTAGAAACAACCTTGCCCTCCTTGATGGAGGCTGCAAACGCCTCTCTGGAGCCTTGTCCTAGTGAGTCTGTGAATCTCTCCAGGGAGGACCAGGCGTTGAACATATATCTGCTCAGAATAGTCTGTTGATTTGCTAGTCTGAGCTGGAGGCCTCCCATTGAATAAGCTTTGAACCCAAACAGGTCCAATCGCTTCGCCTCCTTGGATTTAGGGGGTCGATGCCGGGTGACCTTGCTGCTCCCTCTCATTCGCCGCCGCTACCACCAAGGAGCCGGAGGTGGGGTGGGAGTAAACGTTCATAGCCCTTGGAGGGGACAAAGTATTTATTCTCCACCCACTTTGTGGTCGGAGGAATAGAAGCCGGGGTATGCCACAGAGCTTTAGTCATGTTTTAAATAGTTTTAATAAAAGGTAGGGCAATGCGGTGAGGACCTTCAGGCATGAGAATGTCCACCATCGGGTCCTCGTCCTCCGCTATCTCCTCCACCTGTAAGTTCAGACCCTGGGCTACCCTACGGAGAAGCTCCTGGTGTGCCGAAGCATCATCCAGGGTAGAAGAGGGCTTTGCCCCAGCCACAGCCTCATCGGGGGGCGACGAAGATGACTCCCCCAGGTCCGGCCCCCCCGACAGGGCAGTCAAATGGGCACTGCGAGTGCCACTAACGATGCTCGTCTGATCGTCGCCAGGCGACTCCGCTCTGGACCCGTCTCCCGTATCAGGGGGAACACTAGCTGCTGTCGAAGGAAGCCGGTGAGACTCCAAACCCGAAACCTGGGTCCCCGGGCCAAGGCTCTGACCTTGCTGAAAAGCCCAGGGGGTCCAAAGAGGCCATTGTATGCCTGGCTGCCAACCCGACCACTGAAGATGGAACGGGGGCGCACCTTGAAGAGGTTGGGAAGGCTGACTTGACTTGGGCTGCTGTCTCGGCCCCATCTCTTCTGCTAAGCTAGACAAATGGCTGCTCCGCGGTGACCAGGGCGGTGCCGAGGAAGACGGCACTGGCAATCTGCGGCCGCTGGACAGATGACGTTCCCGGTGCCGACGAGATAAATGTCGCGGAGACAGTGCCGGAGAACGGTACCGCGGCGCCCCTGTCACCGCCACCACTGCTGGAGGGACTGGAGAACGGTGCCGCCGGGATGGACTCGGCACCTCACGAGCCGTCTTCGGTGCCGACCCAAAGGGAACCGGCTTCCCCCGTGACGGTACCGGTCTCGGTACCGGAGGCTCAGGCCTCAAGGTCTCAGGCTGAGCTGGGCTGCAAAGCTCCTGCACCGCCATGAAGGCCTCCGGAGTCGTTGGCAAGACGAGGTCCTCTTCTAAAATGTCTCTAGTGGGTGACGCCTCCAATACCGGGGTTCTCTCAACTCCTGTGCCGGAGGAGGAGAGCAGCCCTTTGCCAAGTCCACACAGCCCTTTTCCCCATGGGGTGGGGAGCGCTCCCGCAGCTTCTTCTTTTTAGCCAGTGCCGGGGAAGCGGATCAGCGCCGGGGCTCCTGGTGCGGCTTGGGGGCAGGCTTTGGGGCCGAGGACGGCACTGAGGACGCCGGAGCGCTCTGCACCGACGGCACCGAGCTCGACGCCGAGTCTCCCGGCGCCGGACGGAGCGCCTCCTCCATCATGTGGAGTTTTAGCTGCTGGACCCGGTCTTTTTGAGTCCGCGGCTTGAAAGCCCTGCAGAGCTTACAGCGATCCGCGAGGTGGGCTTCCCCGAGATACAGCAAACACGAAGCATGTGGGTCGTCGACGGGCATAGGCTTCTTGCAACGCCCGCAAATCTTAAAACCAGGCATAGCCCGCCCCGGGCCCTGGAGGGCATGACGACCACTACTAACTAACTAAAACTTACACAACTAACTAAAACAACAAAAACTAACTGGGACTATACACAATGGGAATAGACTGCAACGCAGCAGAGACGTTCCGTGTGACCGACGGGCGGTAAGAAGGAACTGAGGAGGGAGGGGCCAGCTGCGACATATATAGGGAGTGGTGTTGGCGCCACTCCAGGGGGGCGCTATTGCCGGCCCCGTGGGGCTATGGGAAAATGTTCCGGTGTGCCGTGCATGTGGCGTACAGACACCTACAAGGGAATGGCCAGGAGCAGCACTCGAAGAAGAACCAGTGACTTCCTGTGTTTACTTAGAGGAAAGCAGTGACTGAGAAGAAGGTTTGAGAGTTTTGGTGGATAATCAACTGGATGCAAGTTCCCAGTGTGATGCTGTGGCTAAAAGAGCTATTGTGACCCCGGAATACATACATAGGGGACTCTCGAGTAGGAGCATAGACGTTATTTTTACCTCTGTGTTTGGCAGTGATGCAGCCACTGCTGGGATACTGTCTTCAGTTCTGGTGTCCACAATCCAAGAAGAATGTTGATAAATTGGAGACGGTTCGGAGAAGAGCCAAACAGTGATTAAAGGATTAGAAAACCTGCATTCTACTGATAGATTAAGAGCTCAGTCTATTTTGCTTAATGAAGAGGAAATTGGGGGGGAGGCTCAAAACACAGTCTTTAAGTGTTTACGTAGGGAACAAATGTTTAATAACAGGCTCGTCAATCTAGCAAGGAAAGATATAACACATTGCAATGGCTGGAAGCTGAAGATGGACAAATTCAGACTGGAAATCAGGCATAACCACTGAAACAGTTTCCCAAAGGTTATGGTAGATTCTCTATCACCAACAAATTTTAAGTCAAGCTTAGCTGCATTTCTAAAAACTATGCTACAGGAATTATTTTGAGGAAGTTCCATGGCCTGTGTTATACAGGAGGCCAGACAAGATGATCACAATGGTCCCTTCTGCCTGTGGAATCTAGGAATCTACAACAGTCAGCAAGTTAGTTTGACCTACTATAAAAAAAGAGACAGTGCTAGGTCTGATCTTGAAAATTGCTGAATGCCTTCCACAATGATTGATTTTAATGGGAGTTCAATTAGAAATGTGCATTATTACTGTGATAAAGTCTGCAAATTTTGTACAGCAACTAGGAGTCTACACTGCTAGGGATGCACCAGGGTTTCATGGATTAATGCGGCAGGATAGGAGAGGGGCAGTGGTGGCCCCTCAATTGATTATGGAAGTGCTCTCCAATCAATGCAATAAATCCATCCTCCCAAAAAGAGTAAGGTTGCATCAACCACAGGGTGTTTCCCACTGATGCAGTTCAGTAGAGACACAGCAAAAAGGGAACATTAGTAAGTCGACAGAAGATACATAAGCTACAGTATGTATAGACCAGACCAATGGGAGTGATGGAGCTGTACTAAGCCAAGAGGACACCATCCTTCAGCAGCTGCAGCACATGCCCCAAGTGGAGGATCTGTTAAAAAGGGAACTTCGACAGTCAGTCAGGGAGGTAAAATGAAGGAAAGGCTGTCTGAAGGGAGGAAGCCAGTTTACAGCTTCTGGAGATAAAATAGTTCACAGGAGAAGATCTGGCCTGTAGGTGAGACCCTTTTCCTTCTCCAACTTCCTACAGAGGAGAACTGGACACAAGGGAAAACTGGGGAATGCTTAGTCGACTGACTGAGCTGCTGTGGCTAACTTGGAACTTCTGATGGTGGGAAAGCTGGCTGCAACAAATCCCAAACTAAAAATAAAGTGGGGAAGTAGGAGGTAGCTCAGGGAGGCTGGTGCATCATGGAGCACATAGGTGCACCAGGAAAACATGAGACATTCTACGTTCTCCCCTTTGGGTCCTGGCCAGGACCCAGTGGGAGACCCAGGTCCCCTTACCTCCACCAAATCTCTGTCAGCCTGAGGCGCTGAGGAATTGACAGGTCAGGGTCCTCTTACTTGACCTGCTAATTCCTGAAAGAAACCCATTACAGGGTACAAGACTGTTGAATCATAGCCTGCCCATTAGGCCTCCTGGTCTCTGAAACTCGCTTCTATTATTGTTGTTGTCGTTGATTAGGAATCAGTTATGTGCTCTGTACTGTACAAGACAAAAAATAAAAGCCAAGAAATTTATCGGTGTAATATCCTTAACAAAACAACCAGATGAGGTATAAATCATGAACAGATGCTCATGGTGGATGAACAGAAGTAGTTAATCCTAACCAGAGACAAACAAACAGGATATGGCAGCTTTTTTAGAGTCATTGTATAAGTAAGCTTAGTACTTTGTTACAGAAATTATGCTTAGGACATTACTTTTATCACGATATTAGTTCTGATAATAATGCATCTCAACAGCATAAATATTGAGGAATAAGCATAAAAACAGAATAAGCAAGCAACAGGTCAGGATTGTAAAAGAACCCTGTAAATAATACAGAGAATGATCAGCTCTCCATAATAAATCCCCTAGTCTTGCGAGAAACAATGAAGTTTGATTGTGGGATTCTACAAGCCTGTATTTATGCCAATTACCCAATGAATTTAACAGTGCTGATCACTTGAGAAAGAACCATTCACCTAAGTAAGAGTTTGCAGGATCTCACCACAGAGTTGACAGAAATTACCCTCAAATTCTCAGGTTTACAGAATTCAAAAGCTACTTTAATAGTACTAAGGTATACAAACTGATATAGTTAAATAAGGCTTTGCTTGCACTACAGAGTTGTTTAACTGTCTGTAACTGCAGTGGTTTAAGTGAGAACAGTGCACCCACACTAGCCAGAATGAACCATGATTCATCCTTTGCCATTCATCCACACTACACTAGCACTGTTCGAAACTGTCTCAAGTGCACTGTCAGCCTCAGCCTATGTATTTTACTGTTCAGAAGGGAAGTTAAAATTAAAATTGAGATTTAACCTTAATGAAAGCACAAACAACTGCTTCAAAAATAATGTAACATGCTTATAAACAGATGCAGACGAACACTTTTCTGTCCGTAGACATAAAGATCTTAGCATGACAGATTTCTTTGCATTTCCAAAAGTATTCCTGTTTACTATTACCACAGCAGTGGTGGTAATACAAATATAGTACTGTGCCCTTGTACTTTGTGCTGCAAAACTATTTTGGGCCCTTTCCAGCTTCATTGTTGAAAAGTGCTTTTAACTGAACTCTACCATAAACTAGTTTACATGTGAAAGGGGGAATTTATTTGATCAAACTGGTATCAGCTCTGGCTCATATTACATCCAAGGAAAGGGAAAAACGTAGCAATTTATTGTGAGGTCTGTTATGATGAAAGTACTTTCTCTTCAATATAATCTGTGTATACTATTTTTGTCTAACAATGTCCTGTTAACATTCCAAAAAAAAAAAAAAAAAGGAAAGCAGGAACAGGTATTTGCTCTGGTGTCAAATGCCTAATAATTAAAAAAAAAAAAATCACTTTTAAAACTGAAATTTTTGCAGGCTGCAGCAGATCTTACTCCAGGCTAATCTAATCTCTGATATGCTTAATTCTTTAAATAACACAGGTTGTGTGTGGAGAGCTTGGAACACATTAGGGATCAAATACAGCTCCCCTCACTCTTGTGAAAGGAGCCACCAACCTAGGCAGGACAACCTGTGCAACTTGCTAAAAATCAGTAGGATCTGGCCTTAGTGAAGTGGCCTGTGAAACAATAAATGGATTGTAACGCGAGCAAATATAACGTAACAGTTTATATTTAAAACATCTTATATGACATTGGATTAGTGAAATGTACTGCTAATTAAAAGGATGGTGGCTATCGAGAGAGGACGGGGAGGCTAATATAGGATTTTTGGCTACACTAAAGGCAACCTAGTATATTACGGTACAAGAGCATGGTGAAACCATATATGGATGACTTAATTCAGGTTGGGGCACTTTTAGCTCACAGGTATGCATAAATTCCACCAGCCACATCAACTTTGATATTTTAGCTCCCCTTCCTACAGACACATCTCTGTAGCTTCTGCTTGGGACATGCTCTTACAGTCTATTCTAACCTCATCAGATCAATCCCCAAACCCTGTTTCTGCAGCACTGCTTTGGAAGCAATATGCGTGTGCACACTAAACCCATATGCCTAAGGCAGGGGTCGGCAACCTTTGCTGACCCCTGTGCTGGTCCTTTCTCCTCGACTCTCATCTGGTGCTGGCAGCCCCCTCTGACGAAAAAAATGTGGTGGCTGCCTGAAGATTCAGCAGTGGTCACAGCTGGAGTGAGAGCACTTCCCAGGCATGCCACAGAAAGAAGTTGCCCAGAGTGGCTCATCTTGGCAGTGTGCCCAGGCCAGGGGTCCCCAGGCATGCCATGAAAAGAAGCAACTCCTTTCAGGGGTTCCCAGGCATGTTGCGGAAAGAAGCTGCTTGGAGTGGCTCCTTTGGGGAGCATCACGCTACAGAGAGGAGCCACTCTGGGCAGTTTTTTGTGTGTCACCTGGAGGCACAGACACGGGGGGACCCCTTGTGTCCCAGCTGCACCCAAACAAAGCTCCCCAGAGTGGCTGTCGCGTAGGAGTGGCAATTTCCGTCATACCACAGAGGGTGCCACATGCCACTCTGAAGGGGCTCAGATGCCACTGTCAGCACATTTGCTGGGGGTTGCCTATCCCTGGACTCGGGTGACTAGATAGAAGGGTGTAAGAGTGGTATGGGGTGGAAGGTAATAGCCACCTGTATAAGAAAACACCCTAAATGTCAGGACTATCCCTATAAATTTGGCACATCTTATCACCTTATGTCACATCCACCACCCTTGGATCCCACTGACCTGTGTTCAGCACAAAACCAAAAGAGGTGGAGAAGGACAGAGAACAAGGAAAGGTGGTTTAAAACCCCCTTGCATTCCCTCAGTTCTGATGTAAACTATGTTACACTGACTGATACCATCTCACCAGGAGCTATTATGCAGCAAAGAATGTATGAAACACAAAGTACTCTGGCCACAAACCTTCCTGCTTATGATACATCCTCTACTCTGACTCAGGCCTTGTCTATGCAGTGAAAGCAAGGAGTCTTGTGGCACTTAAAGACTAATGCTATGTCTACATTGATTAACATTGCTTAGCTGTTTCAAAAAAAAAAAAAAAAAAAAAACACACCCAACTTTTTTTGAAAAAATTATTTTGAAATATATTTGAAATAATTTTCTCAAAATAATTTTTTTCCAAAAATGCTATTTTGGGAGAGCAGTCTGGGAACAGTTCGTTGTTCCAAAATGCTGTGGCTTTTTCTCCCCCCCCAAAAAATGAAAGTTTACACCAGACTTTTTCAAAGAAAAGCAAGGCAATGGAAAAGACAGGCAGGCTTTTTCGAAAAAAGACTTAGCCGCATCCGGCGATGGCTTTTTTCGAAAAAGCTATCTTGAGGAAAAAGCTGTTTCTCGAAATATAACGAGGTTTAGTGTTGCCAAAAAAAGCGTACTGGTATTTCGAGATACCAGCATGCTTTTTCAAAAAAGCTAAACACGACAGCTTTTTAGAACTAAAAAGCCTTTTTTCAAGATTAGCTTTTTCGAAAAAAGCTATCGCCGGACGCAGCAAAGGCTTTTTTTGAAAAAGCCTGCCTATCTTTTCCACTGCTTGGCTTTTTTTCCGAAAAAGAAAGTCCAGTATAGATTTTCATTAAAAAAAAAAAAAAAAAGCAGCCGCGGCATTTTGAGACAACAAACAGTCCCCAGACCATTCTCCCGAAATAGCATTTTTGAAAAAAAGTTATTCTGAGAAAATTATTTTGAAATAATTTTTTCCAAAAAAAATTTTTTTGAAAATGCTAAGCAATGTAGACGCAGCCTATCAGATTTATTTATCGCATGAAATTTCATGGGAGAAAATCCCACTTTGCCAGATACTTTGAAGAGGGGGAAATTTACAGAGTGGGATGAAAATAAATGCAAGGGAGTGTAAGACATGGGATCAGGTCATACTGCAACAGCAAATCACAGCATTTGTAAAGATTCAAACTCTGGGAAGCAGCACACAGAGGAAGGTGAAGTCAAATTACCTGTTGTAATGGGACAAGAAGCCATAGTCACGATTCAGTCCTGCTTTCACACAATATAATCTGCATATTATTTCAATTTTGGTTGTTGCTCTTTGAAGTCTTGATGTCCCATTGATTTTCTTGAGGACTATTGTTAACAAATCATCAGTGGAGTGATCAGGAAGATGGAAGTGCTCAGCAACAGTTTTTTTGTGCTGTGACTTCTGTCAGTTTTGTGCCCATTTATTCTGTGTAGCAACTGTCCTGTTTGTCCAACGTATGAGGTTTGGAGGCATTTCTGGCACATGATGGTATAAATAACATTAGTGGATGAGCAGGTGAATGACCCTTTGATGGAGCAGCTGGCTTGATTAGTCCTATTATGGTGTCTTTTGCGCAGATATGTAGACAAAAACAGCCGAAATTGAATTAATATGCAGATTAGATTGTGTGAAAGCAGACTGAACCATGACTATGGCTTCTTGTCCCATTATAACAGGTAATTTGACTTCGCCCTCCTCTATGTGCTGCTTCCCAGAGTTTGAATCTTTACAAATGCTCCGATTTGCCGTTGCAATATGACCTGATCCCACGTCTTACGCTCCCCTGCCTTTATTTTCATCCCATTCTGTAAATCCCCCCCTTCAAAGCATCTGACGAAATGGGATTTTCTCCCATGAAAGCTCATGCGATAAATAAATCTGTTAGTCTTTAAGGCCACAAGACTCCTTGCTTTTTTTGCTTTACTAGACTAACACAGCTGCCCCTTTGGAACTTGGCTTTATGCAGTTTTATTCCCAATTAACTCCATGTGTGGAGACTCTTACTACCAAATAAGAGTGCCTCAGTCAGAATCATCATAATATACTTCAGAAGGTAAACTGGAATAGCTATTCTGCTTTAAATAACTCCCTTAATCCAAATTACTTCTCAGTGGAGACAATCCCTCAGAAGGAATATGAGAGAGCTCTATAGGCTTACACTGCAATTAAAAACTGTGGCTGATGCCAGTGGGCTTGTTCTGTGGGACTGTTTGATTGTGGTGTAGCCATTTGGACCTTACTACCCCACAGCAACCTACAGCCCAGGCTCTGGCACAAGCCCAAACGTTTAAACTGCAATTAGAGAGTCCTGCAATCTGAGCTATAGTCAGCCAGGATGGGCCAGCCACAGGTTTCATTACTGCAGTGTCAACATGCCTTATGTTAGCTAGGGACTGACCCCCGTATACAAGGGGAATCGCAATCTACTCGCAAGGGCAGTTTTACGACTCCCTATGCATCAAGAAGCATATTAGGGACTAAGAACTGGGTCCTAAATATATTTAAACTAACCAACACAGAAGTAATCTTCCAAACTCTCAAAATGTATGTAATCCCTGAGTTTAGTAGCTATATATTCACTTTCCTCTTTACTACACCACTTGTTGCACTCACACCTCTTAGTCTAATTCATCATTCAGACTGCAAAATCCTTGGGCTAGGGACCTGCTCTGTAAGGGTATGTCTACACTGAAGGCTGCAAAATCGCCGCCATCTGCTTGGCATTCTGGGAGTGGTTAACAGCAAGTCTAAACTTACTGGAGGCCAAGGGCTATACAGGAAAGCCAAACATAAGGGATTTGTGATCAGCTTTCCTGAATGTGTACCAGCGGCTAGAAAAGTCATCCTTTTGCAACTGCCAGTCAACTGCCGATGAAAAATTGCCCCAATGTACATTAGGGCTTAGATTACTCTCCAAAGTGGTATGTACTTGTAGGAGTTTTGACACAATAAATATTATAAACATCCTCCCATTGATCTGTGGATAGCATTCCTCAGTGAAATCAAATAGGGGATTCTAGCCACATACCAGAAATAGCAAAGTTTCACTAATTATGTAATACCAAAAACAATAAGTGAATTACATCAAGACATTTAAAAGAAATGGCATAGCCTGTGACTGAAAGAGGTATGACATCAGTAATAATGACTGGCGACATTCTTCTAGTCTACCGTAAAACATATGAAAGCAGTATGTTTTCCAAAACACATGCCAGAATGGTAAATGCAATCTATTCCCTTCACAGGCAAGCACATGCCTGTGAACCATTTTTGGACTTGCCATCTGATATAGAAGGGGGGGGGGAGCAGAAATATACTAATTACTAATGCAGGTGCAGCTAGAGTTCCCATTGCAGACTTTGGGTTCACCGAGGGGAAAGTCCTGGGATTCTAGCTTCCCTTGTGCAAGAACTCAAGCGAAAGGCAACAGCTCCCTATCCCTTGTATACCTGTTAAGCCAGATTCCAAAGGGGCAGCCATGTTAGTCTAGTTCAGCAAAATAAGCAAGGAGTACTGTGGCACTTAAAGACTAACAATTTTATTTATCCCATAAGCTTTCGTGGGAGTAAATTCCACTTCATTAGATGCTATGTTTGCTGAATAGTCATGAAGTGGTGTTCTGCACATTCTTTCTTTCCTAAGTCTGTATTCACACAGCCCAGAGCTGTCTTTTTTGTAGGTACACTTTATTGCTCACAGTATTAAATATGATAATTATTTTGGAGCTTGGATTGATCACACCTATTAAATGAAATCACTTAGCTGGCACTGATGAGAACACATGAATTCAGTTTCTTTCTAAAACACACAGAGACAATAGCCAATTTAAATGCCACATATCTTGTAATTAATCAATTATGTCATCATTCCTGAGCCTCATGCTACAGCTAAAGGAAACAAGTTTAAGAAAACTATAAAGAGGAAAAAAAGTCATGACTCATATTTCAGAAGAAAAGTCACAGAAAAAACTTTGATGCTTTTTCTAATTGCAAAGCAGAGATGTAGGCTTTCCAGCAGAACAAGCCTCTGTTTCATTTGGCTTGTATCAGATAACCCTTTACATCCTAACTATTAGAGTTTTGTCTTCTTGGGAGCTGTGAAAATTCCTCCACACCCCTCTAGTATGGTCAAAGATCACATTCACAAATGTAGCACAGCGCTCTTGGTTACCACAGTAACGGGTGAGCCCTCTGAAAGGCTCAGTCCTTTTTTATTTAGCAGTTCTGCCAGTCAGACTGTTTATGAGTAACTAAGGAGACAAAGATATTCACTGAGCACTTGTTCAAGTTACCAAATGCCAGATAGACAAGAGAAATGGAGAAAAGGCTGTGGAATGAAACAAATGTGTGTTCACATGGTGACTGGTGAAGGTGAACAAGACAACCAGCAAATTTTAGCTGCAGCTAGAGAGGATATCTGTGCTTGTGGTAGTAATATTAAAGAGAATAGTAAAGTTAATTTCCCTGTCTGCCTGTATAGTTCTTTTGGAAGGATTTTACAGTGAGCATTTGTAGTAATTTCTCATGAGGATAATAAATTTAAATGGAACAGTAAGGTATGTGCTCAAGCCACAGAACTCGGAACTGGATCCAGATATGAATTTCTCTTACCATTAGGGAACTGAAGGAAAAAGGTCAGACCAATTTGAAGTACTATTAATCTATAGTAAAACAAGTCATCTGACACTTTTAAAGACTAACAAAATTTGTTTATTGCATCAGCTTTTGATAAATAAATTTATTAGTCTTTAAAAGTGCCACAGGATTTGTTTGTTTTGCTGACCTAGACTAAAACAACTAACCCTTTGGAACTTAATTCACTCTTAATCAATAGTGCCTACCTTAAGAAGTTCCAAAGTAGTAGTTCAGCAAAATGAACCAGGAGTCCCATGGCACTTCAGTCTGACCGAGGGGGATTTCACCCACAAAACTCATGTGAAAAATAAATGTGCTAATCTTTAAAAGTGCTACAGGACTCCTTGTTTGTTTTACTTTAGGTGTAAAGCCCTTCAAATACCACCAACTTGTGCTAACATTCACTGCTGAAATTCATTCAAATTTGCCCAGAAAAGTAATCTTGTTAAACATTGTAACACAGCAACTTGTGCCAAAAATATAATGCTGGGAGGGTATTTTAGGTGACATAAAAACAGGAAGATGAGTAGAGTTACTGCAAGTATCACAAATAAAAGCTTTAATAAACAAACAGCAGCATCTATCTATCCTGACTGGGGCCTGTGAGGGCTTCTGTAATCTATATGAACAGTAACAGTAATATAAGTATTTTAGTGAGCCATCCTCTGGAGTATCTGGACACCCAACAGTAAAAGGATGTTAGACAGAAACAGATAAGATGTACTGTACACCGAGATCATAAAAACAAACATGAAGTCCTGTGGCACTGAAAGACTAACAAATCATTTATTGCATGAACTTCCATGGTAGAAAATCCCACTTCATCAAATGCTCTGTAGATGGGGGAACTTACAGAATGGGAGGAAATAAGTGCAGGGAAGCACAAATCATTCAAAGAGAAGCTGCTGAGATCAAATTTATTTGCAAATTTGATTGCATCACTTCAGGGCTTAATAGGGACTTCGGATTCTTCTCTCATAACAACAGGTAGTTTGCCCTCATCTTCCTCTACATGCTGTTCCGCCGTGTTTGAATCTTTACACCTACTTTGATTTGTTATTACAGTGTGACCTGTTCCCATGACTTACAGAATGGGAGGAAATAAATACAGGGAAGTGTAAGTTCCCTCATCTTCAAAGCATCTGATGAAGTGGGATTTTCTAGTATGAAAGCTCATGCAATAAATAACTTTGTTAGTCTTTAACAGCCACAGGACTCCTTGTTTGTTTTACTTAATTAAACTAACACAGCTGGCCCTTCGGAACATGAAATAGTAAAGCGGACCAGACTTAAATTATACTGTACTACTGCTGAGTCTCAAAGAAAGGCCAAAGCAATGTGTATGCAGATTAACAATTCTAGAGTTTTAAGAAAGGAAACAGTAATGAAAGCTTCTCCTCACAGCCCCTAAACAAACAACATGCTCCAAAGCTGACCCATGGAGGTCTCCTAGGAACATGTGCTCAATTTACATGGCTATTCAATCTTCGGAAAATCCACTGAGATTGCCCAAGAATATCAGAGTAGTGAAGTATGAGCACTGCAACGATGGCACTTGTATGGCACAGTTTGAAAAGCTTACTTTTGTTAATAGTCACCTTTAATATCTCTGAACTCACACCAATCTAAGTCAAGTAACAGTCAATCCAAAGAGCCCTGCTCCCACTGAGACACATATTCCGAACACATGACTATGGAAGTCATCATCTCTTGATTGGCAAAGCTCCATTTTCAGAAAGGATGTAAAACAAATAAGTGAAGGCTGAACATCTTTGCAAGAATATGCTTGTTAAAAAAAATCCCTGCAGATTTCCTCAGGAATCAAGAACTAATATCGATCAATTTGCTCATGTTGAAGCAGAACTGCCCTTAATTTCAGGAGTTACAAGAGGTAGATTTTTATGAGTCAGCTCAGCAGCACTTGAGCATTTCCAGAAAAGACTAAATACACCAAAAAAATCTGTTTCACTCCCTTTTCCCACATGTCAGAAGGAACTGGACTTTGTATTAGATTTTTTGAGTGTGTGTGGTTAAAGTCTATTCCTGCACCACTGAAATGAATGAGGATTTTCCAACCTCCTGAAAGCATGGGATCAAACTTTTTCTAAAAAGTGGTTAAGTAAAAAAAAAAAAAAAAAAAAATTGGGGCTTTACCCATGTTGACTATGGTTTAGTCTCTCAATGCAGGTATGTAATAAGTCATACCTGGGGAGCACAAGAACTGACAGATGCATTTTTATATCCCTCCTTTCTCATGTTTTTCCTGCCACCAACCACTGCTTGTTTTGTCTTAGGTCATCCAATTGCAGATCTACTTCATTACAGAATAAAGATTCTATTCTAAGACTTTCTTCTTTGTGCTCCTTTTCCATAAATACCTATGCAATAGTAGTGTTTTCTATATTTAAAAAAAAAAAACTTGGGTTGGCTATGAATGTATTGTTTAGTATCCTCAATAAGAACTAAATAAAATCTGAAAACAGCAACTGCACAAATACCTCTCTAACCTAATTCCCAGTCGTCATGTCTGTTTGTCAGGGTGGCTGGGGGGATCACAGTAATGCTGGACCTTCTCTAGCTCAATTCAAACAACTAAACATCTACCAGGGAAAATCTTCCAAGCTGTGCTTTTCAAGCCTCCTCATGGCTGGTCATTCATGGCTAAGTATTAAATCTGAGTGTCTTCTTGGCAGCTTTTTCTATGAAGTTAGGGAATCAAGCTGTGATCCATGTGTAGGTCTAAAAAAACCAAGCCTTGCAACACCAGGGAAATTGGAACTTAATTCCCACTGAGACACTTCTTGTTGAAAGTAATTAAAATAAGCATTGATACACAAACAGTACTCCAGAGCACCATTGTTTTACAAGGGACCAAAATCTGCATTTAGACAATGAAATGGGCTCTTCAATTTAAAGGGTCCCTTACTTTAAAAAAAGCACTACAAAGGTGCATCTTGCAGCCTCTTTTTCCAGAGGAATGTCTATGAGGAAGTTTCAATCACTATGACAACCCCTTTCTAATGCCAATACTTTTCTAGTCCAGACAACTCTTTCTTGAGAAAGGGCATGTTTCAAGGCTCTGCCAAAACTGTGGCTGAAAGCACTACTGACAAGAAAATAATCTATGAGGGTACTGTTTTGGCAAATGTTGGCTCTTTACAAAAACTGGGAATTTTGCGTGAATGTTGACAAAGAGATTGCTGCTCAAAGGGAAATAAAACATTAAATGGGAAAAATATGATCTAAGCAAACTGTTTTTTAAAAAAAGACAATCTTGGTTCAGCAATACTTTTGGCATTCTGAACATTCAGAAATCAACAAAAATGTTCTGTGTACAGACATATGATGAGTACAAGAGGCAACAAAAACAAACCCACAGGATTTCTTTCTGCACCAAAGGCCCTTTTTAATACTTTTCAGTATCTCAGTTTGCCAAAGTATTCAGAGTCACATATTTGTCCATCTCATAACACAGAAACAATAAGAGATATTACACAGTTTTTTAAAAGTTTTAAATGATAGTTCTTGTACTGTTTTGCCATTTCTCACATTTCTACAAAAAGCAGAGGAACAGTTTTTTTCATTAGTGAGCCTACACTTCATTTTATTATTCCCTTAGTCCAAAGCTAGTTCGAACTTGTTAGTTCAAACTAAGAAGTTTGAGGTTAGTTCGAACTAACCTCGCACTTGTAAATTCAAATCAACAGTGTGTTCTAGTTCAAAACTAACAATTAGTTCAAACTAGAACACGTTTTTAGTTCGAACTAACTGCCCTACTTTAAATTTATTAAGTTTGAACTAAGCATTAGTCTGAGTCCAAATCACTCTTAGTTCGAACTAAGCGCCAGTACTAACTAGTTCGAACAAAGTCTTCCTTAGTCTGAACTAAGAAATTTCTTAGTTCGAACTAAGGAAAGCCTAGCGTGGTCATGGGCTAAATTAGTCCGGATTCAGCCTCCTTAATCCAGACTAATTTACCAGTGTAGACACAGTGTCACACTTTAGGGGTATGATCAAAGAATAGACTTTTCAATAGCCAATGCACTGTTCCATTTGAGAGAATATGAAATCTTGTTTTCTGCTCAGGTTTTTGTTTTTGCTTATTACTTATTAATTCCCTTGTCGAAGAGGAGAAGTTAAGACTTGCCCAAAGCCACCAAGTCTGTGGTAGGTCCATGATTAGAACACAGAAGTTTCTGAATGCACATCACTGCTATACAGAGTCAGAATTCAGCCTGCTGCATCATGTAATACTTTTGTAATTCTATCAATTCCTCCCAGCTGTTGTTCTATAACAGGGGTGGCCAAACTTATGGAACACAAGAGCCACACAAGTTGATTATTAAACCTTTGAGAGCCGCACTGAGGCATATAGCCATATACTTTTATCTACTTCAAAATTTAAAATTCATTGCACGCTTTAATTTTATCATGGAGAAGGCAAATATTGATTCTACTAATGTCAGATTCTAATAATTACTTAAGGTTACCATGAAAATTAGGCCTATACAGTAAAAACTTAGCTGCTGCTCAATGTAGAAAACTGCAGGCTAATGGAGAGTTTTTTTAAATCCTGACCATGCCATGCTTCTCCCTACCATCCCCAATCATGCCATGCTTCCCCTATTGTCCCGACACCCTCCTGAACTCCTAGGCTGGGGCTGCTTCCCTAAATTGATTTGCTGATGTTCTTCCGGGAGCCACATGTTTTCATTCAAGAGCCACATGTGGCTCCTGAGCCACTTTG
This sequence comes from Podocnemis expansa, assembly GCA_007922195.1. Classification (NCBI taxonomy): domain Eukaryota; kingdom Metazoa; phylum Chordata; order Testudines; family Podocnemididae; genus Podocnemis; species Podocnemis expansa. The sequence goes on from ML682009.1 coordinate 573,608, forward strand.
GCCGCGCCTGTTCTATAATCTGAAGTATGAAATGTTATCAGCATATTCCAAACTACTGCTTTAATCCCAAAATGATCCAAATAACAAAAGTGTTCTGAAGCAAATTATATAACTTTTGTTTCAGTGACCTATGTAAGGGATGAAAATAATGCAAGAGTTGATCTCCTCTTACAGTACTTCTCCTCTTGTGGTACCATTTAAGAACAGAGGCAGACAGGATGTCCACACTGTCATCATTAGTACAGTAATTGGTGGTGCACTGCTGTTTTTTTTTTGTTTTTTTTTTTAACATATATGAACTAATAAATTTTAAAGAATAACTCACAGTATGAAAGACTGACTGTGTATATATGTGAGCAACACTAAAATAATTGCTTGTGTATTTCTAGACTAAGCAAAGGCAATCACTCTTTTGTAGTATACATGGACTACTAACTTCTAAATACTTGGTTAATTTCTTTCTTCAGTTATGTTAGTCTTTCTGGCTACATGAATACTTTCTAGCACTCCAGGCAGAACTGTAATCCCAGAAATAATCATTTCAGACAGCGCATATGTCATTAACACAACATGACAGCCATCACAAAACTAGAGACAGCAGCTTACAACTATAATTGTAAACTATAATTCCCTCCACACTGATTGGTATGTAACAGGCATTTACCCTGTTCATTACTGTCCCTTCTCTTTACAGAGTCCGGCCTTCACTGTGTCCTTTTCAGAATATCCTTGGTCATGAGTCTCTCAGTCTGAGTTATAATGAAAAGACCGTTCAAGCTATAAAAGGCTCACAAGTATTTATCCACTATACAAAGAGCTATACTAACGCTGAGAATGTTCCTAAGGATTATTTGCACTTTTGTATGCATTATGGGCTCAGGTCTGGTCTTGATAAAGTCAATGGAAGGTTTGCTACTGCCATCAGTGGGAGCCAGAGCAGATCCTATGTGGTTTTGTTAAAATCAAACATTTGGTTCAGCTGGGTAAGGGAGATTAGGGTACAGTTTTAATTATCCATGATACTGATCTAGAAGATGGTTGTTGTGATACAACTCTGAAACACAGAATGGATATAGTTTAGATTAATTAAAACAGACTTTCTTTGTGAGCTGTGTTTGAAGTGGTCCACGTCAGTCAAGAGACAGAGCTGCCAGTCTTTTGGCAGAGTCTCAAGCAAGCTGAACTTTCTACAGCTTTTGTAGTAGCACATTTCATTCAAAGCTGACATAGTCAAGAGCACTTCTGTAATCTTGTGTCAGTTTTTAATGCTGAGTTAATAATTCACTGCTTGATCATTTGTAAAGGAAACAATATTTGTAAGATTTTTTTTTGAAGGCCCATCAATTAAACAGATGTGACATACTGCACTGTTTTTTAAATCAAACAGCTGCTCAGTTATGATCTTCTTTAAGGCCATGTTACATTTTTATTATAATAAATTTACATTCCAGAAGCAGCTACCAGCTCCAATCAGGATCAGGATCTGATTGTGCTAGATACTACAAATATATAAACACCATATTCCATGGTAATAGGAGGAAGGCACTGCAGGGCAAACATTTTCCAGCTCTGAAGAGGCTTTTACTGATAACTGGAAACAATTTCAAATCTAATTCTCTAAGAACAGGATCTGTACGATCATCTTCTCTTTAGCTTTAGGAGGAAGCCCTGGTGACCTAGCTTCAGTAAGACTGTTGTTCTCCAAGGCTTTGTGACAGAGCAACTTTACTGTGCCACTCCCAAAGCACAATCTCCCATACTTCTTAAATTAATTTGTTCCATCTGATAATTTTTAAACAAGTTAGGGCTAAACAGGGATCTCATGTTTTTTTCTTATTACAACAGGTGATTTGACCTCACCTCCCTCTGTATGATGTTCCCCAGTGTTTGAATTTAAACAACTGCTTTGATTTGCTATAAGTCTGACCTGATCTTACGACAGACTACCCTGCATTTGTTTTCCTCCTATTCTTTAAGTTCCCCACCTTGAAATGTCTGATGAAGTGAGATTTTCTCCCACAAAAGCTCATGAGATAAAAAAATTGTTAGTCTTTAAAAGTGCCACAGGACTCCTTGTTTGTTTTACAAAATTCCTGCATCTGCTGAATCTTGTGAGAAGTATATGGCACTTCTGCAATGTAACTGGAAGAGTACACTGGAGTAACTTTTCATATGAAAGACTCAACAAGAGGTCTATGGGTAGGGAAGCCAGGTCTTTCACTTTCTCAGCAAACTGAAAATCTCAGCCAAGGAAACTACACTAAATATAAAAGAAGAAATCAGAGACTTTTCTTAGAAATTCAAAAGTTATAGCATATAACTAATAAAATACTGGGTTCCAGAGTCACTGCCAGATGAATTAGAGAAAGTCTGAGTAAATAATTAAATAGTCTTCTATCTTATTTCTCTGGGTGGAAAGGTCTGAACTTTACAGCCTACTTTCAAGTTAGTGAGAATTGTACCTCTCTCCACTGAATGAAATACATAGCCCTCCTCCTAGTTCTCAGGCCAGCAGAAAAAGTGGGTCAGTTGAACAGGCACACATTGAGTTAGTGGTAGTAGGGAGGAGAGGTTTCCTGCACTTACGACATTGCCTTTTTTCTCCCCCCCCCCCCTTCGTCCAGGTCACTTTTCTGATTAAATATTTTATGGAACACAGGAGAGTACTGCTGGATCTAAGTGAGGCCAAAGGAAACTGGGAGAAACAAAAGCACATAAAAGAGCAAACACCAAAACTGACAGGAGTTCATTGGTCATTGCTACTTTACGTAACCTACAGTAAGGGAAGGACTCACTAGTGGGTCATCCGGAAGTGAGCAGCAAGCATCCAGGATGCAGAAATCTCAGGTTTTGTTGCTCCAGAGTAAGCCCTGCTAGGTGTACCTCTACTGTACATTTGCTTGTTTTGCCCATCCAGAGGCCAGTTTCCTGCAAGCAAACACAACTCAAAATAGTGCCAGGAACGCCTCTTTCTTTGTTTACCTGCCACCTCTCAAATCCAGTCCTTGTGAAAGGAAAAGACCGAAGTTTACTTTTTGACTAACAAATGCTTCCCAGAAGAATGTACCACCCAAAACCCAGACCTACCATGCATAAATCACCAGAAAACTTATTTCACGAGCATTAATCTTTGCCAAAAGATGTGTTTAGTTATAAATTACTTTACATTAGCAGCCAGTTACTCTGTCCCAGGGAAATCTGAAGGTAGAATTCAGAAAGAAGTCCCTGCTGAATAAGCTATATGTCTAGACCTCAAACCCTATGGATCCTACAGGGTCCATGAGAGTCTGGGGTCATCCCTGAAGATGCCTATGCCTCCATGCTGGCTCTGGGTCCCTAGAAGCCACCTGCCTTGCTCCCTGACTCTGTAATCAAATCAAGTCAGGCTACCAGGGCTTACTCAGTAAAGGAGACTTCCCAGCCACAGGAAGAATGTTACCTTCACCGGATAACCACCACAGAGCCAATCAAGGGCTGAGGTGAGTGTCCTTGGACCTGTTCACTGCAGCTCACTCCTGCTAACTCATGAATCCTGAGACCTCCTAAGAGCCCTTAGTGGCTGCAAGGAAGCTGACTCCTCTGTATGGGGAGCAAGACAGAATATCTACATATGGAGAATGGGATGATTTAAAACAAACCCACAAGTCACAAGAAATTACAGCAGCTTTCTTCCTTGGGTTTCACCAAGCTGTCTGACCACATTATATAATTATTTCTCTACCTTATACCACAATGATTAAGAATGACTTGTACTGCACCATATACCCTCCTGGTGCCTGATAACAAAAGCATGTGAAAGCCTTGTGCTTTTTAAGCCACCAGCTCTGACAAGGAGCAAAGCTATAGAGAGGATTCTAGGAGAAAGAACAGAGACCTTAATTTCAGTGGTTACCTTATTGTAACATCAGTCCACTGGCTGGAATCCAGGATAATTAGATACTTTTACCCTAATGAGCCTGTAACTTCTTTTTCTCAATCACCACAAACTGTAAGAGATTCCACCAGTCATTCCCAGCAGCTCTAGGAAACAGCAAAACCTCAGAACCAGACTGATTCCCAGCCTGTGGAATGCCATATCTAGCTGTTTTTAAGAATATGGTACTTGTATTTTCACCAACCATAACACAGGCAATTTCTATCTGAATATAGAATATTTGTACTTTCATGAGTCATCCTACTCTGTTTGACTCATCTCCATAGCACACACCAACTGCAAATGCTGGCAAAATCCTGTTCATCAAGGACTGTCTCATAGGATTTATTATAGCTAGCTAATTTCCAGATGTCCTACCCTATTTTAAAGGCACGTTGGTGCTTCTTGGGGCCACATTCAGAGGAGCAAATGTGGCCAAATTCTGTTCTTTAGTCTTATTAACAATAAGCCTTCTTCTCCATATTTGCTAAATAGACCCAGCTCTGTCCATTGTTAGCAACAGAAGAAATGCTAATGTAGACCAAGTTAAGGCTGCTGAAACTAAGAGCAAGTTTAGATGACACAATACTTAAAATAACAGTGGCCACCTGGAGTCCCGTATGTATTATTACTACCTCCCAATATCATCATTACCATTAGTGGAGCTGTACCAGAGTTTGAAAAGGTGGGAGATTTTCAGGGCATACACATAACCTGTGTCAGTTGTGCAATTCCACTGAAGCCAGAAGCGTTGCCCAAGCATAACAGATGTCAGAACAGAGCCCTTTGTATTCTACCCCTTTGTTCAGACCAGGAATTGTGAAACTAAATCCTGACCCAACCAATGCACACACCAAGCCTAACTACTGTAAGAAACATGCAGTAGGGAGTAGCAGTCTGAGAAGGCAAATCTAGTTTGATTGTATTTATTATACAAAGACAGTAAAATAGTAAATAAGAAATCTGTTTTGAAATGCAAAGGAATGCAGTAGGTACCTACTGCTTCCCTGTAGCTGTGGGGATGTCTTTGAAATATTATCAGGGATATCTGCTCTCCGGCATTCACTTATCAGTTACAGTAGAGCCTGGAGATAATTCAACAGGACTTACCCAGGGCAAGCAAACACACACATGCTTACTGAATACTTTTTACCACACTGAACTCCAGGTTTTTATGAAATTATTTATATTTTTAAACAAGATTGGTTTATCAAGCTGTTTATTTCTGAGTCCACACTATAGCTAATCATATTGTCTTTTAGTCTGGGAGTTTCTAATTGATGCACAGTTTTTAAATTTTCACAATTTACAAGTTTTGTAGGCTGCTGACACTAGTAAAACAGATACATATTGGTCTCATTGACTCTTCAGGTGATGGGATGCTGGAGGGATTCACCCCAGTACTGGAGAATAGTAAAGGGACCTGCCATGCAAGGCATGTCTGATTATTGTGCAAAAAAGTAATGGAACAAAGTCCTCCTTCAGTTGCAAGTCAGTGAAGTAACACACATGAAAAATCAGAGCCAGAATATCCTTTGGGATCTGTACGTAAAGGGTACCTTCTGAACAAGCCTGGGACAATAACCTCCCACGCCTCGTCCAATGGGACACAGAACATGAATGCGGAGAGGGGGCAAGACACCTGCAACAATAATGGTGGGGAAAATGCTGCAACACTCTAATCTCAGGAGTCAAGAGAGTTGCTTTCCCTTTCCTTGTATTTTATATGTCGTGTTTACCTACTTTTGTTTTCATTTTTCAGTAGAATTCTTTATATATTTTTAAACCTTTTTTAAAAACAATCATTTCCAAATTTAAAATAGTGAAGAGATGTATCTAAATAAAAAGTATCGCATTGCAGCAAGTGACTCATTAAGTACATGGAAAAAGAATGATGCTTCTAAAACATTTCCATTTTAACCCCATTGCTGCCATACAATACAAAAAGATCAACAATTTTAAAAAGCATGTCTTAATTGGTGTATTGTACCCTTCATTTTAAGCAAACTTTCCCAAAGTATTTGGAGTAAAAAAAGAGTTCTGCTTAAAACTAATGGCTCTATACAGTGCATATGTGTGGAATTTCTATGTCCAGCACAGTACAAATATGATGGCCCAATAGAAAATGAAGAGCTTCTTTTGAAGAGCATCAAGTGCTTCTTTTCTGCATGCATGCTGAGCTTTATCAGAACTTCAAGGAATTAATTCCTTCACATTTCCTTCCACATAAATAATACATTTATTTTTAATATGAGGAATAATTTTTATTCACAATTTTGGTTTAAAATTAATCCACAAAGTATCCACTAGTTCTAGTTCATTTTCCTCCATCTTCATTTTGCTTCAGTACACAATCTTTCTCTATCCCCTCTTCTAAAATGTCAGTTTCTTGATAATACCGTAAATCTTTTACATTTCATTTTATTTAACATTTCACTTGTTCAACTCTATGTTTTGCTGTAGACCTTTACTTCTTTAGGAAAACAAGTACTTAGAAGAGGAATCAAAGTCAAAAATGAAAGTCATTATTTGACTCTTGTATGATCCATATTCAAGAATTCAGAAGCTGAGTGTTAATCTGGTTTTGAAAAGTTCTTCTGACAATTTCCCTTTGCTTCATTTAAAAATAATATATTCTAGATGAATAAACTAAGCCTTTTTTCACATCTCACAGATTATAAATGACCACATTTCTTCAGAAATAAAACAAATGTCAAATTCAGGAAAAGATCTATTAATTATTTAGATCACAGTAGCACAGCAATATTCTAGGTACTTTCCAAAAGATATGGTGCCTGTTCTGAAGAGACTAAATGTTTCAAATTAAAATGACATTTAGAAATACATGTATAAGTAAAACTCTGCCAAATAACTTATGAAAGAATAATTAGGCAGGCTAAAAAAGAATTTGAAGAGCAACTAGCAAAAGACTCAAAAACTAAACAGCCCTTTTTCTTTTGAACATACATCAGAAGCAGTTCCACTGATTGATTGACAGGGTGACATTTCTTTAGCTCTGTCACGAAAAAAGAATGACTCAGGCATGGGAATCTCCCTCCCATGGTCTGCAGTGCAGACTGGTGCAAAGAACACATTTTAGCTTCTCTGCAGCAATCAGTCTCCCAGATTGAGGTGTCAATAGGTGAAGTCTGGGAACAAATTGCTAAAATAACCAGATGGTATCATCCAAGAGTTGTAAGAAAACTCAATTATAAAACTGAAGATCTTCTAACTATGGTACATAATCTTCCACTTAAATCAGTCTCTTTGCCAAAATGACTATAGAATAGCTACCACTCAAGAAAGAGATCTTGAAGTCATTGTGGATAATTCATTGAAGCTATTCACTTAACATGCAGCAGTAGTTTATATATAAACCTAACAGAATGTTGGGAATCATTAGGAAAGGGATAAATAATAAGACAGAAAATATCATATCGCCTCTTTATAAAGCCATAGTATGCCGTCATCTTGAACACTGTCTGATCTGGTTGCACCATCTCTAAAAAGATATCCCAGAATAGGAAAAGGTATAGAAAAGGGTGACTAAAATGATCAAGGGTATGAAAAAGCTTCTATATGAGGAGAGATTAATAAAACCAGGACTTTTCAGCTTGGAAAAGGGACAACTAAAGGGGTATGGGGGGGTGATACAACAGATTTATAAAATCATGACTTGTGTAGAGAAAGTAAATAAGTGCTATTACACCTTCTCTTGTACCAAAACTATGTGCCACCAAATGACATTAACAGGCAGCAGGTTTAAAAGGAACTAAAGGGAGTATTTCTTTGCATAATACATTTAACCCAAGTAACACCTTGCCAGAAGATGTTGTGAAAGCCAAGACTTCAACAGGGTTCAAAAAAGAACTAGATTAGTTAACGAAGGATAGGCCCAACACCGCTATTAGCCGGAGATTTCTGTCTGTCAGTGGCACAGAATGGCTGACAAGATCACTTGATTACCCACTCTATTCACCCCCTCAGAAGCACCTGGCTCTGGCCACTGTCAGAAAACAGGATGCTGGGCTAGATGGTTTGGCCCAGTATGGCCATTCTTATGCTCAAAGCTGACGGCAAAAAAATTACGAACGGATCTCACTAAACTCGGAACATAAAATTCAGTATTAATAAATGCGAAGATACATTAGAACTGAAAGTATAGAGAAGGACAACAAAAATATTTACAGGTATGGAACATACTCTATGAGGAGAAATTAAAAACAGTGGACCTGTTTAGCTTAGAAAAGAGATGATTTAAGGGAGTAAGGGATTATGATAGATATATATAAAAGCATGAATGGTTTGTAAAAAAGGAATCGGAAAGTGTTATTTATCCCTTTATATGCCTTGTCACCCAACGAAATTAATAGGCAGCAGGTTTTCAAGAAGCATAAAGAGGTACTCCTTCACACAAATAGACAACCTGAAAAACTCGTTGCCAGGGAAGTTGAGAAGGACAAAATTACAAGTGCCTTAACCAAAAAAAAAAAAAAGAAAAAAAAAAGAATTAGATACCTTGATGGAGGATAGGTCCATCAATGGCTATTGGCCAAGATGGCCAGGGATACAACCTCATAATTGGGGCAATGCTCCCTCTAAGCTGATGATGCAGCTAAGCAAGTTACAAATGCAGCTGAGCAAGTTCCCCGCCGGTTCCCCAACTCCATCGGGGCCCCTTCCCACTGCCCACCAGCTACTTGAGTGCATCCATAACTTGCTCAGCTGCATCATCAGCTTAGAGGGAACATTGAACCTCAAAGAAGAAGCAGCTGATTGTATAATGTTGCTGTGCTATAAAAAGGTCAGGTATGGTCTTTTATGAAAGCTTATAATGTTCTAAACTTAATAATCACGTGTGTCTCTCACACACACACACACACACACACACACACACACACACACACACAAAGATCCTTCAGTAATACCAAGGCTTTCTCCATCTACGTGACTCTCCACTTGGACAGTGCTATGACTGTATCATCCTTACACAGTCCAAGTGGGGAAGGGACCTGGATGCATGGAGCCCTGATGCCCTCTCCCCCAATTACAGCCCCCTAGGACTATGTGGAGAAGAAGCTTTTGAGGTGGGAAAAAACAACAATACCAGCCACTCCATTCATGCAGAGAGACAACATGAATGAGGTAGTATCTGGTATTGGAACAACTTCTGTTAGAGATAAACTAGCTTTCAAGCTTACATGAAAAGCTCTGCATAAACGCAAAACCTGTCTCTGACCAACAGAAGTTGGTCCAATGAAAGATGTTACAGCAGCCACCTTACTTCCAGATTCTCAAAAGGTATGTAGGCATCTTACTCTCATTGTTTCTGCAGAAGTCAGAAGCTAAAATATCTTTTGAGTCTGTGTCAAAGAGTTCAAACTCCTTGGGTGGGATAAAGCATAGCCCTATTCCACATACATCAGCGTGTTCAGCCCTTGTAGTCTAGGAGGTAGTGCAGGAACTGTAGAGTATCCCCATGACTTGTCAGATGAGATGAACATTCACTTTCTAGGGTGATCCCATAGAGCTTCTCCAGCAAGCACTTGTTTACTGTGGCTTTTCCCAAAAAGATGGGAAGGCAGAATGTCAGTTTTATCTAACCTCCACTGTTATAGAAGTCTTCTAAGGTGTTCAAACTGTTAATCCCCAGGAACAGGAAAGCAGAATCAGCACAGCACTGCCACGCAGGGAGGTGCCACCCCCAGAGACTGCTGCTGAGCCCGTCCTCAGAGTGACCCAACCCCAGGAAACTCAGAGTCCAGGGGCAGGACTTTGCTTCCCCTCAGCTTGCCCTACCAACCCCGCCACCAGCCAGCGCAAGTGCCCTCCCTGGCGGCTGTGGAGGGACCCGTGCCCACTCCCCCCAACTCGCTAAGCAGCACATCAGATGGGACCCAGGTAGGGCTACTGAGTAGCTGGGAGCATATGTCAGGGCAGCAGTGAGCTGGTCCCAGGAGCCCAGGTGAAGGGAGCAGGCTGGACAGGCTCTACTCTCAACAGGCAGCACCCACAGCGCCATCAAGGAGCCTGGCTGGTGGCACAGGGGCAGCTGAGGAGACCAGCTGCACCTCAAATCCCTTCCTCCCCCAACCTACTGCCAGCCAGAGTCACTGGCTGCTCCCTCATTCCCCCACTGGGCCAGGCCAAAACAGAATAACAGGCCCCACATGCTGCTGCTCTGCCCCTTTCCCCACCCACCGGAGCTGCTACTGTGGGAGATTTAAAAACACCCACAGCCTGGAGCAGCTCCCTGCTGACCAGAAGACTGTGCCTTACAGCCAGGTAGGGGCCGTGGCTGCCAGCTGTGTGCTGGGGTGACACCTGCACAGCTGAGCTGTGGCCACTGAGCGACCACCTACCTGTGCAGCTTACAGGGAACACTGATTTGGGGTGTCCCTAAGTTTCTGATTGCCAGAAGCTGGAAGTGGACAACAGGGGATGGATCATTTGATAACTGCCCAGTTCTGTTCATTATCTCTGGCTACTTCTACATTGCAGAGCATTTTCAAAAAAAAAAAAACTTTTTTTTTGAAAAAATTATTTGGAAAAAAAATGTTGGGTTTAGCTTTTCCAAAAAAGCATGCTGGTATCTCGAAATACCAAAGTGCTGTTTTGTGAACACTAAACCTTGTCAAGTTTCAAAAAAACACAACAACAACAACAAAAAAACTTTTTTCAAGATAGCTTTTTCAAAAAAGCCATCACTGGATGCAGGCAGGCTTTTTCGAAAAAAGCGTTTGCTATCTCTTCCACTGGCTTTCTTTTTTCTGAAAAAGAAAGTCCGGTATAGACTTCCACTTTGGGGGGGGGGGGGGGGCAAGCTTTGGTATTTCCAGACAAGGAGTTGGTCCCCAGACTGTTCTCCCAAAATAGCCTTTTTGAAAAAAGTTATTTTAAGATAAATTATTCCAAATACATTTCAAAATACGTTTTTTGAAAGAAGTTTTTTTGAAAATGCTCTGCAATGTAGGCATAGCCTCCGAAGCATCTGGCATTGGCCACTGTCAGAAAACAGAATACTGGGCTAGACTGATGATTTATCTGATTCAATATGGCTGATTTTATATTTTTATGTTAAAACAAAATTGCTTGTAAAAATAGAATCTAAGGCCATAGTCCAGCAAACATTTATGCCTCTATGCTTAACACAAAGCATAAAATGGTTTCACAGAAGTTAAGGACATATATAGGAGTTTGCAGGATCCAAGTCAAAACTAAGTTAAGTCAGTGTTTCATTTAGCACAGAATTAAAAGTTTAAATTAGAATATTTACAGTTAAACACACCAAGTAACCTGAGATAAGTGCAAGCAGGGGCATATCAGGAAACACTCCATGTTAGTTTTAATCCATGAGATACAGAACAAGACACTAAAGGTTCCCACATGCTAAAGGAATTATCAGAATTCCTTCAGCTTTATCACTATGTGTTGAATATGCCCAATAGCCAGGCTAAGAGGAGCATTCAGTGCATCATTAACTTAAAACTCAGCTTTCTTTTTAGGTCTCTCTTGGTTGGCTCAGACCTATTATTCAGATCACCATCTCCTGGACACACTGCAGACATTACTAATCCTGAGGGATTACCAGCCGTTATTTTACCAGATCATCTGTAAAGAGCTGCAGATGCGTTATGAGAATCTTAAAAAAACAAAAAAACAAACAAAAAAACCCACCATTCTTGCCTCTTTCATGCAAATAGTTAAGTCAAGCACATGCTGGACCTTTTTTTTTTTTTTTTAGGGAGACCTTCTCTTGTCATATACTTTCTTTCTTTTCTTTTTAAAATTAAGGACAGTTGGATCTTTGCTCGTTATTCCTCTTCTACAGTCATAATTCTGTTTGCTGTGTCATAATCATCTCCACACTGAACATGGGTATCATGGAGGACTGAGGATGAGCTAGTGGATGTACCCAAAAAAGTGTCAGTATGGCCCCAGCACACCTCACTAAAGCAATGGCATGTCTCCCCACGACAATATACTTTCTCAAAGTGAGAGTATCTGCAAAGAAAAACAAACAAACAAACAAACAATAAAACACAAAGCAGCAATGGAATGCCACCTAAAAAAGGAATTTCAGCTTCCAGCTTTGTCTCATCTTTTATATTTCTCATTCTGGCAATGATAATTTGAGAGGCAGGGAAGAAAGGCATAATCATCATTAAATCTCTCACCACCTCTTTCTGAATTCAAATCCTGATTCACAGGTCCACAATAAAGAAGAGGCAACAATACAGACAATTTGAGCAGTACTTACCGTATATACTTCGGTATAAGCCAATTCGGGCATCCGCCGACCCCCCAATTCCGAGCCCAAAAAAGAAGATAAAAATTGGTGACCTGAGGTCCCCCTTTTGGTCTTGGCCCCTAACCCCCCACCCACTGCTGCTGGCTTTCTCTGGAGTTTCTGACAGCTTCCCAACCCCCAAAATTTCTACTGCTGCTTTTCCCTTGCCCCCCCTGCTGTCTGTTCCTCACTCCTGCCCTCCTACTCTGCCTTTTCCTCACTGCCGTCACCCCTGCTGCCCCCATGCTCTGCCCTTTTCTCACTTCTCAGTTTCCTGCTGTTGCCCCCTGCTCCGCCCTTTCCTCACTGTTGCCCCCATGCTCCCACCTGCTCTGCCCTTTCCTCACTGCTGTCACCCCTGCTGCCCCCTTGCTCTGCCCTTTCCTCACTGCTACCCCTGCTCACTTCTGTTTCCTGCTGCCCCCTACTCCCCCCTTTTCTCACTGCTGCCCCCTGCTCTGCCCCTTTCTCACTGCTGCTCTCTGCTCCTCCTACTGCCCCCTCCTCACTGCTACCTCCTGTTGCCCCCTGCTCTGCCCCTTCCTAACTGCTGCCCCCCGCTCTGCCTCTTCCCTCACTGCTGCCTCCCTTCTCTGCACCTTCCCCACTGCTGCCCCCCTGCTCTGCCCCTTCCCCACTGCTCCCCCGCTGGCTCGTCACTGCTGCCCCCCTGCTCCCTTCTCAGTTCCGTGCTGTTGCTCCCCTGTTCCCCAACGCCCTTTCCACCCCTTTCCCCTCACCCCCCAGCTCCTGTTGCCGCTCTTCCCAGCCTGCCAGGCACCCCCCCACAATCCCAGTCCCTGTTGCTGCTTCCCTGGGCTTCCCAAAAACCCTGGGTCCTCCTTTCCCCGGACTCCCCGACCTCCTCCAAGTGCCCGAGCCTTGCCGCCCCTTCCCTGGCCTCCCTGAACCCCCCTCCCCCAGTCATCCCATCACTTTCCCCAACTCCCCAACTGCCTCCCCAACCTCCGGTCCCTGCTGCCACTTCCCTGGCCTCCCCGAATCCCCCCCCTCAAAGTCCAGGCCGACCCCCCCCAGGACCTCCTTACTTGGCGACTCCAGACACCAGGGTCCCTTCTTTCCTCCAGCCCCAGCCCCGCCCGACTGCCCAAGATGGCCGCCCAGCAACACTGGGGCTCCGCCCTGCTGCATGGTCAGGGAAAGAGCTGGCTGGGGCTGTCTACCATATTCTCTCGAGTATAAGCCGAGTGCCTATTCTGAAGCCAATTTTCAGGCACAAAATTCTTGGCTTATATGCGATGATATATGGCATTTATCAGTACCATAGTCTTTGAAAATACTTCTTTTCATATTTTTTCCATTAGACATTATTTGGGCTAAACTCAAACTATCAAAGAGAAAATTAAAAACTATAAGATTTCTATTAAAATAGATATATAACTATTTACTCATAAATAAGAGATACAGTGGCCATTTGTTAGTGTTTTTAAATTATTCACTATCATGCTTTCTCCAAGCAATCAAATTACTCTGCAGCTTTAATGAGTCAGCTTGTCATGTGCAACTAGCCAATTTTGTATGTGGAAAAAACATCTGTAAGGGATAGCTTGTGGCCCAGATAATGTGCCCTACAAGTACAAAGGGGAAGAAAGATCTTTCCCCTTGAGCAGACTCCATGGTCTAGGCGCAGGGGGAGCAAGAAGGCACTATGCACTCATTATGCCATAGCAGGTAGAGAGGGAATGTCCCAGCTGAGCCAGCACAAGGAGAACATAATCATTTGCTACTTATATGGGCTAATAGCAAATTACTAACTCCCTGCAGGAAGTGGAGACCATGTAGGGACCTTGAACATGGCATCTGGTAAAAGTACAGTCAGATCCATAACTTCTTTAGTGACACAGTTAGCAAGAGAATCATTCACAGACTATAAAATGGGAAAAACATTTCAAAAAGGAAATAGGACAATGTGAACATGGAACCAACAGCACACTAGAGCTGTCAAGCTCAATTCTCTGCTAATGTAAATGGATGCATCTATTGACTCTGATTTTCATCCACTTAAATTAGTAGAGAATTTGCCATGGTGTATTATGTGATATTGTGTGGCAAAATAATAATAAAACAAAAGAAACAGTTTCAGTTTTGAAACTCAGTTTAGACTGACTAGATAGCGTTTTCTGAAATTCAGCATCACCATCATAGTAAAATTCTACTGGCCCTTTTCTACAAATATTAATTTCAACCCACATGCTATTTAATACTGGGGGGGACTGATTGTGCCTCAACTTTTTTTTTTTTTTTTTAATGTTAACGTAGTAAACTGGAGTCTTAAATGTTTTACAGGAAATTCAGTGTACTTGGTAAATTTGTTTATGCCACAGAACTCTTTTTAGTCTGAAAGCACACCCAGTAATTAGGATGAGGCAGCATTTTTAAATCAGCATGAAAGTTGTCACTTAACTTTCCCTTTAGGACTTAAAAAGAGCAGCTGGGTGTTTTGACAGTTACAGTCTGATTAGTAGATAAACAGCAAAAACAAGGGAGTCACTGACACCACATCAGAGGCAGGTGAAGCTATCTCTGTTGAAATAATCACCACAGCAAACAAAGGCATTGCTTCTAAATCATTACCAACAGTTCTAAAGAATTTGGATAATTTTATCTCATCTCAATTTATAAGCTCTTTAGCAATCTAACAGCCATGCATACTATAACAGAGTTCCTTAAATTAGTCACCTTGTCTTAAGAAATCCCTGGTCACTTGACATAAGTGTGTATTTTAAAGTAATGGTGCTAAACTAATAAAACTACACTTCACAAAACAAAGAAAATCCACTGCACGCCATGTAACAAAATGTCTTACTTCTCTGCTTCATCTAGGTTTTGTTACTGTAAATAATTCACATCCATAAATGAACAAGAACTGCTGAATTTAGAAAACTCTTAAATCTCCACTAAATTACAAAAAAAAAACCCCAAATATTTATTATAACATAAGGAGCAGATACACTGAAGAGGGGTCAGTAAGCGTTTGTGTGATCTGACCAACACAGCCAACTGCAGATAGTTTAATGAAATAATGACTGATCAAAGTATCTTAACAGTGGGACAAATTCTGCTCTTTGTGACACAAATACAGCTCCCATTATTCATGTCAAGAAACCAGCAACTACGTTTCCAAAAGCAGAATTTATCCTATTATATATTTGCACACTAGAACTATAGATCTATTTTTGGACACACATACAAACCACATTATAATATCTGTTACAAAAACTGGGATTAAAAAGCTGTGGCAAAAAAAAAAAAAAAGTCTTCCATTTGTATTCACCAATCAAGACCAAACTCCAGGATTCCCAAAGCATTTTATAAGGAACAACCATTTCAGTGAAAACAAAGAGCTCAGTCTGTTATCAGGGTGGGGTTGGGATTGTTCCCTACCAGAAAAAGCCAGGGATTCCATCTCCTGTATCAGAGGGTCAGGTCCCCTGAATCTACACACATATCAGGGGACCTGCAGGAGGCAACGCAAATCTATGCGGATAGCTCTAGTCTTCCATCTGTCACCTTGCCTCCCACAGAAGGGCAAACACATACATAAAATACACAGAGAGTGAATACAGACAAACAGAATGCACAGGATGTGTGGGAAATGGGGTGACAGTCAAAAGGGGGACAAAGAGGGAGTGAAAGTGAAAATTGCCTAATCTTCCAGAGGAACAGGTGAGGGGAATGAGATAGCAGACATGCTTGCTGCAGTGAACACAATTCGAAGTACCAACTTTAGCAGACAACAGCTAACCAACATTGAAGTATAAATGCTCCAACATCAAAAACACCATCAGCAGGGCCTGAGGGCAGGCCAGTCTGCTGCCATCCCACTATCTACCCACCAGTCATGGATTTTTGATCAGTAGTGTCTGGGGTTACTAAGTATATTATTGCTCCAAAGAGGTAGCCGTGTTAGTCTAGTTCAGTAAAACAAACACGGAATTCTGTGGCACTTAAAGACTAACAAATTTATTTATTGCACGAGCTTCCGTGGGAGAAAATCCCACTTTGTCAGACACTTTGCAAGTGTCTTCAAAGCATCTGACAAAGTGGGATTTTCTCCCACAAAAGCTCATGCAATAAATAAATATTAGTCTTTATGTGCCACAAAACTCCATGTTTAAGTACATTATAGTAGCACATCAGGGATCCTCTGAGGTAAGCCCCACACAAACATATAGCAACAAGTCAAACTTTGTCACAGAAAGTTTACAGTCCAGGACCCCTGCTCTACAATGAATTCTACATCTGTGGAAGAGCATACCCTTGCCAAATGCATCACAGAAATGGATCAATGCTGAACTGCCTAGGTTAATAACAAGAAAAAACAGGTGGCTGGAAGAGACTAACAAGGATGGGGGAAAGAAGGATGAGATAGCAGTAAACCAGCATATTTTGCATAATAAAGAGTTTCAGTTAGCCACCTGCCTGGTAAAATTTTTAAGCCTGACTGTTTAGGGTGAGATCCTGTATTGCACTTTGCATAAAAATAACAAATGCAAATTGAAAATAGGGCATTCTGTTTGGATTAGTTGGTTCCTTAGTTGGGCCTCAGGCATCCCCTGAAATACATGTAGATTACAGTAGGAGGCATCCTCAAATGGTACTTGCAAATGCTCCCCAAGTATCAAAACCTAAATCATAATTTTAGATTTATTATCTGAATGTAGAAAGGTGTCTGACACTGACAACCCTCAGATGGAAAGCTATAATGTAATTCACTTTATCATTTGGTCAGCTGGGGTTTTGTCACTACTGTATAACTTTAAAAAATGAGTGACTTATGTGATTGTGAAGGGTCTCACCTTGGCTATCCTGACTGAGTTTCCACTGCTTTGTCTCCTTCCATCTTTTACATAATCCATTCTAACCTAACATCAGGTAACATCTTTCTTACTTTTCCAGACTTCAATTTTCAGAGCATTCACTGAGACTGTAATATTTGATAAAGTCCCACAGATCCTTCCCTAAAAACTTTGGAAAACAGCAGAAATGAATGAGACTGAAGTCTACCGACATCATTACTGCTGGATCAGTGATTTCCCCAACACCCTTCTCCCCCGCCCCCGCCTCTCAGCCCTGGCATTTCCCAAAACCCCCATGTCAGCTTGTAACAGTGATATACCTATTTAGCGAGCACCCCAACATCACCCCATATACCCCCTAAATTCAATTCCCTGGGAAAACACTGTGCTAGATGCATTTTAAATCAGCATCTTAGCCCTCAAAAAATTAATGCTCTTCTAATTAACATTTGGAGTTCTAAAAAGAAAATGAATTTGAACAAACCAACAGCTTTTGTGCCTGCTAGAAATTTAAGTTTAAAAGGGTATATATTAGCAAACAATTATGTCTCACACGACCCACCACAGAGAGCTCATGTACCATTACACCAAACTGAGTCACTGCAATAGTAAAAAAAACGGATTATTTCAGAGATATATATACATACCATTTATGGTAAACTTTCTCCTAACAGCCTCAGATTAGTCCATGTAAAGTACCCACCTCCCTTAATAATAACTGCTATGAACTCAAAATCACCTTTTTCCTCTTTTTAATTATTTCTGAGCCTACATATTGCATGCTTAGTCATTTATTTTCAAATGGTTTTACTGATATTGACAAGAAAGAGCTATAGCTTCTTTATCATGTGTCATGAATTATAATCTCTAGCAACTGAAGCATCAACAAGAGCATTTCTCAAAAAGCCACACACTAAGAAACAAGCAACAACAGGTAGGTAATTACTAGTACAGTAAGTCTGTATCAACCTGACAACAATACAGTGAGGAGGAGGATCAAGAGTAGGTGAAGATATGTTCATTTCTAGTTAAATTCTATTCCTTAATAGTTCATAAAGATGATTCCTTTGTAATGGATCTGGGATTATGTCCAAGAAAGCTCATGTGATAGTTATTAATTATATTTGTTAGTCTTTAAAAGTGCCACAGTACTCCTCCTTTGTTTTAACCCACATGGAACTCTTTACACGACATGAAGTCATGAGGCTCACTCAAACAGACATACAAACAAACACCCATAGGCAAAATGGATAAAAATCCACTGTAACACAATGAAACCCCCCCAGCTAACCTCAGGAGGCTGGGTAGATGAGTCCTGCAAGACGTGTGCATAAGACTAGTTCACACACAGAGTTTGCAGTGAAATAATTAAATTGGTATTAATTAGATTGCTTCTTTTGCTAGTTCTGTTCACTTGTGTGTGAAGACCAACCCTTATACTCCAAAGAGATTTTAGTGGCCTCATAGCAGTCAAACCTGTGTCCTATGATATCTTGATACTGGCCAGCATGTGGTACACTTATGCCTAAAACATGCTCACAGTCAGTCTGTGACATAACCTTTATGTTATTTTATAAAGAATAAATCCCAGCAAATTATCTTTGAAAAAACTGCACTCAGTGTATTAAATTGTCCCCTGCAGAGTTCTACTGGCATCCAATTGTGTAAATGATAACGATTACACAAGAGTTAGTTGTGACCAATTTGGAAACTAACATTATATCAGTGAGTTAGAACTACTGATTAGGAATAAGGATAGCAAAACCTGGCATCAATCCAGGGAGAGGATACACAGCTAGAGACCCACAACCTCCTCTGGGCCATATGGAAAGACTTGCTGCCATTGGCAGCTCCTTGGTCTCCAAATTCTCTCTCCAAGGCTGTTACATAAAATCCCCTCTACAGCTTTTTACTAAGTTCCCATGTGCAGCAGCATTAAACTTTAATGAAGATTTATCAGAAATCTATCAGGTTCTTGGGGTCTGAGCTGCAAAGAGAAGGTGCTAGACTCCTTCCATTCAATTCCTGACCTGCAATTCTGCAGTAAAATTTCTGTTGTATCCCTTCTATAGTCTCCACCTAAATTCTAGCTAGTTTTGCTGCTCCTGCAAACGAAGGGAAGCAATAGGCCCTACAAGAATGTCTATACTAGGAAAGGACCCAGTGTTGACAATGGTTATTAACAATGGGTCTTCCCTCCAATTGTGGTGTTGAAATATTCTAACCAGATGGAGCCAAATCATTTCCAAGTGTACCAGGGACATGGTGGAATGTGGTCTCTATCACAATTTTGTAATGGTGTTGAAAACAATCTGGATCTGTATGTCTTTCTTTGTACTTGATAAGAATAATGTATTTAGTACTTATTATGTAAGCAGTATAAAATTTAACATGTCCTTAACTTTTTACTGTCTTCTTTTTTATCGTTTGGGATTTGTAAATACTGGAGTAAGTAAAATGACTGTTTGAACTTATCAGTTTTAACTGGTTGTTGAAACAATGTCAAAACCACTTAATTTTCCCCAATATAAATTGTAACTACCTGCCCAATTGCTCTTCTTTAATTCCTTTCCTATAGTAAATGCCATTACCCCCCCAGGGTGTTTCTCCCATGGAGTAACAAATTCTTGACAAATCTGAAATATGAGTTAACAACAAAACAAAAACATCCAAACTCTGTTTAAAAACAAACAAACAAACAAAAAAAGGAAAGAAAAATTCACAGAACTAACAGGACACTGGCAAATCCTTCTGTATGTTACACTCCTTTCCCCTGCCCTTTCTCTGTCTTGTCTATTTAGACTGGAAGCTCTTCAGGGCAGGGGCCATCTTTTACTCTGTGTTTGTACAGTGCCTGGCACAACGTTGCTACTGCAAAATCATAATTACTAGAAATGCAGCCAGAACTTTCTCTCCTGGAACCTGCACAACTATGTGCACATGATGAACCAGTTTCTGACCTTGGCTTCTCTACTGTAAATCTGTGGGAACTCCACTGAAGTCAACAAACGCCCATGATGGCCAGGCCTGTATTTATGCACTCCAGCATACAACAGGAATGTACTAGATGAACAGGAAATCTATATATAATAGGCTTTAATATTTTCCATGTTTTTTCCATTCTTTTGTTGATGCTTTTTGGAAACTTTCACCATATTGAGAAATATACATTAGGTGTTTTCCATTCCTGATAAGAGAGGTGTCCTGAAAAAAAGCAAACATCTCAAATACGCCACTAGTCACAGGATTAAACGGTGTGGCTCTTCTAACCTGCATTTCACCTAGACTACTTCTGTGAGTACAGCTTTCGAGAACTGAACCTCCTAAGTCAACATATTTCACGCTCTTCTTTATTCAATTTAATCAAAAGCTAGTCTTGAAAAGGAAGAAAAGGCAACAGAATACCACTGAATCATGCAGACGGAAAAAAGTGGGTTTCCTATAGAAATGCCAGTGTAGCAAGAATACTGTATATCCTTAAATCCAAAAATAAACTGTAATCCCAAAAACCAATACAGAACAACTATAAAAAGGACAAAGGCTATTAGAGATGCTATAGAAATTTGTCAGAAAGGGTCATTAGATCTTATTGACAAATCAAAAACTCTTTTTATGCTTCAACAGTTTCTCCAGAGAATTACCACCATCATTTTAAGAAATACAGGTGGGATTTGCCAAGGAAGATAAACGAGTTAGGTACCCAGCCCAAATTCAGTGGGATTTGGGCACAGCTCCCACTTTGCCTTTGAAAATCTCTTCCTATGTGCTGCTTTTTAAAAAAATAGTTTAGCAGTAGCACATTAAAGTGTAATCCACAGGGGCTTGTGAAGGGGAAGTGCATGAACAACCATGGCAAGAAGTCTCAAGTTGCGGTTAGGGAGGTCGAGGCTGGATATTAGAAAAAAACTTTTTTACTAGGAGAGTGATGAAGCCTTAGAATGAGCTGCCAAGGGAGGTGGTGAAATCTCCATCTTTGGAGGTGTGTAAGGCCCGGCTGGACAAAACCATGGCTGGGGTGGTTTAGTGGGAGTGGTCCTGCCTCTGGCAGGGGGTTGGACTAGATGACCTATGAGGTCCATTCCAACTCTATGATTCTAAGCTGCGACCTTGGTTCTTCCTTGCTCCAAGAGAGAATGGTCTGTGGCAGTCCATTCCCAGGAGTCATTAACTTCCCTCTTTGAGGTTCAACAGCTGGACAGTACATTGGACAGTCAGAGCCTAGACTTCAATCCTTTCTTACATAGGGGAGGAGGGAGTAATAAAGGGGCTAGGGTCTGTTCCCCCCACCCCCAACACACACACAGCTGCACCCAAACTCCAAAGAGATCATGCAAGAACCTGGGGAGGGTCCCCTTTTTATTCCGCTGAGTGGCTGCAGAAGTTTGTGCCATGACTCGCTTAATGACCCACAGATAACTGTGTTAACTGGGCAGCCACATAATCTTTACTCCATGACTTTTTCGCCATCACATCTCTTCCTTTCTGATTGTCTCCCTTGCCCCCAAACACATCTAAGATTAAACTTTTCAAGGCATGGGAATCTCTCTCCTTTTCCTGCAGACCACTTGGAATTGTCTTGAAAAAACACATGGACATGGTTCATTGTCTTTAAAAGCAAGTGTCATTTTTCTTGTTCCTTACTTGAATAATTTATTACTCTGTGTACAAACGCCTGAGAAATCCCTTTAAGTCAAAGACTGCCATCTGCAATGAAAGAGACTTTAAAGACACTGATTAAATATGAACAAAAAGAATAGATAGTTCAGTAAACAAGTGTAAAATTACACATTTCAGGGACAGCGAGTTGCTCCTCTACACGATATTTAGGATTTTGAATACAAAATTCCACAGCTACATTCCATGTGACTGCTTCTAGTTAGTCATACTGATTTACTGTCGTTCTAACAATCAAAAGGTAGAAAACTGCACCTTCCTCTGTGTGTGTGTGTGTATGCATGCATGTGCCTAGAAGGTCCTTTCATGTCCACATTTCATAATAAACTGAACATTGCCCAGGTGGCAGGGAATTATCAAGAGGTGCTCACACCCTGCAATCTCTGGGGGCAATCCTGAAAACTGTTAAACCAGAGGCCTCAAAAACATGGTCCCTAAAGCTATTTCCTGTGGCCCACAATGTCGCTATTGTTAGAACAATATTGCAAATATTGTTCTATGGAAAGGTTTCAGTGGTGCGGCCCTCGGGCCAGGAGCATCGCTACCCCAGGGAAGGATCCCAGGCCCCGATCCCTACCCACAGGGCACACACCCTGGCCACAGGCCATGCCCCCGGCTGGGGACAGAGCCGGGAGCAGCCGCCGCGGTTGCTGCTGGCTGGGCCCCGGATCCCCGGCCAAGGATGGGGCCAGGAGTGGCCGCCACTGCCATGGGCAGCTGGGCCCCAGATCTCCAGCCCGATCAGGCCAGAGACAGGTGAGGCGGGGCCCTGCAGGATCCGGGGCACTGGTGCCAGGATTCAGGGCACGGGCCCCATGTGCCCGGCACCAGCGATGCCCCTGCCTCAAGCTAACATACTAGTCCTGATGTGGCCCTTGTAGTGATTTGAGTTTGAGACCCCTGTGTTAACCAAAAAAGGAGCCCTATGGCACTTAAAGACTAACAAACATACTTACTGTATGAGCTTTCCTGCCACAGGACTCCTTGTCTGTTTTACTGAACTAAACTAACACGGCTGCTCCTTTGGATCCTGAAAAATGTTGAGCACCTGCAAGTCACACTGGCTTTGAATGCTGACTGCAAAGAAATTATTTGTAAAAGTACTCGGGCCAGAAGTGCTCTTGTAGATGTTCTGAAAAGACTGCTCTTGCTCTCTCTGTTAATTCCACAAAACAATTCTGACCAGCAAATAAATTAGTGAACAGAAAAAAAGGACTCGTCCTCCTTCAGAAATGTAGGTTATCCAACCAAGAGCAGGGCTGCTAGAATTCAGGGTGCTACCATGCATCCCCTGGCTTCAAGTAGTTTCCATGTTAACATGGTTAAAGTTTTGTTCAATGGCGTTCGGCACTACAAAAACTGTTCCAATGCCACTAAGAGACTGAAAAAATAGCATGTGACTACCACATGGTGTTACTCACAAAAACACAGCAACCAATTTATGAACAATCCATAAACTGAAACTTGTTCACACAAAAGTAATCATACAATTACCAGTCTAATCAAAGACTATTTATTAGAAATCACTACTTAGTTACAATTTGAAAACAGAAAAAAGGACTATATTTTTCAGGCAAATTATTCACAACAAATAATTATGTTTCAGCTCTAATTACCACACTGTTGTACTCAGGGAAACGTATTCACTACGTGAAGTTTCAACCCTGCTAAAATTGCTGAAGTGTCAGTTATTTTCCATCTCATATCAACAGAGCACTGGTTCTCAACTTGTCTAAGAATGTCTCTCTCCCAAGCCTTAAAACTATAGCTAAGGGGTCTGTGAGACAGACTGAAAACCGAACAAATTCAACTATATATTTAGATAACAGATTTCCAAAGGACTTCACAACACTAATCAAAACTTCCAAAGGAGCGTACCCCTTCAAAAAAAACTTTAGGGCTCTGTAAACTAAAAAAATGTGAGTACTCCACCACGCCCCCACTCTAGAGGGACACCTAAGGACATGTAAATCCACATCAACACACAAACCATGCATCACTGGATTGTGCATGAGAGTACATATATGCATAAAGTTAAGTGTTTGCAGAATTGGCACCTTACCCAGTGTTCATATGCCATTTGATGTGTTTGTGAATTTAAAAATGAAAAAGCGAGACACTCTGTATAGCATGTCTGCTTCTAAGTGAATTCTAAAGTTGTTACTAGTGGTTCTTTCCCAACATCAACAAACAACCTTTTAATATTAACAGCAGGTAATTAAACACGTTCATTTGACAACTATATTCCATTAATGCCTATGATGCATGTCGAAAGGTTCCATTACAGTAATGCATTCAAAAAGATAAATGAGCACTAAACCTCTGGGATCACATGCAGCAGAGGCAAACTACTCCAATGAAGTTCAATAATTCTAAGTACCAGTAAGAACCGATGTCCTGCAAAACAGCATTAACAGAACACAAAACATGTTGGACTAAGATATCCAGCATATAATCCTCAGGAAAGACCTCTGTATTCCATTTACAATTTTGACTAGGCTAACCTTTTATTATATTTCTGTTATCTAAATGTGAATGACTATATGTATTTTATTTGTCTCTTGGAGATTTACATGTATATATTTTAATTTGGGGGAGATGGGAGAACAGCAATATGCCATATATTCTCTCTTTTTTTCCTGTTTGCTTGTCAAACATTACTGTTTTGCATACTTGTTTTGACTACAGTAGTCCCAATGAAAATTGTTACGTGTCTCTCCCTGAGATAAGAATTAGGGATAACTTTAGGAATTTATGATTACACATTTTTGACTTTGTGGAATGAGACTCAGAAATACAATTTTATTGTGTTTAGTACATCTCTAATTATAGATGATATATATAGTGTAGAAATGTCTTCTTAAAGGTGAGTAACTTTTATTTTTGTTATCTGTAGCACATTATGTATACAGAGAGAGACAGAAACATACATCTTCAATGATGGCTACTTTTCACAGTAACACTTTCAAAAACAATTATGATTAATACAGAATAATGTTAACCTCACCATTTTGATCTGGCAAAAATGATCACTGTCTTATTGCCTTAATATTCCTTCCATACAATTCCTAAATGTCATAGGAGTGAAATATTTTTGCTTCAATAGACAGGAAAACATTTGCTGCTAGCAGAGCAAACTATTTCATGGAAACATATTGACAAAAAATGTTATAGTGAGATAAAGAAACCTCTGCTACAAAAAGGTTAAAAAAATAAAATTCAAAACTAAACAAAACCCACCATAGAAACAGTGATAGGCAATTCACTGCTTTAACCTAGAAGTTTTTCATTAATTGCAATCATCAGAAAAAAGAAACAAAATGTTCACTTTTTAAAAGCACCATATAGTCCAGAGTTCATCTGCTACTCTACACTCCTGAGCTAACAGGTGCTAAAACAAAAGGCACACACAATCATTTATAAGGGCTAAGTGCTACCCTCTACATTCCCCAGTCAAGTGAAACAAAGAGCAGTAGATCTGGGGGGAGGAGAAAGGGAAGAGCGAAGCACTGCACTGTCAGACACTCCTCCCCCAAAGAAAAAATTTCCAAAAGCATCAGTCCATAGACTGGAGAATGAGACTGCAACATTTCAGGAGCGCATATGATCCATCATGCCTAGGTGTCTGGCCACTGGACTACTGGGACCCCAAATTCCGATGTTCTTGGCTTGGGAGGACTTGACTTAGATCATGTTTTCAAACAATGTGCTCTAATTTCAGGCACTTCATTTTCTGAGTACTCTATTTGAGTTGTGTTGGGTCTGATTTTCAAGAGGGGCTAAGCACCCAAAACGCCAAATGAAGTCAGTGGTGACAATCTCTCAGTACCAATGAAAATCAGTCATGTTTAAAAATGAGCACCCAAAACTGAAACACCAATATTCGAACGCACTTTTGAAAATTAGATGGTTAAAGGTTGATTGTTTTAATAGCAGTCACCAACCCGTAAAAGGGATGCAGAAAAGAAATGTGAACTTGGGGGAGTGTTTTTCCGAGGAACAGTAACTGCTGCAACCTGTGTACTCCTTTTACTGCTGGCCTTGAAGATATGTGGTGGGGAAGGATACCTCACAGCCCCATGGCAGGGGTGGACAAAACTGGTTCACAGTTAAGTGCCAGCAATTTTACATTTGGTCACAAGATGGTGCACCTCCACTACATTTCTACAGTGGAGCTAGGCTGCTAAAATGAGTGCATTATTTATTGAGGCCTGCCCCATGGAGTTTCGCTTGTTGTTATATAGTCAGGTGATGCTCTGGGGCAAGGACTGAGTCTTCCTGTTTCACTGTATACCTCCTAGCAAAATGAAATACCAATCCTGATTAGGCCATTTGGACACTGCCACATTCTAAAGAAATAATGATGGTGACGATGGTCCTTCTATCAAATGATTAACAAACTTCCTATAACTTTGAATTAGAAGAATGTTTGTCCTCTCACACACAGCTGTAAGGATGATGGACAAATCATACATATATCTTTCATAGATAAACACACACTAAATATGATCAATAACAATTTACTCCATCTTTTTTAGTCTTTTAATTATTGCTATTTCTCAGACTGTTTTACCAGGGGATGTGCCAGCTATTGAATTTTGGGGCTTTGTGAGACCAAAAAATATGCTACAATTCTAAATTATAGTTTCAGGCTACTCCCACTACACAGTGCTTTCTGCCTTCACATGATCATTTGGAAGTAACCTGATATGTCTCTACATCTTTATCCAAGTATCATGATAGGAATGGGAGGCATCAAAGAAAATCCATTCATAAACACACTGTAATCTTGTAATTGTATATAACCTGCTAGGATATCATGGCCAATGATGTTCAACACTTGAATTTACTTCCCTTGTGGCTACAGTGAAGACATAATGAGCAGCTCATGTATAAATCCCTCTTTTGTTGATACCTGAAACCAGACTTTTTCCCAAGCTACCAGTACCCTTGTGAATGACTGAAATGGAAGCGAGTTCTTACAAAAAGGCAGAGATATCCCTCCTAAAAGGAACTGATTGCTCTGCATAGGTAAAACAAAACAAACAAGCCCTCAGCATCTTTATAGGCCTGATCCTACATCACTGAAGTCATAGACGTGACTTTGCATAATTTTATAACGCAACACCAGCCACATAATAGAAATGCAAAACCTCGAAGAGGTACACAGTCTGTACTTCCATACAGCAATGAAACACTGGACCTTACCACTTAGGGACATATTTTGCATTCTTTGCAAACCAAGTGCCCTTGCAAAGTTTCCCCCAACCCCTTCTGTTGTACTTTCATGCCTTGTTGTTTTTTAACTCAGGCACTCCTAAAAACAATATAAATGTTTATTCTGCCCTCTGTCCATGAGGAAACTACAGCCCTAAATTCAAAAATAGGCAAATAATACAAAACAAGTTACACAACTCGCTGTTCTGTTACTATTGGAAATAACCAACCTGAAAAAGCAGTAACATTGGCATAACAACTTTTTAAACTCCCATAATAACAATGATCTTTTGACAAACACCCAGTTAGAATAATAAACATTTATTGCACCACTAGATGAGTCTTATCTTAACTGAGGTTTGTTGGTGTCGCAGTGACTATATTCAACCCCACTTTAATATCTAATTTAAGGTCAGAAGAGCTAAAAGAAAATATTGTTAGTTCACATACTCAGTGGTTTACTTGCAGTACATCTCTGAAAACAAACGTAGAACATTTTTTTCTCTGACCATAAACCATAACATACCAGCAACGACGACATGATATAGAACTGCTCTTATCAGCTATAAAGATAATGGGGTAAAAGAAGCCACACAGAATTATTATGAAATATAGAATCAAAGAACTTCAGACAAAACTGATTTACAATTAAAGTCTTTAAGCCATGATTTGAGGACTTTAATAACTCAGTCCTAGGTTAGAGGTTTATTACAGGACAGAGTAGATGACATTTTGTGACCTGCATTGTGCAGAAGGTCAGCCTAGATCAGTGGTTTTCAAACCTTTTTCCTTGGGACTCAGTTGATAAAAATCATTTATGCCCATGACCCAGCAATTACATCTTTGGGCAATGCATTCCAGTCTGGCAGCAAGGAATGACGCAACCCAGTGCTTGAGGGTCTGCGACCTGGTACTGGGTCCCGCCTCCCAACCGTAAGTTTGACAGTCACTGGCCTAGATGATCGTATTGGCTCCTTCTGACCTTAGAATCTATGAGTCTAATTAAAGTGTAGGTGATGTGCAAATTAAGAGTAAATTAGATGTACAGTATATCAGGAAACATAGATCTTAGCTTTGAAATTGAAAAATAGAATTTTACACTCTAATACTGCAATTTGCATTGAGCAGGCAAAATACCGGTCACGCCAGAGACCATTGACCAATGTGGGCTCCACAAAGGCCCAGTAGTCCACTGGCACATTGTAAATTGCAGTCAGGGTCTTAACTATGAACTATTCCCTATCTATCTCAGTTCACTGCTACTCTAGCTATCTTCAGCTAGGTCCTTTTATAACACTTATCACCATGATACCAAATACCTAAAGGAAAACAATTTACATAAAAGTAAATTTTCTGCAGGCAAAAACACCTATGTGCTTTAGGAGTAAAAGCTCCATTTTCAAAAAGTGACTCGGGCACAAACACACCTAACTCTCCTTGCAAGTCAACAGAAATTAGGCTTTGGCTCCTAAATATCTTAGGTGGGTTTGAAAATATGACCCTAAACTTTAACCTCTTGTTTTGAGAAGGATTAGAAATGGATTTTGCAAATGAAAATCCCTATAATACTCCATCTAATTTACAAATGAACTTTTGTTTTAGCCATATCTGCTTTTCACTTCCTGTGACTTCTGAGAGTTTCTCTCACTTTCCCGAAATAATGATTTTGTGTCTGCTTTTTCTACTAATGTGATGAAATGGCACGAACAATAACTACCAGAAAAATCAACTGGCAATAACTTCAAAATGAGTGATGACCTGAGCAGATTACAAATAATCCAATTAATCATAATGAAAAAGAATTAAATGGTGCCAAATGACTGTTCATACTTAGTTGTTTTACTTAACGATTCTCTGTTTTTCCCTGCAGCTTTATTTTTCCCAGAAGAAGCCTCATGGGTTTACTAGGAAAACGTTTTAAACAATATCTATCAAACTTAAATTCAACTAACACCAACAAGTAGAAAACATCAAAACAATCAGCTGAAAGGTCCATAAACCTTGTTATTTTTATTCACTTTCTATGTTCTCTGTCATGCCAGAAAGCTTTAAACAACTGATTGCTTTTGGTCAAAATATTCAAAAATCATACCTTTAGATCACTACAGCTGGAATTAGCAGCATGCTTATATTTTTAAAATATTCAAACTCTTAAATGATAAGTTACATACTGCAGTGTTGTTCTGTCTTTTTTAAATATATATATATTTAGGAGGGCATAATCATTTACTAAGTCAAGTATTTCTATTTCTCACTATCTGATATTAATATACTTCCACAATTTCAAGTTGGTGGGTGTCCAGAATTAAAAAAACAACAAGGAGTTGTGTGGCACTTTAAGACTAACAGATTTATTTTTTGCATGAGCTTTCATGGGAGAAGATCCCACTTCCTCAGATGCTTCCCATGAAAGCTCATGCAAAAAATAAATCTGTTAGTCTTAAAGTGCCACACAACTCCTTGTTGTTTTTTCACTAGACTAGACTAACACGGCCATCCCTTTTAAAATTGACA
Source organism: Podocnemis expansa (assembly GCA_007922195.1). Taxonomy (NCBI): domain Eukaryota; kingdom Metazoa; phylum Chordata; order Testudines; family Podocnemididae; genus Podocnemis; species Podocnemis expansa. The sequence continues at coordinate 603,036 of ML682009.1, forward strand.
GAATTAAAAAACCCAACAGTTATGTGTTCTGGGGACAGCAGACTGGAAAATAAAGTTATAGTTTGATCTTAAAGCATTTTAGATACAAAAACAAGCACTAAAGGGCTCCTTAGAATAATACCTCCAAAAATCTCTACTGCAATCAGGAATAATAAATTCAATTAAAGGGACCAAGCAAATGAATAAAATTACACTTCTGTCTGAAAGGATGTTTTAACTACTTTTACTATAAGTAATGGTAAGACTTGTATGAGAGAGAAACTAGAGAAATAATAGTCTGCTATTTTTCCATGTCTTTATTTTGTGCATTTGACAGAATTGGTTAATAGTGACTTTCATTATTTTACCAGTGTATCCAATTAGGTCCTAATCCCGCAAATACAGGTACATATGCTTAGCATTACTGAAGCCAAGTGTCTCACTGAGATCAATAGGACTCATCATGATAGCTAAGTGCCTGCACAAAAGTGTTTGAAGGATCGAGATCTTAAAGAATCATTGACTTCAAATGACAAGTGGACCCCTATGCGAGATTGGGGCCAAAGTCAGTTTCCCTCTCCTGTTTGGTTTATGTCCTCCAACCCCCACAAGAGAAAAAATATACATTTTTTTTAAAAACAGTGAAACGGTACTACAAGTCATTAAGATTAGCAGAGGGAAATTAGAGACCGATGCTTTATCTAGAACTATTTTAAACTCATTTTCACAAAATGACCTGACTGCAAACTGACGATGTCCGTTTAATGTTTGTTCATATTGTTATAGGTGGAAAGAAATAATATTTTCATAATCCTGAGAATTTCACTAATTTTATTATTTTTAACAACACTAAAATAACTGTAGATTCTAAAATTCAAAACCCATGCTAGATCAGGGGGTCTCAAACACATAGCCTGTGGGCTGCATGTGACCCGTACAGCTATTTCCTTTAGCCCGCAATGACATTATCGTTACTAATATTTGCAATATTGTTGTATGAAAAGGTTTCAGCAGTGCGGCCCTCGGGCTAACATACTGGTCCTCATGGTGATTTGAGTTTGAGACCCCTGCTCTAGATCAGTGGTTCCCAACTAGTGTGCTGCGGCGACACCCAAAGCGTACTGCAAGCATCCCCAAGAGCTGGAGTTAAAGTTCCCTCCCTGCTCAGCCCAGCCATGTGGGCTGTGCAGAGCTGAGAACAGGCAGGGGTTAAAGTAAGGGGGAAGGCACTGGAACACAGTTCTGGGGCCCCCTATTTTAGGTAGGCAGGCTTCTGGCCCCCCTAAAAATAGAGGAAGGCACCAGAACAGGGAGTTCCAGGGGGTCCCCCTAAAAATAGCAGGAGCAGCAGACCAGAGTTCCAGACACTCCACCTTAAACATGGCTCCACCTTGAGCCCAGCCAGCAGAGAGCTGCAGGAGGCTGGGAGTGTGTGAATCTCCCCCTGTAGGGGGGAGCAGCTTGTGTCAGGCAGCCTGGAAACAGCCCAGGTAAGGGATCTGGGGGAGAGGGCTGCTGGGGGTTGTGTGGACAGGTGTGTGTGTGTGTGTATGTGTAGCAGAGGTGGGTGGGAGTGGATGTGTAGCAGAGGGCATGTAGCTGGGTTGGGGGTGGCTGTTTGGTTGGGGATGTGTAGGATGGTGTAGCTTGGGGCTGGAGGCCTAGTTCTGGCCTCTGCAGTGACGGGAGGATCCATCAAAGGCAACAGGGGGTTGGGGGAGGGGAGGACGGGACCCACTGGGGTGGGAGGGAGCAACAGTGGGGTGAGGATTTACCCTGGGTGGCAGGGAGCCACTGTGGAGAAGGGGGAAGTGGGTGCTATGCCGTGCTCCCCTGCCCTACCTTCCCACTCTCCAGCTTCCCCCTGCCCCCCACAAAGCCACTCTTGTTCTACCTTCCTCTCGCCTCTTATCACCCTTGTGCTATTCCCCACATGGCTACCCCTGTCCTCTTTTGCCACCCCGGTCCTGCTCTGCTCCCCACACTCACTCTTGCCACTGCACATGACTCCCGACCTCCCATGTTTTGCCACCCCTACTACCCCACATAGGAGCATTTCTGAAAAACTGTGCCATGGTTCATGAATATACATAAATAATTTAAGTTAATTTGAATATTCATGAGTTTTTTTAATAGTGGTGTGCTTCAAAAAATTTGAAGGTATCAAGATGTGCCACAGCAGAGAAAAGGTTGGGAACCACTGCTCTAGATCCTCAGCATGAAATCCTGACTCCATTGAAGGTCAATGGAAAAATGCCCATTAATCGTCAGCAGAGTGAGGATTTCATCCCAACCATTCAGAAATTCACATCTCATGACCCCCCACACAGGCAAGGGAAGTAAGTTAAGATTACCCCTTCTAGTAGGAAAATCTCACCGCAAACATAAAAGATAGCACAATTCTGAGATTTCTTTGCAAACTTTACAGCAGTGGGGGTTAGGACAGGATTTTTTTCCCCACTGCCTTGCAGAACAAGCTGTGGCTCAGAGATCCATTGTTGCCCAGGTTCCCCTGCCATTAGTATGTTCCCTTATAAAGACAAATTTCTCATGTGGAGAGGACCAGCTCAAACTTTAATTTTCCTCTGGCTTTTAAGCAGATTTCCTGCTGGTTGCAAGAGGAAAGATGCACCTTAGTAACAGAGCCATCCACAAAACCTCATCCCTGCTTGGCTTCCTCTCTGTGCACCTCTCTCAGACCTTTTGTGGGCTTTCAGAGACATGGGGACAGGAGAAGCAATGTCAGAGCTCAGTATGAGGAAATGCACACACAGAGGAATCCCTCTTTCTGGACCGTCTGGCCAGAGTCTCTGTATGGTTTCTAGTTCCGCAGATATCCACTTGTTGAAGATAACCATAGTTTTAAAATGAACTGGATTCCTCATTTTCAAATTTCGCTAAAGCAACAGTTCCATTTTCTGTTTTTCCAGAATTCTTTTTTAAACAACTTTGGACTTTTGTTTCCCAAATAAAAATACGCATTTAAAAAAAAATTATTTACAGATTAGATTAAATAAAATAATGCTGTTTTGTCAAACTGCCAAAGCCGCAAGTTAATGTAACTGCGTAGTACGTCTCCTCTTATTTGTCTAAGACCAATCACATCTGAAAAACTTAATTTTTTATGCACACATCCTCAATGCCATAACAGCACAGGAGCAACAGCTTTTCTGTATACAGAATCCCACATGAGTCCACATGCAGCTCAAAACTCCTATGACTCTGACAGGACTTTTGCCAGAGACAGGATTGTCTAGGTTGATTGTTAGGTTAATGATAAACCAACTGACACATTTTTCAGTTAACAACAGATGATAATGCTGAGTGTTTCACTCCAGGTCTGTTCCTTTCTCCATATCACCTGTTCAAGAATGCATCAGACAACTGGAGAAAGTGGAGACTTGAGAGTTTCTTAAACAGAATCACAAGTTTGTTAGGCCTCTGCCCTCTTAAATACTGACATGAAGTAATCTTCTCCCACACACAGAAAACTTTTCAAGAACAGCATCATACCAATTTTGATGCTTACCAAAATTACTTAAGAATGCTAGCTGATGAAAACACTTCTTTCAAATATCCAAAAGGGAGGAAGCTGTGATAGCGATAACCAGTTTTGAACATTACAGAAAAGCTTTAGGCTCACATTCTCACAAAATGTAACAATAATGCATTACCTGTTAGTGGTATTACATAAAACCCAATAAGAAGTACATATGCAGTGTGTGTGTGTGTACACACCTGCACACACACAAAGTATACATACTTTATATATAAAAATTTTACTCACTGAAATGTGCATAAATGGATGAAGACATTATTCCCATGAGAAGGGAATGACTATGATCTACTTCTACCCCATATGCTTTTTCCACCTGGCTCATTTTAATGACCTTTCCAGATGTCTTGCTTAACGTCCAGGTCTTTATCTCTTGCTATCAGATAAGCAGCTACTGCTTTGTGTCAGTGATTCGGGCTGGTTACGACCACATAAATCACATGCATGCCTTATTTCAAACATACAGGCCGACCGTCTGTTTCTCTATAAGCTTTCAAAGAATATGGAAATAACAATTATGAGCTAATTCACCACAACAGTCCCCTTCTAGCATTTTGCATGAAATATGAATCCATTGCCGGGTGACACACAGTAATAATTTCAGTCACTGGCATCAACACCACTTTCCCTTACCACGCGGCAAAGACCCTGACTGTGCAAACATTAGAGAAGTATATAAAGCACAGCATTCACTACTCTGAAACTGCACTTATCTCAGCGGCACTACCAGCAGTAACAAGTGTTGCCAGGGGATTTTGGCATATGTAGACAGATGGATGATTTGTGTTAAGAGAAGATACATTACACTGGCTTCACACAAAAGAATACGAATATTAGTGATCAGCTGCAGGAGACATGTTGCTCATGATGGGACTTCTTTAAGGAGTTTGCAGGTTCAGGACAGCAGAGCCAAATTTGGGGAGGAGACTAGTAACTGCATTAGTGATGCACCCACTGTACGTACCATAATTATAAAGAGCTATACCCGGACAAACAAGAAACTCAGCAGAAAGTGCAGTTCTTTTCTGTGAAGATTATTTTACAAATTATTTAAAATAATGAGATGTAAAACAAACCTAACAAATTAAGGCTTGTGTATCTCAATCCACAGTAAAGTCTGGCCACTTTATCTGTGCTAAAAAGATCCTCAATTACTCTAACAACGCACTAGATTAGTTGAGCCTAGAATATTACAGACAAAAAAGAAAACTATTAATACTTATTTTGGGGATGCTCTGTGCCAACTTTTGTCCTCAGTTACACTAAAGTGAACCTACTGAAATTAACTATGTCACACAGCTACAACAGACAGTTCTGGAGGAGTCATTTTCCAAGGATATAAACAAAAGTCAAAATTTTCTTTGCTAGTGCAAATGGGTGCAGCTCCTTGATCTTCGCTGAAATTTTGCCTATGTTACAGTACCAGAAAATTTACACTACCAAAACCTAAAGATTTACCAGCCAACTCTCCCAGTGTTCAAAAGAAAATAGTCAAATGTGTTACACCTTGTTAAAAGAAAGAAAAAGAACAAAACCTCAACTTTCTGTAAATGGTATCCACTAAATGTAGAATTATATGTCCTGAGCATTAAATGAAAGTCAGTTAATAAGAGTTCTGCATTCTCTGCATCTTTAAATATCTGGTCACTTCTTAACTCTTTGTATCCACATCTGAAATTTTTAACCTTAATAGCCAAGAGCACAGGGAATATATTTTGCCTTCACTTGTATATGTTTTCTCCTGTAATTCAAAGCATCGCTTGCTAAATATGCCTCAACATACTACTTACTCACTTCAGTTCACAGCACATAGCTTTGATACATTTTTGTGGCTCCTCTCCAGGACTTTCACAAATAAACCACTGCCTCAGGAAATTAACGTTGTACACTAGGTTGCACACAGCATGTTGCTGCCTATACCTGTAATGTGGATCCAACAAACAAGTTCTCACACATTATTATCCTCTACCCCAACAAGTTTCCTTACCTGAGACTGACACTTTCATGAGAGCCTCCAGGGGTCTGTTGTTGTCCAGATCCCGACTGAGTTTGAGTTCCCCAGTAGCAGAGTCCAAGAGTAGCAGGTTTAACTCGTTGCCCTGCACAAAAGTGTAGGCAAGGCTGTCAGACACATCAGGATCATGGGCTGGGATCTTGCCAATCACCCCAGAGGGGAAGCTGTTAGACTTGTTGGTCACATAGTTGTTGAAGAGGATCTGGAAGTCCTGCAGCACAGGTGGGTTGTCATTCTGATCCAACAGGCGAATGTGCACGGTGGCTCGGCTGACAAGAGGGGCAGAGGTGGCCTGCACAACAATCACATACTCCGTCCGGCTCTCATAATCTAGATCCATCAGGGCTGTGAGGTCACCATTGAGCAGATCAAGTTGGAAGACCTCAGGGATGTTGCCTTCCACAATCTGGTACATGATTTGTGCGTTGGTGCCTTCGTCTGGGTCGGCCGCACTGATCCGCGCCACAATAGAGCCCACAGGGCTGTTCTCTTCCACAAAGATGTCAAACTCATCCTGTTCAAAGACAGGCGGGTTGTCGTTGATGTCCAGCACGGTAACCTGGATATCCACAGAGGCTTTGAGAGGTGGGCTGCCTCTGTCCACGGCAAAAGCCCGCAGGCTGTACACTGCCACATTCTCACGATCTAGCTTGCGCAGAGTGCGTATTACTCCAGATGTGGGCTCAATGTAAAAGTCTCCATCACCATCATCACCACCCTGGAAGGTGTAAAGGAGGCGGCCATTGAGGCCTGAGTCACGGTCAGTGGCAGACAGCTGAAGGACGCTGGTGGACAGCGGCACGTCCTCAAAGACTGAGCCCTGGTAACGGTCCCGCAGAAAGCGGGGGACGTTGTCGTTGGCATCCAGAATGAGGATCTCCACATACGTGGTGTCCGATTTCTGAGGGATCCCATTGTCGCTAGCTGTGATGACCAACGTGTAAGAGGCTTGGTCCTCATAGTCTAGCTCCATCAAGGTGGTGATGGTGCCGGTGTCTGGGTCAATACGGAACTGAGGAATGTTATCCTCCAAAATGTATGTGATTCTAGCATTTTCCCCCGTGTCCTCATCAGTAGCAACGATGGTCACAACAGAGGTGCCAATGGGCTTGTCCTCGCTGATGCTCACCGTGTAATGGGAGCTCTGGAAGACCGGGCGGTGTGTGTTGGCATCGGTGACATTGATGAAGACCTGGACAGTATCAAAGAGCATGCCATCTGAAGCAGTAACTGTCAACACATACTGCCTCTCCTGTTTGTAATCCAGGGGCAAGGCCAGGGTGATCAGCCCACCCCCACTCTGGCTGGTGATGGCAAAACGATTCCTAGTGTTGCCACTGGTGATCTGGTAGGTCACCACACTGTTGATGTCCCTGTCCACAGCTGTCAGGGTCAGCACGCTGCTCCCCACTGCCGCATCCTCATTCAGCCTGAGCTGATAGACTTTCTCCGTGAAAGTTGGGTTATTGTCATTCACATCCAAAACTGTGATGGCCACACTGGCTGAGGAAGTCATGACAGGCACTCCATGGTCCCTAGCCTCCACCCCAAAGTGATAGTTCTCCACAGTCTCTCGGTCCAGCTCAGCTGACACCGTGATCCAGCCAGTGCTATTATTGATCTGAAATGGGAACACAGCGTCCCTGCCCGGGGACGCCACACCAGATGATCTGGACAAGTCTATAAGTTTGTATTGCAAACGGGCGTTGTCTCCAGAATCAGCATCCACCGCCTGAATGTGCAACACCGAATAGCCCAATGGCACGTTCTCCAGGACCGACGCCTGGAAGGGGGTGCTGACAAAGATAGGGGCATTGTCGTTTACATCCACCACTTGAACCGACACCATCCCACTCGAGTTCATCAAGGGGGGCCTGCCCCCATCCTGGGCTTTGATTCTCAGTGTGTACTCACGGATGGTCTCGTAGTCCAGAGGATTGATCAGGTCGATGGCACCGGAGAAAGAATCTATGTAGAACTGGCCTTTGAGGTTGCCGCTCACAATACTGTAGTGCACCTGGGCATTGCTGCCCCGGTCCCGGTCGGTTGCTTGTACCTGCAGCACTTGGCTGTTCACCGGGGCATCCTCTGGTACCTGTACCAAGTAGCGCTTTTCACTGAACTGTGGGTAGTTGTCATTCTCGTCCTCCACAGTGATGTGCACCGTAACCGTAGCACTGAGGGGCCCCGGCTCCTTTCCTTGGTCATTAGCCTCTACCACCAGGTGGTATTCGGAGACCTCCTCACGGTCCACCAGGGCCCGGGTCCTCACTACTCCAGAACGTGGGTCGATCTCAAAGACCCCCTCCCCCGCACCTGGCTCCAGCAGGCGGTAAAGCATGTTGGCATTGGCGGGGGCGTCGCCGTCCGTGGCGCGGATCGTCAGCACCTCGTAACCCACCTCCAGGTTCTCCCGGATGGTCTCCCGGTACTCAGGCTGCTCGAACACCGGCCCGTGGTCGTTGGTGTCGCTCACGGTCACGGTCAGGTAGGTGGTGGCGGAGCGGCGGCGGGGGGCGCCCCGGTCGGTCGCCATCACCTTCAACACATGCGTGTCCTTAGTCTCCCGGTCCAGGCTGCGGGTGGTGACCACGCCACCCGTCTCGGGGTCGATGGCGAAGTAGTCGTTGGAGCGCTCGTCGAAGAGCGCCTCCATGCTGTACGCCAGCCGCCCGGCCTCGCCCTCGTCCGGGTCCTGGGCCCGCAGGGTGATCACCCGGGTGCCAGGGGGCTCGTTCTCAGGGACTGAGACCTGGTAGCTGGGCAGCTGGAACTGCAGGGGGCTGTTGGCGCTCCTCGGCCGCCTCCGCTGGGGCAGAAAAACCCGGCTGCCCCCTTCCTCCCCCCATGCTGGCGGCACGGAGGGCGCCTCCCCCTGCCCCACACCCACCTCCCCGCCCCACGGGGGGCGCTGCGGCCCCAGCCTCTCGCCCCCCGCCCCCAAGGCGCAGAGCAGCGCCAGGCAGGGCAGCCAGGCGGCGCCCCGCATCTCGCGCGCTCCAAAGCCGCGACCCCGGGCACCGGCCGCGCGCCAAACCCATCCACCCCCGCGCCTCGCCTCAGCCGCCCGCCGCCATCTCACCGCCGCCCCGCCGCGGGGCGCGGGCCGCGGAACTTTCGCCCCAAAATGGCCCCCGGCCGCAGCAACCTGCGCCCGGCGCCGGTGTGAGCGCTCCCGCCGGGCCGAGCGGCGCAGTCTGGCCTCGAGCCGCCGCCGCCTTTTCCGCCCTCCGGAGGCGGCCACGTGGGCGCCGCGGCGCGGGGTGTTTCTGGCTCCGCCGAGCACCGCGCTCGCCGCCGCACAGCCAAGGCCGGGGCGGAGTTTTGCCTGTGCGGTCCGCGGGGCAGCGGCGACCGGCCGGCGGGCGGGCGGGCGGAGGCGGGGCCGGGGCGCGGGCTCTGCACGTGCTGCGCCCGCCAACCGCCGCGCGCCGCCCGGCCTTTTCCCGCCTCGGGCGGGGGCGCCTCAGGCGGCCCCTCAGGGAGCCAGTCCGCGGGGCGGCGGCGGCCTTCCCAGGGTGCTCCCCACGTCCGTCTGGGGGATGGAGGTCTGTGCCTGCCTTGCCCCGAGCTCTCCGTCGGAGGGAAACTCAAAGCACTTGCTAAGATTTGTTAAAAAAAAAAAAAAAAGTTATTTCTAAATCAGTGTTTCTACTCTTTCGTAGGGTTACCAGCAGCCTGGCCGGCTCTCCTGTGAGGCAAGAGGTAGACACTGCTCCAGGTGACTTCTTAAGGTCGCTTAGCCAATCTTCCCCCTCATTTTTCATATTCCCTGTGCACAACAAATTTCTCTTGTGCAGATTTGCAGAACCAGTATCTAAATTCGTGCACACTCCAGTGAGTGTGTTTAAACTTGGGAGCACAACCAAGCACATAGAATAGTGTTGGACGGGACCTCATGAAATCATCCAGTCCAACCCCCTGGGGCGTGAACCCAGGACCTTCTGCATATTTAGTAGTGCGAGCCACTACACTGTTTGCAGGGTGATGTGAGGCAAATAATATCTAAATTTTATTTGGATCTGGTGATGGAAATGATTCTGTACATGACAAAACCTTATTTGAAACATGCTGTTTGAAACTGCCTTCTTAAAGTAGCACAAAAATATTAGCACTGTTGAATTTTTTTGTGGGTGCTTTATTTGGTTGTGTGCACGGGCTTCACAACCTGTGTGTGCGCGCACACACACAAGCAGCTTAAAGGGAATAGAGTGCCTAGCCACCCCTGAAGATCAGGCTGGCTACCGCCTCTTCAATTCTTTGCTAGCCACTCAGGCGCTTTTAATCAATCTGCTGCTTAAGTCATGGAGGCAGAGGACACTTTAAATCCCTCTGCAGGCAAACGCTGGAGATTTAGGCACTTTGGAAAACAGTTTTCAATCTCCATGAATGAGATGGCGGGGGTGGCAAATCAAAATGTGGGTTGGGCTGCCACAACCCCTTGAGCCAGCCCTGGTTACCAGCTGTCAGGCAAAAGGAGGACATCTCCTTTTTGCCTTCACATCCTCCATCTGGCAGGTATTTAAAAAATGCATGATTTTATCTGGCTTTTTACTTATAGGGGTTAAAATATGCCGGAATGCCCTGGAACACCCTGTTTTTAGAGGAAAGCATGCCAGGGCCCCCCAAAAACAGAAGAGTATTACATTAATAGTACGTGTTCTCCAATGTCCTCCTTTCCAGCCTTTGGTATCTGGTAACCCTCATCTTTTTGTGGCTTGGGTGGGAGAGTTGCAGTTTGACTCCCAGCACAGCAGTGACAGTGGAGGTTGGCCATCACTGCCTGCAGCCTCCACCCTTGCTATGGGCTGGGGTGCACAGGGATAGTTTGCAACACCCAATATGGTGGTTTTCAAACCACAGGTCAGGACCCAGGACTAGGTCACAGAGCCTCAGCTGCTGTGTGCAGAGCCCCCTGCTGCCTCCACCAGAAGAACCAAATGCATTGCTCAGTGATTTTTTTCAACTAGGTCCTTAGGAAAAAAAAGTTTGAAAACCACTGCCCTAGTAGGCAGCGACAGACAAAACATTCCCTTCAGCAGGGGTCACTGGATTGGATCTAAACTTCTCTGTGCACTCCCCACAATGGTCAGGAGCAATTGCAGTCTGCAGGAAGTGGGGTTGATGGTTCAGTGAATGGGTACACTTTCATCTGAAGCCATTCTAAAACAATGTCACAGCTGGATGGGAAAGAGCATTATGTCCCTTGAGCTGCCACGTTCAGATGATGTTCCAGGATAGCATATGTGTTGTTTACTCCCCAGAAGATGTAAAGTAGCTTTTATTGTAAATAAGAATCCACAATCTAAGAGAATAAGCTGATAAGCTAGATAACGGGGTATGTTCTGGCAAATGGATTTTAATAAACTCACACTGACACGTGAAGAAAATGAGGTATATATTTGTTGGTCAGTCAGATAGTAAGAGATTTGGTTTCTGAGGTCCTATATTGGCAAAGTGTCCCTCCATTAATCCTTGGTTTTGTGACTGACCAGTGTCTCGTAATCATTCTACAATACTTTTGTATGTTATTGTCTAGTCTAGCTAGCTGTTTCTGCCAACATTATACTTGGAAAGTTGTTTTGCTGCCTCCGCTGTAGGAGATTTTGTGCATGTACAGGGCTGGATGTTCCCTTTCACCAGCAGTCACCACTAACTACACTTGCTAGGATAAAAAGAGATCACTTAGGATTTAAGAAAGATGGTTGCAGTGATTTGGCTATGTGTCAGGAATGGACCTAGAGAAGATTCCATACATGGCAATACATGCCAGCTTGGAAGGGACTAGAAATAGAAGATGGAGAATTGGTAAAGACTGACATAGAATATGAAAGTTTAAAGATGAACAAAGTCATGAAGATAGGCGAAACAAAAAGCAGACGAAAGACTTCATTCAGCCCCAACATCACTGTTGAGCAGACGGAGAAAAATCAAACAGCAATCACTCTGTATACAGTCGCATTGTCCCGTTACTATTTAGCTAGTGGGTCTAGTGCTCCACCTACTGTTGCATGCCAGAATATTACTTTGTTAGTATACTGTAATGCATTGCAAACATTTACAATAGATGCTATATAAATCTATCCAAAATAACCCTTGAATTAGGAGCTTGTCCTGATTCCCAGAAATAAAGCTAACGTAAAACTGAGTTAAGATTAAAAGGGCAGCAGTTTAGGGGCAAATTAGATATTTATGGAAACAGAAACTATTTGGAAGCTCAGCATTTATTTTAGACAGTATCAGTAACTTAAGGGTTACTGAAACGGGTTGGCTTGTCCTTTGGTTCAACCAGTCCTGATTACTCACAGAACTGCTCCAGCCTGCCTGTGCCATTAACATGGGCCTGATGGAAGGCAGCCGATTCCCCTGTAAAGGGCGAGGAGGCAGTGTAGAGGGGGAAGTTAAGGAAGCTGTAGCAATGGCTGAGGCAAGACTCTTGTGGGAAAGCCCCCAAGACCAGGTGAGTTGCCCTAGCTAAGAGTACTTGGGAATAGCCTACTAAGGGAGGAAGAAGTCAGTGCCAGGAAGTTGACCTCCATGTAGAGAGCACTGTGGAAACAATGAGGACCCAGCTCTGGGGAGGAGAGCTCCCCAGAGACTCCCTAGGGGAGAGAGAGATGCTGAATGGCTGAGTGCGGGGCCTGGATGACAAAATTCTTGCTTGGAGAGGGAAAGAGACTTTGAATTAGGACTGAGTTCACAAGGACGGGCTGGAGACTTCCTGCCTAAGGGGTCAAGACAGTGCACTGGGATTGGGAGCTGAAGCACCAGTGTGTAAAGACTAAATAAACTGGACCCCAGGAGGGGAATGTTTCAATTACTTGTGAGTGAGTGAGTGAGTTAAGGGGCCCCAGAGAGATGGTGTTGCAGAGAGTGACTTCCAGCTGTGGTGCTGCTCAACAACTTGCTAACCTGTTACTGTAATATCATAATGGTAATTAACCCCAGAACAGTATGGATGGTGGGTAGGAAGCCAGGTATGGAAATTCAGAGTTAAGGCACCCAAACTCTGAACTGCTTCTAACTCCATGTATTTATGGTCCAAAACAAGGTAAGTTGATTTTTTTTTTTTTTTGAGAGAGAGAGAGAGAGAGAGAGAGAGAGTGGCTTCACACTTTGCTCCTATGAAAGTCAATGGGCCTGCTTGTGTGAGTAACATGGGCAGGATTTATTTTTAGCCATGTCTAGCCAAAAGTGTTTTTGGAGAGCCTTGTTCCACCAGCTTCCTGGAAATGTTTGTGTATAAAGTATGCCTTAAGTGCTCTAACTTACAGATCACAATCTGTCCCAGCATCACCTGGTGTTGATCTGCTAATGCTTTGTTCTTTACTGTGAAAATTTTTAAATCAAATGTTTAAACACAGACATTTGAAATGTGTATTTATTAAAGGCATTATACTTATAGCAGTAGGTATCTAAAGATGAAACAGGGCCCAGCAAATGGATCCAATTTTATGACACTATGCTAGGCAAAGCAAAATCATATTTTAATATATTTATTTCGCTGATTAGGATGACAATTCTATTTCCTGATATACAACCTTAATTTGCCTTAAAGCTTTCACTGTATAGTGTTAGCGTTCTTTGCTGTACCTGATCCCTTCTGCAGCAGTGGCCTCTAGTGGCCCAGAAGGAACTTTGTGACTTCTCAGGCCAGCATCATCAGACCTTTCAGCATCTGATGCTGCCTTTGTGTGACCTAAGGCATCAAAATTTGTATAACGAATAGCAAAAACGTGGAACGCTTGTTTGGTTGCACATCCTATGTAACTGCTAAGTAATGTTTTTAACTAAAGAAAACTGATCTGAAGGATACTTTCTGTGGCAGTTAAATACATCATTTAAAGATATTTGAAACTCTGAAAACTCGAACACAGGAAGGCAGCTTTCAAGAAAATCTGTTCCTGTCAGTCTATCATGTCTTCTGTCACTGGTGAGACTATCTCTATGAAAAATTAAATTTTCACAGCTGCTATCAACTTGAACTAAATTATCTCACAGATGAGAGAAATGATTATTGCTAATATTTGTGACAAAAAAAAAAAAGCTTTAATGGTTTTAGGTGTGGAAGGTGTTCAGATACTTCATGCAGTTTTACCCAATATTGTTCAATATTTTTTTTTTTTATTATTCCTGCCCTGGAATTTAGGGGCCTATTTACATTTGCAGATCTTCAGATGAATCCAGGGAGTCCTTCAAGAGCAAGAGGAAGATGAATGGTGGAAAACATTTTAAGCTTGCCCATCAGCAAGCTTGAGGCATGATTACACCACAAGTCAGGCAAGTTGCAGTAATGCTAAACATTTAGACTAATTTTTTTTCCACAGAAACAAAGGCTAAACTGTCAGCTTATAGTTTTCAGTGTCATGTCTGAATTTCCTTGCTATGGTGGTTTAAAGCCTGTACCTTAACATAGGCTTTAATCATGGAATACTCCCCTGCTCTGGCTGTCTTATACAGCACTAGACCAGAGTTGAAAAGTTTTGGTTTGTTTAACCACATTCACAGAAAGACACTTTTCATGGTTTTCATTCCATCTTATTGCATGAAAATTTATGTTCAGGAATCTTGGAAAGCAAAGATCCTGTAGGAACATTTGTATGAAACTCGATGGGTATGTAATTATTAAAGCATCTTAGGCACAATTGTTGTTTAAGTGGCCTGCTATTTCCTCATGCTTAGAAACTCCAGTTAATTTTAGTCAGTTTCATTTGACACGTTCCACTGTATTCTCATTCGTTACATAACCAATAGTGTCATTCTCCAAGTCCTTTCCACTTTATTGTGGTTTTGCAAGTGCATTGTTTTTATAACTTGACATATAACCTTACCAGGACAAAACACATCTCAACTGCTGGAGCAACAGTGCAAAGAAATCTCACAGTCTCAGTAGCAAGGATGATGTATTGACTTAGCAAGAGCCAGCTGAATACTTTTCATGCTGACAAGTTATTTTGATTTTCATAACTGTGATCTCTTAAATATTCAATTTAGCTATTTGATGGATTTAGCTTTAGAACCACTGTTGCTCATTCTGAAAAATACTTTCACAAGCACCGGCTTAAGACTTACCGTCACATTAAAAATCATACTTCTGTCTGAAATATTTTTACCGTGTTACAAATAATACTTAAAATCACTAAAACATAGAGTAAAGAAACTACTTTTGTTCTTCAGGGATTTTGTTTTGTTTTGTTTTGTTTTTGTAACTTTGTGTAGAATTTTCCCTTGTATGGATATCAGTAGAGCAAAGCACATAAGCAGAGGCTTAACTTTTTAACTATGTGCTTAAATGCATTACTGAATTAGGGTCATTCTCATACATCGTAGCCACTGGGAGGGAGCCCTGCACCCGTTTGGACTCCTATCAGCTTGTGTGGGACTCTGTAGCAGTGTGGCAGTCTGTGCTAGTTGACCCAATTGTGCTACTGCTTGTTTGGGTCTTTCATACAGTAGGATGGTGAGGCATGAGTCCAAAAACAGAAAAGATCCAGGAGGCTAAGGGATAGGTATAGTAATTGAAATTACAGTTCTCGTTTTCTTTTTAATTTGTTAGATTTCAACCAAAGGTATCGCCTCAAAAACTGCAATCAATTATCCATTCAAGGGCTGAGTCAGCGACATTTTACTGATGTCAGTTGTCTTTTCTCACACAAAAAGTCTCACTGAACTCAAGAAGACAGATGATTTAAATAGGACTGCATGTCTGAATAAGATGTTGCAGGAGCTCTTGTTTTCCTGGTAGCAGTTACAGACATTCATTTTACAGTTTAAAAAAATGCTCTGTTTCAACTTGTCTAGAGGTGAAGGATTTCAAATTTATTTCTGGAGTAAATTTGGGGAGGGTGTGTGTGTGTGTGTGTGTGTGTGAGAGAGAGAGAGAGAGAGAGAGAGAGAGAGAGAGAGAGAGAGAGAGAGAGCGCATAGGACGATGAATCACCAAGACTCATTCACAGCTCAATTATCTCAGTTTTGGGTTCAGGTTTCGAGGGAGGTTTTCCAAAAACAATATATATAGGAGAATGGGGAAGGATCCTTAGAGTAGCACGAAGAGTCAGACTGTAATATTGGTTTCCTTAATTTGATTTCTTGTTTAAGATCTCAGGTTCAGGGGGGGGAAATCCCTTTAAAAGGTGATGAATCTGGCAGGCTGAGGAGTACAAATGCCACAGTTAAGGACCCTCTTTTGGAAAGTTCCTTGTCCAAGTTCAACTGCTGTTACTTCACCCAAGACTTTAGAACAATGGCAAATCATTTTAAATACGCCCCCATTTGTTTAACAGCTGTAATGTCATATAAATTAACACAGTAATGGGGAAAATACAGAGGAATGACAATTTGCTGGTGTGATACACTAATAATCTAGGCCCAGATCTTCAGAGATGTTTAGAAGCCTAAATCCCTTTGAAATCCATAGGAATTGGATACCTAAATACCTGTGAGGATGTGGGCCCTAGTGCTCATAGTTACTCTTTACCCAAGGTGAAGTTACTGAACATTTCTCCAGACACCTGTGACCACTTAATCCAGTGATTTTCGAACAATTTTCCTTGGGACCCCGTTGAAACAAATCACTTATGGCCATGATCCAATAATTACGTCTTTGAACAATGCACTCCAGGCTTTTGGCAGTGGCATCAAGGGATGCCGCAAGCCAGTGCTTGAGGGTCTGTGACCCAGCACTGGGTCCCGACCCTAAGTTTGACAACTGCTGACCTAATCTACTGCCCTACTGTGAAAGCAGACCACTATGCTACTGGCCTTTTCCATGTTCTAACTGATGACAGCAGCCATTGCTGGAGGGATTGGATATCATTGGCAGAAT
Organism: Podocnemis expansa; assembly: GCA_007922195.1. Taxonomy (NCBI): domain Eukaryota; kingdom Metazoa; phylum Chordata; order Testudines; family Podocnemididae; genus Podocnemis; species Podocnemis expansa. Next base: position 619,410 of record ML682009.1, read on the forward strand.
TGAGATAAGCAGAATCAGTAGAGATGTGCATCAGTTGTGACCCTGCCACATAAGCTAAAACAGTGCTCAGGTAAAGTGGGGGGCGAGGAAGGGGAAATAGGAGAGGCTAAGATGAGATCAGACATTGACAAGATGGGACAAAAAGAGGGTGGGGGGCTTGAGCTACATTGCTGGCACTCCAGACCCACTACCTCAATAAGTGGATTCGTGGCAAAAAAAAACAAAAAACAAAAAAACTGTGCCTGATCAACTGGGACTGAGCTACATTCTGGCCTAGGCAGCTAGCGGCAGCATCGCGCAGTTAAGATTCCACAAGTTTTCGCTGTGTGGAGATGAATGGTGGTGTTAGACAATTGTGTTCTTAACCAGTTTGAGACATAGTAAAAAGTAAAGCTTGAATGAGTAGTTATTTTTCTTACATAATTGAGTTATGTTTATTTTAGGAGTGGAAGAGCCTGTGTAGACTTCACAAAAAGCAACCTGAACTTTCACCTATCTCAGAAACCAAACTCACATTTGGAAATGGACTGGAAAAGTCCTGCCCCATTCTGCCTAACTCAATTTTTCTAAAGCCACGAAAAGGTTTCCCAAATGCTGGCATCTTTATTTTCAGGCTCTTATCTGAGGCATTTTAGCTGCATGGTATCTGAGCTTATGTATTTTAAAAAAATTCCACCAACCTCTGACTCTTCAACAGTAGGTTTGACTTATTCAATCATATCGCTGCTTCTTTTAAAATCCTGTGTGGGAGTGAGAGCTATTTGTTTCATAATGTGCTTGCTTCTTTACACCTAATATGATCCATTTAGAATTTACCCTCAGGAGCACCTCTCCACCCTGCACTAACATTACCTGTTTATTTTCCACATACAGGCCATAATTTTCTCTTTCATAGATTAACAGAAAAGTCAACAAGTTTAAACATGCAAAGAGCTAGATAAATAAAAGGGAACCATCAAGAACAGACACTACACACTAGCCAAGAGCAACTAAAATCTCAGTAGAACATAACACTTATTTCAACAGGAAGTGTGATTATTTTTCCTACAGGCACCAGTACGTAATTTGTTTAATCCTCCAGACATATCATGCTGAAATAATACATCAACACTGTATATTAGTGACACTAGAAACTAAGAATAATATTTAAAGTTAAATCACGCAACTGACAAAGCCCAGATCTCATATAAAGGCTTGAGTGGGAGGAGGTAGAGTATAGCAGTGCTTACTTTGCAATGAAAGGTGCTTTTGCTCAAGCTAGATGGCTGGCGTGTGATGGCTCTGGACTCGGTATCCCTCTTTGAATGCAGAATTACGAGCAGAGTGGTAAGAATAGCATTACTTCTGTGCTGCTGCTGGTGATGCCCCTGTCTTGGGAATTGGGCAGCCAGAGAGTGGTGGCTGTTGGCTGAGAGCCCAAAAGTGCTAGGGCTATGAACTGCCAAATCTAAAAGTGCAGGGGCTCAGCTTCAGTAACCTTGGCACAGATTAAGCACAAGTACGAGAGGGAGATTATTTTCTTTTATTGCCGGGCTGTTGAATTGTCTTATTGGAAAACAATCCCATTGAAATTATCCTTCATGTTTCTCTGGAACTGTGTCAAAGTTTTTGTAAAGGGACTGCTCAATGCACAAGAAATATACTATACTTCCAGTACTGCAGGCTGAAAACGTGTTGATTTATTCAGCTACTTGATGAGCAGTGTAGTGGTGGAAATACACACTGACTATAACAGCAGTGAAGGGGGGGCAGAGTACATCTCCAACCCACAGTGCTCTTGAGTAACCCAGCTGACTCTTGATGACCACTTTAGTACAAGAGCAATAATGTCAAGCTCTGAGAGATCCCCTTTCACATTGCTCTCACCCTCTCCTCCTACAACATCTCCAGTCACAAGACCAAAAGCAGTCCCAACTCTCTGCAAAAAGTTTGAGTAAAGAGGATTTGTACAAGTGGCCCAGACGGGGTTGCTAAAAGGAATGCTCTCCTCCCCAGCCCACAGAATTGAAGGTGTGACACTGGAATGCTGCAGAGAGAGCCTAAGCTTTATTTCCTGGCGTCAGTCATATGACTGGGTTTTGAAGAATTAATTTATGAGAAAAGAGGGCAAGAGACAAATATGTTATAAAGAGAACAGTGATCATTTGTCTTCCATGTCAACTGAAGGAAGGACAAGAATGCAGGTTTAGATTAGCTGTTAGGGAAAACTTTCTTGCTAGAAGAGGTAGCCCCATGCTGAGGAGCTGCTGAGGTTACAACTGGCCATATATCTTGGAGAGATGAAGGACAATCAAGAGACTCAGGTAGACCTCAGGGGTGTGGTAGGAAGTAGCTCAGGGATAGCTGACCACAGTTCAGCTACGGTCATGCCTGAGCAGTGGTCTGCATGGTTTGACTGGAGTTCTACCAACCCAGTGGTGGGACTGTTGCATTCCACCACTATCAGGACACTGGGCTGGGACCTGGTAGAGTGGGGTGGGGCTGGGTCCCTCTACAATCCCAGGGGTGGTCAGCTACCCCCCACTAGGCCAGTGTTGATCCTCACCTCCTGTGTGGGAGGCCATAGACTGGGACTGGGGCTCCCCCTATGTGGGGGCTGGAATCCTGGATTGCTGACTTCCCTGCTCTGTCTGAGCAATGAGGTCTTCAGATCATGCACTGCTTTACCTGACCTGGGAACCTTGATTTAGGTTGCTATTCCAGGGCCATACAAAAAGATCTGGATGACCTTGTAAACTGGAGTATCAGGAATAGGATGACATTTTATAATGGCAAGTACAAGTTCATGCATTTCGGGATAAATAACGAGAATTTTTCCTACAAGCTGGGGATGCATCAGTTGGAACAGAGTGAGGAGGAGAAGGAGCTGAGGGTACTGGTTGATCACAGGATGACAATGAGCTGTCAATGTGATGTGGCCATTAAAAAAGCAAATGCGATTCTAGGATGTATCACGAGAGGTATTTCAAGTAGAGATGGACAGGTGATAGTGCTGCTGTACAAGGCACTGATGACGCCCCATCTGGAATACTGCATGCAGTTCTGGTCCCCTGTGTTTAAAAAGGATGAATTCCAATTGGAACAGGGGCAGAGATAGGCTACAAGGATGGTCCATGGAGTGGAAAACCTGCCTTATGAGAGGAGACTCAAGGAGCTTGGCTTGCTTAGCCTAACCAAAAGAAGGTTAAGGGGTGATATGATTGCTCTCTATAGACATACCAGAGGGATAAATATCAGGGAGGGAGATGAGTTATTTGAGTATAGCACCAATGTGGACACTAGAACAAATGGATATAACAGGAGCGCCCTTGGCTCAGAAAAAAGACCCAGGGCTCGGGTGCCAAGATTCAAGGCTTGTGTGCTTTAAGTAGGCTGCTGCTGCAGCCTCTGCTGTGGTGGAACTGGGGCTCTGGCGCTGGGACTCGGGGCTTGAGCCCCATAAGCCTGGCGCCAGCAACACCCCTGGGATATAAACTGTCCATTGGGAAATTCAGGCTTGAAATTAGATGTGGATTTCTAACCATTAGAGGAGTAAAGTTCTGGAATAGCCTTCCAAGGGGAGCTGTGGGGACAAGAAACATAACTACTTTCAAAACAGCTTGATAAGTTTATGGAAGGGATGGTATTATGGGATGATGTACTTTGGAAATTGATGGATCTTTGATCTGTGGCTACTGGTGGTGGATATGCAAGTGGCCTAAGAAGGGAGGGTAGATGTGGTGGGTTCTGAGTTATTATAGAGAATTGTTTCTTGGGTGATTGGCTGTTGAGATTTGCCCACGTGCTGAGGGTTTAACTGATTGCCATATTTGGGGGTCAGGAAGGAATTTTCCCCCAGGGCAGATTGGCTAGGGCTCTGGGGAGGGGGTTGCCTTCCTCTGTAGCATGGGACATAGCTCACCTACTGGTGAATTCTCTGTATCTTAAAGTCCTTAAATCTTGATTTGAGAACTTAAATAACTCAGTCATAGGGTAGAAGCTTATTGCTGGAGTGGGTGGGTGAGGTCTTGAGCAATGTTCCCTCTAACTTTTCGTAGGCTGTGTGCACAAAAAATTTTTTTGTGTGTGCTAATGTTAGCACTGTTGAATTTTTATGTGTGCACTTTATTTTGTTGTGTGTGCAGGTTTCATGGCCTGTGTGTGCGTGTTCCTGCTGAATAGCGGAGAAATGATTGCAACTGGAACTGCTGTATCTCTAGACCATATAAACCAGATCTTGGTCCTCTTTCACTGTCCAAGCCAGCTGCACCAGAGGAAAGTGTGCTAGATTGTTACCAGCAGCTGTCTGTAAATCACCATCTGAGAGATATAGAGACAAAGAATTAAACATGAGTTCAGGTTAAGAATGGATGAAAACAAAGAATATTAAATCAGTTTAAACTGTGACTTTTGCAGGAGTTCAGTCAATCCCAAGTTTTAAAAGTGGTTCAGGCTTTTGAGGAAGGTGGAGTGTATCAGTAATGAAACACTTTCAAGACTGTTTATCTTGTGCAGAAATAGTTGCTCAAACTCAAACATTTAGAAATTGTTTAATAGATGGAGAATGAGTGTGTGCATTTCCTCTTCAATACCAAAAATGGTAATGGAAACAAACGTAGCACCACGTTTATTTCTTCTTTCACTTTTGAGAAGCTTAGGAAAAGCTCTTTTCCATGAATGACTTAATTAATTTTGGATTCCTTTCTTTTTTTAGGTCAGATTTTTTAATATGGATAATCATATCTGAGGTTTTGCGTCATCCCTCAAATTTAAATTAATGTTTTAGAAGCAATTGCATAAAATATTTAATAAAAATAATACTAAAAACATGAACCTAAGGTTGTCACCCCCACAAGATGTCTGTGACAGCTGTGATGTCACCAGCATAGTGCCTTACAAGGAACTACATTGGGTAAAAGCCTGAAAGTCTGATTCTCAGTACCAGGGGAAATTTATGTTCTGATTTTGTCAACCATGTACAGCATGAGCCCCTGGCACTCTCTTGAAGCACTCAGCACATACTATATGTGAGCTGTGTTTCAGTTTACATGACCTGATGTTGCATTTTCAAAGTACAGCATTTGAAGATCGGTGCTGTAGACTTTTCTTCTCTCTGACCTGTCATCCTCCATCAAGGCAAAATGTTTGTGGCATATTCCATAGACAGGCCAGCTGTCATACCTGTCTGACATACCGTTAAGTGGCTGATGTGGAGCATGCATTGGCCAGCCAAGTAGCCCCAGCTGTCAGACTTCTGGAGGGATCATTCAATATTTGTTCATAAAAAGAGATGAAGTAATCCTTTCACTTTAGTAAATGCAGTTGTCATCACTGCCTTATTTGTCAGCCTCATATTCTGAGGTATAGGTTAGGTAATACAATTAATGTTATAGGGGTAATTATAACCTGGAGAGTCTTCCTAATGGTTCTTGTAAATAAAGGCCAGTCAACACCAGCTGCAGTAAAGGTCTTTTTGTATGTAACTTTCTTCTCAGTGCTGAAGTATATAATGGAGGATGTGCAACTTACAAGTCAAATGAAGAGAAGAATTCTTTTCTGCAGGACTGGCCACAGGTAATTTCCCGTACTATTTCCAGAAACCTCATTAACTGAGATATTTTAGCTTGGAAGCTGAAGTGAGGAAAGAAGACAAGAATGATCTCAGGAGCCTTCAGCTTTGTTCACAAAAACATCCTTCCTGCAGCTCTGTATGGCCTAGGACAGGGGTCAGGAACCCAAAGGATAAGAAGAGCCATTTCTAAACATTTCTTCAATAACCAAGTATTTTGAGAGTTGCAATGGGTGTAGCCTCTTCTGGGCAGGGCTGGGTTGGCTGCAGGGCCCTTGATGGGAAGTTGGGGGAGCTGGGCCAGAGCACTTGTCACAGGGTACCCTGGCAGGGGATGCCAGACCCTGGAGCAGGCCCACCTCAGGGTCCTCTCATGGTGGTGAGAAGGTTGGAACCAGGAATAAGCCCCCAAGGGGTCCCCCACTGGCAGGGGCAGCCTGGAACAGGTTGCAGGCTGCTTGGAGGGTCCCCAAGTACCAGAAGGGCCCAGAGCTGCAAGGGGGCAACCAAAGAGCCCCATGCAGCTCCAGAGACATAGGTTGCAGACCCCTGGCCTAGGACATGAGATGGGCAGAACAGTATCAAGAAAGTTGACAGGCCACATTGTTTCATTCACTCTACATGCAGATGGTTTACAGGCTATGCTCTGATCCCATTTCTATTGAATTAGTGGTAAAATTCCCTCCAATGTTAGTGAGAGGAGGGTCAAGTTGTGGTGGCACATAGCGGACATCTGATGCCCCCTAAGAGAGGCCACATTGCTTTGGTGCTGCCTGCCCAAAGGTGCCATTCAGGGTAAAAGAATAGACCTCAAAGAAATGTCCCGAGAGGCCACCCAGAATTGGTTGATGGCAGGTCCAAGAAGAATTACTACTCCAGCAACTAGAAGGGCTGGGAGAAGGCAGAAGCCAATCAGGGGCCAGCATGCAAGGTAAAAAGTGCAGGCTGCTTCTTCCAAGGGGCAGTTTTGAGTGAAGGTAGGACAGTGGAGGAAGGATTTTTTCGATCATAACCCCAAAGTCCAGCTTGGTCAGGGGCCTATCCTTTGACTGCATCAGCAAAGAATCATTTTGGTTTACATTGTGGAATTAAACTCCCAGATGGCCATTCACTGCCTGTTGTAAAAGTAAAAGGGAGCTTGCTTGGCAAAACCCTTCACTGGTTCAGGTGATCCCCTGATACAGGCTCTGCATTTACTCTCAGTGGGATTTCAGCAGTTTCAGATCTCCCATATCCACCAGAGCTGCAATTACCAAGTCAGCAGCACAATTACTGGATTATCCAGCAATGAGCTGGCATATAGCTAGCTCAGAGTGGCAGCACATGAGTACAAACCAGCTAACCAGAGTGCAGGGATTGGAGGAGGGATGCCTGTCTAATCTTTGTTTGACAGCAAGGACACATGTATCATTTTTGGTCTAAAGAAAGCCCCTTGAGCATGTCCTTAGAATGGAGATTTGCAGCTACCTCTGGAACTTCAGCCATGAACAGTTGTTTCAACTGTCTTCTGTCCTTGTTATTTGAAGAAAACAGCAAAGACCCCCTTGTCTTCGCATGCCCCATGTGAAATATCAGGACACCATCCCAACGCTAACTGTAATATGTCTGCAGTAGCAAAATGATCACATCAGAAATTAATTGTCATGGTCAAACACCAAGCAAAACTTGATATCTGTATGACCCTCATCCTTTATTGCATTAACTACCAGGACATAGCCAGCATTAACAGAAACTATTGATAGGAGGTTGAGAGACAGGTGTGCAATATTCTTGAGGCCGATGTTGCAGTTGTGAGTTGCTAACAGACACTTGTATTCTCCAAAACTCTCTGAAACAAAGCATGCTGCATATTTCCTGATGATGTTATGAGATCTGGAGAACCTGGTTAAAAAGTTCAGCCGGCAGAAGCAAATGGAAATGTTACCCTGTATGCTAGTCCACAACCAAATGCACATTCATACCAGCAGGAAAGCCTTCATATGCCTTACAGCACATTTTACTTTTTAGCACATGGCTCACAAAGCCATGGGAGTTAGCCTCACGTATAATCTAATGAAAGGTTTTTTGGACACTAGATTAAATTAAATATAATCTCTGTCCAGAGATGAGCTCTGTAGTGTTCTTATTCTAATTCTGCACAGCTGAGGAATACATTTTGCTTAATTACTTTATAAAGTGTCATTTTGCCTCTGATTCATCACTCTCAAACTGTAGAAGGTTTTGTCACAAATCTCTTCATTAGAACATAAGAATGGCCATACTAGGTGAGACTAATGGTCCATCTTGCGCAGGATCCCATCCTCTTGTCAGTGGCAAATGCCAGATGCTTCAGTGGGATTGGGGGAAGAAAAAAAATGCAAATGGAGTGATCCACCATGGGGCATTCACTCCCAGCATCTGGCACTCAGAGGTCAGGAATACCTAGAGCAGAATTTGCTTCCCTGAGCATCTTGGTGTAAAGAGGCCGCAAGATGGCCGCCCCCAGAGGCTGCAAGATGGCTGCCACGGAACTGCCACTCACACCAGAAGGCAGGGGGGCGGGACAGGAAGTATAAAGCCAGAGCCGGCGAGCTCAGTTCAGCCCTGGCCACCCGAGGGAAAGGATGTCTCCCTCCAGGCTCCTCAGAACCAGCCCTTGCTGCAGCCAAGGAGGGTTAGGACTACCTGCTGGTCGCCAGCCCCGTGCTGGGAGGGCTGGCTGGGACCTCCCATGGTGGGTGTCCCATGGGAGGACCCTCACCCCCATGCAGAGGACAGACAGTGGGCCCACCGGGAGCTGCGACCCCTCCCCGATGTCGGGGTGACTCCAGAACAGGGACCCTGGACCTTACTGGGGGGGGACCTGGAAGAACTGCCCCTGGCCCCCCTGAGGCGGAACCCAAGGAGGGAGCAGCCCTGGGGGAGTGCCCCCCCCCCCCCGTGTCTCGGACCTGGCAATGCTACCTGAGTTACCCCCTGAGGAGATGGACGTCAGCCTCGGACTTGCAGATCTACCCACAATGGATGCTATGGAGGACCTCTACTCGGTGCCACTCAGCGAGTACCCCGAGGACGTGGACGCTACCCCCGACCAGGTACTCGGGGTAGAGGAGGGGAGTAGTAGCCCAGGGGAGTTGCACAACCCCGAGCGGGGTCAGCGTGTTGCGGCCGGACCCCTGCTGACCCCCGAATTCACAGGCCAGGCTGCTATTAGGGCCCTGGACTGGGACACAGTGGAGTAGGGCGGGCCTGTGTCCTACCCCCTCCTCTCCCCTGTTGCTCCTGAGGTGTTCACCTCACCTCTACCCCCTCCTTGCAGAACCCCAACTATCTTAGGGCTTGTACGCCCACTTATGTGCCTGGACTTTGGGTGAACTGACGGACCCAACCTCCAGCTGACTTTTAACCCCCCCCCCCCCTTCCGGGGGTGGGAATCAATTCCCTGTGACCCGTCCCTAAGGGAGGGGACAGACCAGTCGGGATACCGGAGACAATTACTCCCCAACGACCCACCGGGGGCGTTTGCCCGGTGGGCCAGAGACTCCCCGTGCTTGCGAGCGCTTACACTTGGCTAATAGCCCTTGACAGACCTATCCTTCAGAAATACCTATTAATCAGAAATGACAAGCACCTAGATAAGAACATGGGAGTGTTCGTGCCTGATGTACTAATAGGGGGCCGCTTGCCCGGGCACCCCATTTGCCACCAAGTGCACACCAAAAAACCCCTTATGGACAGCGTAAGAGGCTCTGGCCTGGAATCTGGGAGGCTACAGACTAGCATAACTCAAAGGCACTAACTTCGTGGGAACCGAAACCCACCTAGGAATTTATGGCCACCTGGAAATTTGGGTCCCTCCTAGGAATTTGACCCTCCTAGGAATTTGGGTCCCACCTGAGAATTTACGACCCACCTGGAAATTTGGGTCCCACCTGAGAATTTATGATCCACCTAGGAATCTGGACCCACCTGGGAATTTAAAACTTAATTGGAAAATTACTATCTCAATCGTGGGAACACAAACCCCCACCAGTGTGGGAACCAGAAAAACACTGAGCTAAAAATCCTATAAAAAAGGGGATGCCAACTGGCAAAAGTTATGGAGGTTCACGTGTTACCTGCCAGAACTGATCACTCTGACAGTTGGGTCTCCCGAGGAAAGCTAGCTCGTCTCATGTCCCTTACCATGCCTCTTGTGTTCATGCTGCTGGTCAGTGGAGCCTGGGTTATGGTACGTATATAGGAATCCCCTACAAGTACATTGCAGTTCGTTTTACCTTGCCATTTTGTCTTGTTGGGAATACCTAGCAGTTTTACTTTGTTGCAAATACCCTACAGTTTTATCTTGCAGTTTTGCTTTGCTGTTTTACTGTGTTACTTATATAGATTTGCGGTTTTGCTTTACAGTCTTGTTGTCACTTATATAGACTTGTAGTTTTTGCTTTATCGTTTTACTGTATTACCGATATAGATTTGCTACCTCAGTTGGTCTTGTAAGGTTGCTGTTTTAGTTGTTAATTGCTACCTCAAGTGTCACTGTGATTACCCATTGAAAAATTTTCCCCGTTGTTGCTCTAAATAAATGAACCCATTTCTCAGTTAGAACTACTGAGTCCGGTGTCTCCTTCTCCCATCGCGGTTGGGAACCAACAGGGAGAACCTCATATTTACGAAACCCACCAGTCACCATAGTACTGGTTTGGCTAATAAAGCCAAATTTTGCCTGCATCTAGCCAACTCTTTGGATTTCAGCTGGGGATATAACCAGCGGGAGGGGGTGGCCAGTGACATGGCAGGCAAGGGAGTTTTGCCACTGATTTCAAAGGGAGCACTGAATGCAAAGGAACTCAGAATATGCATAAAGAGTCATCTGGACAGATAGATTTAATAAAGGAAAAAGATTTGCAAAACATAATTGAGATTTTATTTTTTAGAGACAATTGCTTTCAATTACACATACACAAACTATGTTAAAAGAAAATTATTAGGGTTACACAGTCAAGAACTAAGTCAGGACATGCTTCCTAGGCAAGATTGCCTTTGTGACAGATGGTCCATTCGATAACATTATTCAAGTCACTCCCACTCCCAAAAGACTAGTCACTTACCCCAGGTCACTTGCACTTTAGCTCTGACACCAAAGCCAGCACTTGTAGCCAATCCTATAATTAACTAAAGATCCATTAACTAAGAAAAAGAAATGAGTTATTTATGAGGTTAAAGCGAGTAAACAAACATGGGTGGTTAGGTTTTAGCACAGGCAGCTGACCAGGATCCTGCAGGAGAAGGGGACCTCCACACTGCTTCAGGGGGAGCTGGCCAGGGCTGCAGTGGGGCAGGGGGCTGGCAGGGTCTCCCTGGTGGGACCTGAGAGCCTGGTGGCAGTTAGTGGTGGGGCTGGAGAACCCCACTGCAGCCCACAGCACCCTAGCAGCAGTCCAGGGGTGGGGCAGGGAGCCTAGCAGTGGCCCACAGGAGCCTGCAACAGGGCTGGCAGTGGGGCTGGAGAGCCAGAAGGAGCCCATGCTGGAGTCCTGGAACCCCATAGATGGGCTGGGGAGCCTGGCAGTGACTCATGTCATCCTGTAGTGGAGCCAGCGAGCCCAGTGGTGGCCCAGTGGGGCTGGGGGGCCTGGTGGGAGCCTGCTACAGGGCCAGGGAGCCTACGGGGGGGCCAGGCAGCTGGACCAGGCAGCCTACAGCAGGAACCCATGGTGGGGCTGGTAGGGAGGGCCAGTGGCAGTGTGTGGTGCAGTTGTGGGGAGGCCCGTGGCAGCCACAGTTGTTGGCACCAGAGCTGGCGGTGGTGGGGAGCCTTGTGAGGCCAGGGAGCCCAGGCAGGGATCTGATAGTGGGTGAGGAGGTTGGCAGGAGCTCACAGGGAGGTGGGGACCCCCTCAAGGCTGGCAGGTTCTGGCAGGGGGTCTGGGACCTGGGGTGCTGACAGGGCCCTAGTGAGAAGCAGCAAAAGTCAAGGATGGGGGTCCCCCATGTGGCATGGGGGGCCCCCCAACCTTGACTTTTGCCCAGCACCCCAGAAACATTAAGACTGCCCCTGAGCATGAATACACACACGAGTTAATCTTAAATTTTGAAATGTGATAGAAGCTGCTGTAGTATGCAAACTATGTCCTTCGTGAATGACCCAAGCTAAGCAGATGGGTATCCTTTGCTTATGCTTAGAAATATTACCCTCCAAATGGCCAAGCAACATAAAGATACAGTTTCTTCTTATACTGTTCCCCAGTGTTTGAATCCAAACAACTGCTTTGATTTGCTGTTAGTCTGACCTGATCCTGTGGCTTATACTTCCCTGCATTTATTTTCCTCCCATTCTCAAGTTCCCCCATCTTCAAGCATTTGATGAAGTGGCATTTTCTCCCATAAAACTCATGCAGTAAATAAATTTTTAGTCTTTAAAAGTGACACAGGACTCCTTGTTTGTTTTTATCCTCTGGTGTTTCACTGTAGTTTGCCTCCTATGCATGGGCCTTCTGTTTCTGGGAAGGAGATAACAGCCTCTAATCAGGGCCAGTCCAAGGTTTTTTGGCAACCTAGACAACTGTGATTTAGGCATCCTTCCACCCCTGATGGTGGCCTGGGCTGCACAGGATGGCTGGTGGGTGGTGGGCCCTCCCTCTCACTCCTCCTAACCCCCCACAAGCCTGGCTGAGCCACAGGCTGGGCCAAGCAGGCCTGGCTGCTGGGCCAAGTGGCAGGCCATGGGCGCAGGCTGAGCAGTAGGCAGAGTGGCAGCTGGACCCAGGGCAGTCAAACTGTGGGCCAGCTGAGGGATTGCTGTCCCCCAACTCCTTCTACATCTCTCCTCCTCCTCCCCCCAGCAATAACCTTCTCTGCAGTGGGGAGTGGAGCTAGCCAAAACAGCTTGTTTCCTGGATTTTCCATCCTGTTCCGCACCTGCGTAGAGCAGTGCAGGAAATTTAAAATAGGCTTGCTGGCCCCAGCGATGTTTGGTGCTCTAGGCAACCTCTATGGTAGGACCAGCCCTGCCTCTAATGCTTCTCTCCTGATGGGTGGTTTGTGTTTCAAAACAAACCCATTTACAGATCCCAAGTATAAGCAAGTGGCCTTGTTTTTGACAGGGGCCAAAGCTCTGTCCTTCCCACCAGTCAACCCCTAGGGGTCAGGTGTAGAACTAGTCTCTGGCCCTTTGGGCAAGGCAGACAAACACCAAGTAGCCTCTGGGGTAGGTATACAGGTGCTTTCACAGATCTGGTAGGTAACCAGTCTAAGGAAGCAGTCAAGTGCAGGTGGGGTAGTCCTGAAGAGAGGAGGGAGAGGGGACACAGGCTCTTCCCTTTCCTCTGTATCCCAGCCCCAGCCCCTAGTTGGGGCAGCTGGCTCTGCCACAGGTGCAGCAGGGTCCCAACTTTAACATGCTGCTCTGTTTGCTGGCCTCAGGGCTTTGGTGCCCATCCCCTGGACCAATTCCTTCCTCAATAGTACCTGGCTCACGTTCACCCTGCCAGTTTTCTCTCACAGGCACCAGGGGCAGAGTGCAGAATCCTTCCATGATGTCTGGTGGTGGCAGATCTAGCAACTCCACCTGGTCATCCACAAAGGGCAGCTCTTCCAAGTCATAGCCCCCTGAGTTTTGATCCTCTTCTTTGGCCAGTGGAAGGTCCTCCAGGTCACATGATGAGGGTTGTGGGTTTGGGTCATGGGGACCCAGCAGCTTGGGGGAGGGTCTGATTCTCCATGGGGCCACCAGTCCCACAGGAATCTCTGGGGCCAAAAAGCTGGTACTATCTCTGGGGTATCGGATGTGGGTGGCCCTGGCCAGTCTTCGCAAGCCCAAATCAGAAGTCCATCCTCCCCCAGCCAGAGGGAGAGCCGGAGCTCAAAGAAGAGCAGAGGACTGTCCTTCCCCTCCAATGGTCAGAGCTGAACTGAGATCCCTGGCCATGTTCTTATACTTTCTGTCCGCCACCCCCAAGCCCCGCCCTTGTTTCCAGCTTGATGGTCAGGTGACTTCAGGTCCTGCCCACCTGGAGTGATCCTGGTGCTCTGTGTCAATCTCGAAAACCTCCTTCCTACACAGAGCAAACACTTAATCACTTTATACAGTGGGATAAATATGCTGCAACTTATCAGCATTTAACAAAGTCTAAACATGAAGCATATTTTTTAGAAATCTAGTATATATTTTATACTGACACACCAGGGAGTCAGACTGGCTATGTCTACACTGACAAAATTAATTCAAAATAGTTATTTCACTATTAGCACTATTTCAAATTTATTATTTTGAATGAGGAGTCCAGTGAAGACTCTAATTCAAAATAAGGTAGGATTTATTATTGTGAAATAGAAAGTCTCCACAAGACTATTTCAGAATAGGGGAAGGCAGGCAAAAGAATAGGGCCATTATTTTGAAATAAGCCTATTCAGCAGCTTAGAATGGCTTATTTTGAAATAATTATTTTGAGTTAAGCGCTATTTCAAAATAAAAGCAGCTTTGTAATTTCAAAATAGTGCCTCATTATTTCAAAATAAAGAAATGCCTATTTTGAAATAACAAAATGCCTGTATGGAGAGGAAAAAAGTTATTTTGAAATAATCTTCCTTATCTCAAAATAACTTCTAAGCATAGACATAGCCACTGGTTTCCAGCTATGCATTTGTCTGTGCTCAGTAAGGGCAAGGGGCCTTTGCATGAGCTGGCACCTGGTCATCATCACACCAAGCGGTTAAAAGTTGGCAAAAAGTTACAAGGAACTGAAAACTAGGTCCTATGATAGCAACCTTATTAATCAATTCTGCCTATAAGGAAAACATCTTTTCTAATATTCTCATGCAATGTTAGCAACCTAAACACTCTAGCATTGTGCTATTGCATGAGAAACTAAAGTGAAGTTGATCAGAAATTTACTTCAAGCAAAAGCGAAACAGCTGAGTATATTTTCATCATCCAAGCAGAGAAAAGAATACAGAAAGTAGGCAATGTACTCCTTGCTCTAGGAGTTTGATGACATGTGGTGTGAGGTAAATAATTATGCTATTGGTGCATGAAGCTGGCATGCAAGCATTGTAAACCCAAGCCCATAGACAGGAATAATCAGAGGGTTTCTGTTCTGCTGGATTTGTCATTTTGTCCAAAAACCTTTTTGCAGAATACAAAAGCTATGTTTAATGTTATGCAGTTCACTTTCCAACCACTAGATAGAGGCAAAAACTGTTACAAAATAGCTACAACAGCAAGAGTTGCTTTCAACAGACATTTCAAAAGCTCTGATTCATTTGTCATTGCATAAAGGCTCCTAGACAATCTGTAATGATATGTCTGTTTAAAATAATTGTGGCTGCAAGTATCAAAATTACTTCTTAATCTCATTCCTGTTCCTAATTAATTAGTTAATCAGAAGGTATCTGCAAGATAGTAACAATATGTATCAATTATGGTCTAATTATACATCACTTATCCAGGATGTTGAAAATAAGCACTGATTTAGGATATACTTCTGATTTACAACTATACTAAATAAAGCAAACCAATAAACTAAATATCTGACACCTCTAACATCATTCTGAGAATTTAAAAGGCATTTGTCTCCTTTTTAAACTGTTAGCACAACAACCTAATAATCTGCTAAATAGATTTCTAAAACCCTATCTCTTGAAATCAGTTTTGATGAAAAAAGTAATGAAAGTTGCCAAATTCTTAGAGCTAAAAATTCATAAGAAAGTGTTCAATACAAATAAAAATGCATGGTCTGGTCACATTCCTTTCCTCAGTTTGAAAAAAAAAAATTATCAGCAGCTGCACACAACTGAAATGTATATTAATTAATAATTCAACACAGAGTAGGAATAGCCACAGACCACTACAGAAGGATAGCTGCCACCACTGAGTGGTCCCACCCACCCCAGTGATGTGGGTCCTGGGTAGCCTCTGAAGGGAAGTAAGGATTTGCTCACACCCCTGGAGAACCTCTAGTCTAGTGCATGCTACCAATCTGTGAAATGTTGATAGAGTCAATTGGTATAACCAGTGCAGGAAAAGCAATCGTTTGGCTTCTTTTCAAGCTCTTCCACTGCTGTAATTGCTCCTTGTTAGTCCATTTTCATGATAGTTGTGAGTAACAGCTGATGTCTTACTGAGCTGCAGTAGCTTTTTACTGTATGAGGGAACCAGAGAGGAGATATGCGTCACCTTACCTTAAAGGCGAAGCTTTAAAAACTGGGCCATTCTAATTGATTTAGATGCCCTTACTTTTGAGTGTGGCTAAACAAACAAGAATAATAAAGGAAGTTGGTCCAGCCACTGTGAGACAATTGACTCTCACATTCTCAGAGATAAAGGTGAGGATAAAACCCACCCTCTCTGCACTAGTGGGATTTTGACACCACAGCTTGTGAGTGTCTAGGTTGCTTTTGGCAGGTCAAGCACTGACAGCGCAGCCAGGATGGTATTATTGGACAAACTTGCTCTAGTGGGGTAGTCCCGACCTGATGAGGGAGTCCCTTTAATGGGTAATAGTGAAAACAGGCAGAAAGGGAGCTAATAACAGTGCAACATGGGACCCAGAGGCAGGTATGACCCCTGGGCCCCTTCAGTGAGTTGGGAAGAGCTGTAATGGGGACACCTCAAGTCTCTGGTGAGAGGTCCATGGCCTCTAAGATATAACCTTGCTTAGACTCTATTAGAATGGACCCGGTGTGGACCCTTTCGGGGGAGGAAAATACTGTCCCAAGGGTAGTGGCCTGATGAGTGTCCCTTGACGTATTAGTGAGGGAAAGTGAAAACACTGACCAGGTGCCTATGTATAAGATCTGAAATAAAGAGGCATTTCTTTGTTTCAGTACCTCCTTCTGGTAGGGATCTAAGAAAAAAACCCACTGGGAAACTAGAAAGGAACCCCTAGGGATCGGAATCAGGACCTGGGGTAGTTAGGAAATTGGGAATAAAGGAGAGCATCGGTCATAGTGATTCTGGAGCCAACTCCTCTAGTTTCCAAAGTCTCTCTTGTGCTATGAGCGAGAACAGGTGAATAGGATAGAGGAGGGAAGAAGTGCTGTGCTAGAAGGGCCCCTCCTGGCTTCTGTGGTGAGTTTGCAGGGGATTAAGCATCCCCGGTGCCTTCGATAATAGAAATGCAGAACACAATAGTGTCGCAAGGGGATGAGACCCAAGAACAGAGTAACCAACTTATACTCAGGTGAGGTTAGGACAGCTAGGTTGACCAGGAGGCATCTCAGAGTCTCCCCTGTGGATCAATGAGGTTATTTCCTCACGCCAGTTACTCTGTGAGAGTCTGTGGGGAAGGGGTGTGTGTGTGTCCCCTTTTAAGACATTGAAGCAGGAAAAGTGCTTTAATTTTGCCTTTGGTTAGGGTCACAGAAGTGTTAGACAACTTCTCAGCTGAAAGTGTGTGTGGTGGTGGGAGGAAGTAGGGGACTGTTTAGAGTCCTAACTCCCAGAGGAAAGGGTGTTATCATCCCAAAGATTTAGTGTCTTGCCCTCAAACAAAGGGGAGGGAAAATGTGACCAATAAGGAGTCCCACAGACAAAGCACGCTGTGCACAGACATTGGGGTACATACCAACATGTGATGTGTGAGGCCCAGCAAATAGGGGATTCGGGACACAAGTAAGATGGCGAGATCCACCATGTAGGCTACTCCAGAATGTGGTGATACCTCACCACACCTCACTGAAAAAGCTTCCCTCAAGCCCCAGAAGCCCCTAGGGCTCCTATGGGAAGCCATGGAAAACCTAGTGGGGGAGGGAGAGGGATAGATTCATCGTTCATACTCATTGACAATGATGGTTGAATTTTTTCCCCTCAAAGAGTAGAGCCACCAAGGTGGACCAGCCTGAAGATTTAAATGCTTGAAGTGGTGTAGTACTGCAATGGACTTAAAGGAATATTCCTATCTATGGGTCAAGGAGCCACAAAGCATTTGTAGAGGCTATTTCTGGGGAGAGAGAGAGACAGATGGAGAGAGAGGAAGGTAAAGGGCCCTTGGGGGGTACATCCCTGTGTGGCCTGATGGGCTAAGGTCAGAGTCTCTTGGTCCTTCTGTTCTCCGCTATCAGACATTATGCGGATTGAAAGTAGAGCAGTTTAGCAACCACCCATCCTCTTAAGGGTGGGAGCAGACTTTTCCCCCTCCCCATATGAGTGCCACCTTAAGGGCATGATGGCAGAGTGACTCAGCTAGTCCATGGGAATGGTTAAGAGGGGTTGAGGGAACTCAGCTTTCCTGTTCTTTTGCAAGTAACGTGGAGGGGGAGGGGCTGTCCAGAGGAAGGGACCCTTAAGTCTTCAGTTGCAGGGCTGGGGGGCATTGGAAGTGAACTCTATTGACCAGCAAGTGAGGTGATAGGGATCCAGTCCTGATGTGAGGTGAGAACAGGATTGTGATGGGCCAGGCGGAAGTTAGCACTCACATGTAGGAGCAATTTAGTTAGCTAAGTGATGGAGATTGAGACTCTAGAATGAGTCGGAGTTGACCGGGGCTCTAGGCAAATGTGAGGGGTTTGGATGAGAGGAGTATTTAAGTGGCTGGAGGCCAGGTTACTAGGAGCATGTGGATGGGTGGCATGGTGAAAAGGAGGGGAGAACAGAACGTATTCATATTCCCCTGGCTCAAAGGGGAACCTTAGGGATATCTAGTTAAGAGAAGTATAAAACCCCAAGAGAGAATGAGGGGATGATTTCATTTAAACGCCCAGAGCCAAGTCTGCAGGCTGCGGCTGGCCAATGAGGGACAAGGATTGATGTAACGCCCATGGCTTGAAGGGATAAAGTTGCCTGGGGTTGATCATCTATCCCCTTGATGTAGGAAAAAATGGAGATACTTGAGAGCTAAGGATGCCACTCCCCACCCCCTAGCTGTGGATGGAGCCAATGCAGGGCCTCTTCCACTGATTTCTGAAGGGTAGATGAGGTAGGGATAGGGGAGAACCCAGGGTGTGTGGGGGGGAGGTAGAACTCCTGGAGAAGCCCCTTTGATGAGGCCATGGCCACCTAGAGAGAGGTCCCCAGTGAGGAAGGGGACCTTGGGTCTCTGGGGAGCCGCTCTTGTCCCTCACACAGCAGAGAAGGCCCTGCTTGGCACATTCGGCACTCTCTGTATTGGTGTGGACTAGAAGGATGGCTGGGTGTTTGTGATGGGAGCATGCCCTGAGATCGGAAGGCTGATCTGGAGTCACTTGTGCCACGTAACAGGTGGTCTGTTTCCCCCACAAACAGTGACCATCCATCGAAGGGGAGGTCCTGAATAGCTTGTTGCATGTCCTGAGGCAGGCCTGCCTACTGCAACCACATCACGTGTCTCATGACGATGGCCAAAGCTAGATCCCGGCTTGCCATATCTGAAGCATCCCATGCAGCCAAGAGTGCATCCTGGGATGCTAATGTGCCCTCATCTATGAGGGAGTCATAATCCTCCCTATGCTCCTGGGGGAGGAGATCATGGAATCTCCTTAGTGAATCCCAGATATCTAAAGTATGCGTGCCCACTAGTGCCTGGTGGTTTGCAATCTGGAGCTGGAAGGCGGAGCTTGAGTAAGCCTTTCGGCCTATGAGGTCCAGTCTTCTCATCTTCCTGGATCTCAGCATGGGATTTAGGGAGGGTTGGCTCCCACGCCATAAGGCGGCTTGCACCACCTGGGAGCTCGGTACCGGATGGTGAACCAAAAAGGGAATTCCTCCAGTGGGACCTGGTACTTATGGCCTGCTATATCAGAGACCAGAGGAATAGTAGCGGGAGTTTGTCAGCGAGCTCCGGTGAGGTTGTGCACACTGGGGTGCAATGGTACCATCATTGCATCTGGGCAACATGCCAGCCCGGGGTTAAAAAGAGGGTCCTGGTCTCCCTTGATGGGCTTGACCTCCAGACCTACATGCACCGTAACGCAGTGGAGAAGGTCAAAATGGGCCGTAACGTCCTCCCTATATGACCATGGTCTGGGGTTTAGGGCCCTATCGGGGTCTGCAAGTAATGTAGGAATGGTCCTGGACTCCTCTGTACCGTGGGAAGCCAGCTGCATGGGAGTTTCCCTTGGTACAGACCACTCATGAGACAGGTACCGGTAGGGACCTGGTGTCGACGATACCTTATGGGGCTGTCTGCTTTTAGTGAGGAGGTGATCTCTTCGGGGCTTGGAGAGCATGAAATTTCCCTGCGCCAAGATGGTGAACCTGCCTCGGTACTGGAGTGGAGAACAGCCAGGGTGGTTGGTGCCAGTGACACAGTGGTGCTACAGTGCCAGGAGAGGGAGAGCATGCTCTACAGTGCTTTAGTGAAAAGCCCGGTTTGGTGCTGACGGGTCTTTTGGGAGGAGCTCCTTCCAGCTGCAGTACCGGGGAGCTCAGTGCCATACTAGGGGACAGAGATCAGTGCTGCCATTTGGGGAGGACCATTTCCCCAAGAGGAAGGCTGGCTTTCCTCAGGTTTGGCAGCGGCGGCGGTGTTGGGGTAGGCAGGAGGAGGAGGGCCTCTGCAGCCTCAAAGGCCTCCAGTGTAGTCGACACTGGGAGGCGTTCAGGCCCTTGTTCTCTGAAGGGAGCTGGGCCAGGAGAGCTGGAACAGTGCTGGTGTTTCGGCACCGAGGTGGATGCAGCGTGCAACTTCTTACGCTACTCTGAGGAGCAGTGCTGAGAAGAGCCCGGTGCTGACTTAGCACCTGGCGCTGGCTCCTTGATTAACCCCGATGTACCGGGGACAGGCTGCAGTACTTGCTCTGAGGCCAACACATGGTGCCTCTGCTCCCTGTCCTTCAAGGTCCTCGGCTTAAAGGACCAACACATGGAGCACTGGGATGCCTAGTGGGACTCACCAAGGCATCTTAGGCACTTCTCATGGGGATCATCCCTCACAAAGACCTTGCTGCAACTCACACAGGGTTTGAAACCTGGCATGGCAGGCAGATGTCAGGAGTGGTGTTTTGGCTCTGGCAGCGAAAACTCAGTAGGTGTGCCTGGATGTGGTGGGACAATGTCCAAAAACAAGTTCTCAAGTGTAAATGGATGACTCATAAACAGACAGGCACTTGCAGCAGAGTGCAAGAATCGGGCTGTTCCATAATTTGTTGCTGAAGGTGGAAAAAGGAACTGGGCAGGATCAGGGTTGGGACCATATATATGGCCATGGGAGTGGCCAGAGACGGTGTTGGCCGCCCACCGTGCTCTGACAGGCTAGGGCTAAAAGTTTCTGACCAATTATGCGCTGCGACATGTGGATACCTAGTACTGAATGATGCAAGCAGTGCTCAAAAACACATGAATACTTCAGAGTTCCAGATAAAATAGAAGGTGTATGGTAAAAGAGGAGGAAGACAGGGCAACTTCTCCAGTATTTCCACCCAGAAATCAAATCACATCGAAGCATATGCAATTCAGCTGCAGCAGGTAATGAAAAGCTACTTATTTATGTGCTAGACTCTAACTAAAATCCCTGGTGCAGGGCTATTAATTGCATTTTAGTCCACTACTGGTAACCACTGTGAAAACTGATCTTGCCTCTCAAGGCAGACTACTGTTAATGCCAGGTTGCCAAGTCAGTTACTTCAGTCTTCTTAATGGGACATTTTTACAGCTGTAACTTAATAAATTGTCCCATTTTTATCAAGAGAGAACTGCACCAGGTGGAAAGGAGCTGCTGCTTCTCTTTCATCAGATTAGAAGGGAAAGCAGACCATGTTAGTCTTTGAAAGCGTCTCAGAACTCCTTGTTCGTTTTGCAGAAAATGCCAGTGGGAGCCACGGATGAGTCAGCAAATGTCGCAAACTATCAGTAGATGAATGAGGAATTAGATTAGATCAGATTACAGCTGGGAGTTTGCCTAAGCCAGTCAGCACCTTGGAATTTTCAACCCCAGGCCAGAGAGTCAGAACTCTGTCTTTAATTTTAGCTCTTTAAATTTAACAACAAGACCAGATTAAGGCATGGGACCTCTAGGCCAAGGTTTAAAACCTCAGCTTGTGGAGTTATAGGATTACATCAATATCTGAGAGATTTCATTAATGTCTCCTGTCCTTCCCCACTGCTGTTCCTGCCCCTCTAGAGTGAGGCGAGAGGACTCCTTCATGCTTCCACTGACAGGAGGATGGATTATATTCCCACTCCTGGGGGGGAGGTGCTGACACTACTAGTCCAAGTATGGGATTGCGGCATGACTGTAGGGAACAGATCTTAGAGCAAGGGTCAGCAACCTTTGCTGACCCCTGTGCCGATCCCTCCTCCCTGACCTTCAGTTGCTGCCGGTGTAGTAGTGCTAAAATGTGGTGGCTGCCTGAGAATTCAGCAGTGGTCATGGCTGGGGTGAGAGCACTTCACAGGCATGCCATGGAAAGAAGTCACTCAGAGTGGCTCATCTTGGCAGCATGCCTGGGGACAGGAGAGCCCAGGCATGCCACAAAAAGAAGCAGCTCCTTTCAGGGGTTCCCAGAAAGAAGCTGATTGGAGTGGCTCCTTTGGGGAGCATCACACTACAGAGAGGAGCCACTCTGGGCAGCTTATTTCTGTGTCACATGAAGGCACAGGCTTGGGGGGACCCCCTTGTATCCCAGCTGTAGCTGAAGGAAGCCACCCAGAGTGGCTTTTGGTGGCAGGAGTGGCAATTTCTGTGGTAGTACAAAGGGGGCCTTGTGCCACTCTGAATGGGCTCAGGCGCCACTGTATGCACACATGCCGGCGGTTGCCTACCCCAGTCTTAGAGCTATGGCTATCAACACAATGTTTTGTATGGCTTGATTTGTCAAATGCACCTGAAGTTTGGTTAGTTTGAATAGCAGACTGTCACAAGGTGAGCTGGTCTTTCAGGGGGGTTAGATCCAGATCCCCAAAGGTATTTAAGCACCTAAACTCCCTTGAAATCAAGGAGAGGTACCTAAATACCTCTGATGATCTAGGCCCAGCTCCCTAGTGAATGGAATGAGCATAGGGAGTTACATCCCAAGGAGGAGCACGAGATTAACCCATGCCTGCTGCAAGTATAGGGCTAGCCTGAGTTCTCTCATTCTGAGTTAGGAAGGAAGTCTGGTGGGAGGAGGGTAGGTTACCATTTTTCCTGGCTCTTAAGTATGAGGCAGAGAGAGAGAGACACCTCTGATGAGGGACCTGTAGGGAGCAGGAGACTGCTGAGTGAGAAACCCAAGTTAGGAGGCCTGTAAAGTTTTGGGTGGGAGGAAGGGCTAAAGCAAGGGAAGCTCCCAAAGGACCAGTAAGACTTTTGAGCCACTGTAAACTGAAAGGACTTATTGAGCTCAGGGCGGAGGACTGGAAAGTTTTGAATGTAAATACCCTGAAGGATAGGGATTGGATATAGAGTAACCCAGCCAAATTGGAGGATTCCTCCCCTTCAAAAAAAAATCTGATGAGGTTCAACAAGGACAACAGAAGAATCTCATGCACAGCTATAGACTGGGGACCGACTGGCTAGGCAGCAGTCTACTGAAAAGAACCTGGGGGTTACAGTGGAGTAGAATCTGGATGTGAGTCAATAGTAGGCCCCTGTTGCCAAGAAGGCTAATAGCATATGGGGCAGCATTAATAAACACACTGCCAGCAGATCGAGGGAATTGATTTTCTTCCTCTTTTTGGACCTGGTAAGGCCACATGTGGACTATACTGTGTCCAGTTTTGGGCCCCTCAGTATAGGAAGGATGTGGACAAATTGGAGGGAGTACAGTGGAGGGCAATAAAAATGATCAGGAGAGAAGAGAACATGACTTATGAAGAGAGACTGAGTGAACTGGGCTTATTTAGTCTGCAGAAGAACAGAGTGAGGGAAGATTTCATAGCAGCCTTCAACTACCTGAAAGGGGGCTCCAAAGAGGATGAACTAAGGCTGTTCTGGTGGTAGTAGATGACAGAAGTCTAGATTGGATATTAGGTAAAACTCTTTCACAATGAGGTTAGTGTAGCACTAGAATGGGTTACCTAGGAAAGTGGTGGATCTCCATTCTAAGAGGTTTTGAGGCCCAGTTTGACAAAGCCATGGCTGGAATGATTTAGCTGGGGTTAGTCGTGCTTTGAGCAGGGCATTAGACTAGATGACCTCCTGTGGTTCCTTCCAACTCTAACCTCTGATTCTATTCTCTGCTTCTAACCACATCCAGCAAGGTAAGTATTGTGAAAATACCAATTTGTTTGATGTGAGGCAGTAGATGGGCCTGAAGCCAGGGTGAATAAGTCTCTGGTACAAAGATACTGTATGTTAAAAACACTATTTATAGTGATATGAATGTAACAGGAACATGCAAAAGATCATAGTGTTATGCGTCATAGTCTCCTTCAGTGGACTTACTAGAATAATGATTCACATGATCAGTCGTGTTTTTTCCCTGCATAAATCTACTGCATATAAGACAGATTTACTTTCCTGTGTTGGCAGCTGTAAGTCTAACTCAACCACTACATTTTAGGTAAGTGGGTGACATGTGAACACAACACAATGGGGCAAACTCCCCTGGTACATCTCCGTGGAATCAGTTCTCCCAAAGTCCAACGCTGAGTTGAAGTGAGCTGTTTGATGAAGAGCTGAGTACTGCTTAACATAACTCCCTATGGCTATGTCCACACGTAGGGCCTTGTTTCGAAATAAGTTATTTCGAAACAAGTCATTTAGAAATAAAGCCCTTATTTCAAAATGACAATTCAAAATAACTAAAAGTCAATTTGAAATAAGGGAAAAGCCCCAAGCGAAATAGCATGTCCAAACAGTGGACTTGCTATTTCACTATAGGGGAAGGGCACCCTGGGAGGTGTGGCAACATGGCCCCTTGCGGGCCATCTTGCCACCAGCGGGGG